>CM067497.1:4053800-4100275 GCA_034552555.1 Semaprochilodus insignis
ACCTGACAGCTGACAACCACTTATCATGTCAGGTAGCTTTAATAAAGCACTGATTAATTATCTATGACAAGAGTGATAATGGAGACATAAGGTTTCATGAGTTAATGTGCTTTGCAAAATCCTGCTGTCACACACACACACACACACACACACACATATATATATATATATATATATGTATATATACACATATATAAACATTCAGACTTTGTGAGTTTAAGATATTTAGCAGTTGATGGCTGACATTGTATTTGATCATCATGTCAGTTAGTTATGTGCAGTGTGTGAAATACCCCCTGGTATTTGGGGGGGTAGGCCCATGTTGGTTCGCTAATCCTTTTGGCCGGCTTCTCATTCACCACAGCACCAGCTTTAATAGTAACAGAATGTTTGGTTTAACACTTCTTCTTCTGGAAAAGCTTGGTCTTGGGAAGCTTGTCGGGTTTTCCAACTTCACAAATATATTACAGCATCCTTTAAAGTGTTTCATCCAGGACATAATTACAGTTACTAGGCTATGAAGGACCTACTGTGTGAACTGATTTGCTGTACATCTCTGGTCAGAAGCCATTTGTGGATGAAGCAGGCTATATTTAAAACATATATTTCGTATATGTAATTAACATCACCGTCCGCCAAAGGAAAACTGTTTACATCACTTAAACACAGCAGCTGTCCGTTATGTCAGTGTTGCCTCAACCTGTGAGCCATGAAGCACCGCCTAGTGGTCTGTGGGCCTGTATTCAGGTGGAGGCATTAGTTTGCAGTGGGCTGGTAATGTCATATATAACCATATTAGTGTTATATTAAGTATATTAATCTAAATATAAGCATATTAATGTACACATGCACAAATAAAAATGTTGCAGTAGCCGCAGGCTAGCCACTTCACAGTTCCCTCGTTTGAATTTGGACATATCATAATTTTGCTTAACCTAATTTCTTGGAGAAACTGTATTCATACATGCTGATTTTATTTTTCTGGTGGGCCGCTGTGCTTTGTGGTTTTTAGGTGGGCTTTGGGTTCAAAAAGGTTAAGAACCTCTACATTATTGGATGCAACTTTGGGCTAATTGAAAGGCTTCAGAATTGCTCTGAATGAAGACTGTTTAGCCTTCTATTGTAAAGTCTCTATTTTGGAGATCCTTTCTTTTTTGGACAGCAATGATGTATGACGTAACTCAGAAGACACATGTAGGTTCATTAGCATTTTGGACAGGAGATTAAATGGCTGGATTTGTGCTGCAGAAATCACAGCACCTGATTCCCATCAGCACCACTGTGAGTCAGTACCATTTCAGAACCACCCCCCGAATATTAATACTCATTTCTGTGACAAAATGTTCATATCAGTCAGGCCCCAGTCTCCAGCAGAGCTTCTGAAAGCCTGTCAGTGTGCTAGCACCACCTCTGGAGCTGACATTTTCCCTTCTCCTGTTATAATGGCAGCGCTCCTCATGTACACGTCCTGTAACACTTTCCTCCTTTTCTCACCTTGCCCACCCCTCAGAGAGAGAACAGCCAATTAACGCTGCTAGTAGCATAACTCTGTTGGCTACATTGATCGCAGCATTGACCGCCTGACACAGTAAAGGCTTGGACGCTCTTTACTGACTCCATTCCATCAGCTAATCACAAAAAGATCGGTCAGGATCACCCTCTGTAGAACATGGTGATGGTGCACTTCTCACAGATTCAAAGACCTGAACGCATAGAGACTACTAGTATGTGCACAGTGTTGAGTACTAGATGGTTGACCTTCATTATTGTAAAATCAACACATATCCAGTTAAATTGTTGTTTACAAGATGACACACACCTTTATGCATGGGGTCCTTGAGGAGCTCAATGCGGAAACATTAGCATTAACTACACTGTAGAGTGCAGAGAAACAACAAGCTCAAACCCATGTTACACTCTGTTCTTGTAGAGTTAACAAACCCTTAGTAAATTTATCAGGCTTGGAATCAGTGAACTGGTCACAAACTCCTTAAGCCCACCGCATATTGGACAGGTTTCACATCATGCAGCATCCAAAAATTCAAAATCACTGTTTAATGGTGGTACGTGGTACACCAGTGCTGACACAGTGCATCACCACGTGATGGTGCTCAGCAACCCCAAGCACAGTTCAGTTTTCAAGCGGATCCCAGCGCACCATGCTGAATTAAAGCCATATTAAGACACAGAAAGACACAGTAGTTCTGGCTTGAGATTTACCTGAGAAAGACAGCCAGCCTTTCAGATAAACAGACAAATGCTAACAGTCAGTTATCTCTGCCAAAGTTACTGGCTGAGCCTTTCGCAATGCATATCTTTCAGCTGGAACACAGACAGTTTGTGAAGAGGTAGTAAACTAAGCCGTTAGCGTTAACAAGCATTACAGCGACAGAAAGACAGCAGACAGTTTTTCTTTGAAAACCAAGACCCACATTCGGCCCAAATCTGGCCCACGTTCCCCATTTTCATCTGGCCCACTTGCCAGATGGGTTGATGCCACTTATGTTAGTTACGTTATCTGTGTGAGAAATGGACCAGATCTGTTTTGGGACAGGTGGGCCAAATGCATGTTGTAAATATGTGGGCCACCTTCGGCTCTCAACACATTGCCAGTGCCGACAATGGGCCAGCAGTGCCATATCTTTGTCAGATGTGGCCCANAATATTTAGATATTTAGACTGGGGTGTGAAAAGAAGAAAAAAAAAAGATGAGAAATGATATTTTAACGCTCTTGTGAACATGAAGCGTGTTTTCTGGAACTTTAATGCTCTATAATCGGTTTCAATGCACCAAACACAATAGCAGGTGAGCACTGTGACTACTCTTCTCCGTGTATCCGAGAAGCCTTAAATCAGAGTCCAGGAACCGTGCAAACTTTCCCTCTGTATCAAGCAGAAAGAAAGTTGTAGCATGACACGTTTCATTTAATATGTCTTACTTAACACTGGACGTCCTGTGATGTGAGTACTGCACGTGTGCACAATGACGATGCCGAAACAATACACTGTGCAGCCCTATAGTAAACTGATATCAAGCATAATGAGGGATGATGAAAACTTTATTTCAGTCAATCTATAGAAGTAGAGTCTAAAAATGAACGTGAATCTGCCATTTACTGGCTCTCCTTACTCACATTCTATAGCAGCAATCTGCTACGTGACAAATCTTTACTTCTAGCCAAAAGGCGAGACTCAGGAGGCAGCGAGATACCGGGCGATGGCTTTATTGAAGAACTCTTGCGTCCCAGTCAGGACTTGCCTAAACGACAATTTATACAAAAGCCTTTATACAGTGCAGTAATGATTATCTCTGGAGCAGTAAGTAAGGAGACACAGAAGCGAGTACTCCAGTCAATAACTGATTTGAATACAGAGCTGGACCAGAGTCAGTATTTGCACTCATGATTAGCCATGTAGACTAAGACTAAAGGAACAGAGACTCAGCATTGCCACTCAGACCAGTCGAGCAGCTTTACAACTAATTAATAAAAATAATTGAACTTAAAAAGACAGATAATGATAATATTCTATAACCCCCAGCAACTGCTGTCTCTGAGAAGGGATCACGCTCCAGTGTCTGGGCTGGTGCAGGCTGCAGCCAAGCCACTCTTTAATTTCAGCTTCCTCTACAAATACAGGCCCGCTATAACAAATTAGTGATGAGTGACATTTATGAAGTTAACAGCAGAATGTCCTTGACCCAGTGCGGCTACTGACCTTTCTCCGGTTCCTCTTTCTCTCTGCACTGGGTGTCCCACTGCCGGCCACTAATAGGTCACTTTAATTGCTCTGCTGGAGGTAATAAGATGGAGATGACCTTACGCTTATTGATTAGTAGAACTAATCTTTTGGCAGGGCACCTGCACAATATGCTCCACATATTCTCTCTCACTCTCTTTCACTCTCTCTAAATCTCTCCCTTACTCTACACATCCTTTTGGGCACTCACTCTTTCACGTATTAGGAAGACTTTAAGAGCTAACCTGAAGGTCTGTAAGGTTTATGTAACTGAACTCTTGATAATTACTATATACTGTACTGTATATAGTGTGCTGAGCGGCAAGAGAGAGATCCAACCTACCCACCCAATAAGAGCCTGACCAAATACGACATCGCTAAAAATTTAACTCACAATCTCCTAAAAACAGGACCAAAGCTCAGACAGTTACGCCACTGCTGTCTGTTTTATGTCACGCACAGAGAGAGAAAACAGGGTTCTACTTAATCTGATAAGAGTTCTGCTCAGTTCACAATAGATTCTCACAGCTTCCAGAATTTGGCCACACGGTCCGCTAGCCATCCATTCTGTGTGTGCAATAAAAACACACCCTGGCTCTGTAAATGGGAAAGTGGCTCGGGTAGAGCATCACAGCACTGTTTCAGCCAATGAGCAACCGGGGGGCGGTAATGCTTGTGCACAGGACGGGGAAAAGGAAGGGGCTATGTTCAGAAGTCCATGCATTGTCAAGAAGGAGAGATAGCTGAGAAACAGTCAAAAGAAGAAGATCTGAAGAAGAAAGACTGAGAGTGAAGTGCTTAGATCAGGAGAGAGTAGCTTCCTATTCATCAGCTTCTTGTTTAAATTTTCCCGTTCCACCTTAAAATGGTGCAGCAGTTACATCCTGAGGAGCCATGATGAAACTGCTGGACAATTTAAGGTTGAATGGGAAACCTGGAACACAAAGCTGGCGAATAAGCTGATTTCAGCTCCAGGGAGAGTTGAGAGGGATGTAAAGGGATAAGGTGGTGAAGGTGGGATGTGGTGAAGCTTCTGAGGTAGCACTGAAGGGAGGGGTGTATTTGTTTTATTGTGAAGTTCATATATCAACATCCAGAATGGTGCTGATATGTCCCATCTGGGCAAGTATCAGAAACATGACTCTACGACTGTCTACGAATCTAACTGTAAAACATTCCTTTTATGTTCTCTTTTATTATGTGAAATAATTCCTATTAGGAATTAAATATCCTTTTTTAGGGAAACATAAATCTCTTACTGCTATTCTGAGGTCATCTTCACAGGTGGAGCCTCTAACAAGCACACGTACCCCACTGGGTGGTCTCACACTCAGTGTCAGTCAGCAGCAGGCTTGTTTATAGGCTGTAGGCACAGCAGGTATGACAGTGGGCACAGAAAGACATCTACATTACACAGACTGAATAGGGTGTGTGTGTGTGTGTGTGTGTGTGTGTGTGTGTGTTTTGACTGCGTTTAGGTTAGTTACTGTGAGGCGATCAACAGGTATAGGCTGATGAGTGAGGCTGAAAGCCGCACCTGCCACACAGTGACTCAGCGACTCAGTATTAATGAGACACGACCTGCAGAGAGCAAGTCTGTACAACAATAACGGTAACAGGAGTTTCATTTAACGACTCAAACCTAAGTGCTCAGGAGGAAAACAGCCACAAAGACCTTTTAAAATCATGCTTACACAGTCCGTCTGAACAAATCATGCCTGGTTCATGTCTGTACTGGGCAGATTCACAACATCTTCCCAGTCTTGAAAGACACCTACTACATGTGTCTGTTTATGCTGGCAAAACTGACGTCCATCACAGTGTTGAACCCTTTGATGAGCGATGGTACATCCATCTATTCAGAGCTTCATATATGAGATCCCCAACACTGGCAATTACCGGACTACAGTCGTAGGCATTTAGTTATAATACTGCAATCCAAAGAGAGAAAGACAGAAAAAAAGCAAAAAGAAACAAACATAAAAAAGCCTATAAAGACTGTCNAGAAAGAAAGAAAGAAAGAAAGAAAGAAAGAAGAAAGACAGAAAAAAGAAAGACAGAAGAAAAGATAGAAAGAAAGACAGACAGACAGACAGACAGACAGACAGACAGAAAGTAAGAAAGGAGGAATGAAAGGGTCTTGAAAGGGTTAAAAGGCAGTTTTCATTAACCCTGCTGTCGCAGGGCTCCCACAGGCCCTGATCACAGTTCACTGGGCACTATTGACCAGTGTGATTTACTCTGTTACTCTGAAGGACCTGGATTTGTTCCCACTATACCACCCTTAAAATCACCTCACAGGAGTCAGAGCGCTTCGGAATAACACCGTTCACCCCGACGCTGAGCCTGGAGCTCGCTGTGCACTGCCACACACATAGACAACAACAGACACCAGACTCACAACTGAGTTATACCTCCAGCCTGGAAGAGCAGAGAGAGAAACACTGAGACGAACTGCAGACCAGAGAGAGCTGCAGTACGGACATGTATGTGCCCTGTATGTGTCTCACCTGCCCATCGCAGTGATGACTATAAACTGAGACTGCTTTTCAAAAATGAATACCATCAGACTGATGCTATAACTAGGCTTAACTAGTGAAATGTTTTAAAATGTTATAAATTTTATAATTGTACATTTTTATCCTTCTTTGTGCTTGTCTTGCTATGCGCTGTTGAGATGTTTGAGGGAGTTTTTCCATGGCACTGTCGCCCTTGGCTAGCTCACTGGGGGCTTCGACCCGGATTCTCTGTAAAGGAGCTTTGTGACAACATCTGTTGTAAAAGGTGCTATATGACTTTGACTTTGACTTGGACTTGGACTTGGACTTGGACTTGTCTTGACCTTTAAAGAAGACAGTTTTGCATGCCTAAGATGATATATAGAAATGTGTACATGTAAAATATGGGATATCGGCATCGGCCCAGAATTCCCTTCTGTACATTAGGTGATAAAGCAATGGTCTCCCTGGCTCTATCCACATTTGGTGAACAGAACTGGGTGGGAAAGGGGAGAAGGGAATGGGTGAGGGGGGCTGTCAAGAGGCTTAAACAGAACGGTAGCAGAGGCGGTGAGATACCTTGATCATAATACCTTGACTTTTTTATGAAATGACAATAAACAATCCTGTGAATAAATTACAGCAGATATTAAAGACACATATCGCAGTTTACATTAGTCAAATTTAGGAAATCCATGTCTTGGCCGACTACGTGTAAATTAGATTTTCCCCTGAAGTAGCGGAGAGTCACGCTGGCTGGCACAGTGAGCGCAAGTGTGTGTGTATGTGTGTGTAAACACTGGCTGGGATGAAGAGGAGTTAGGCTATGAGACATAAGCCAGCGTCATGGCTCATCCCACCCTATTCATACGGCTTTCATCTGTCTCACTGTGACAGACACGCTGCCAAATCTATACGTCCTGTTTTCTCTCTCGCTCCCAACATACTTCTGCTCCAGGCGAGCGTGTCTACAGTTACTAACTGCTACAGCCTCCAGGTGCTAACACCCTGCAACCTGGGCAGCAGCCACGTTCTTAAATGAGGATTGCTTTAAAAAACGTTCCATGTGAAGAGGCTGATCTAAAGAACATTTACGGCTGTACATTCAGTTGTTGAATAAATGCTGAAATCACGTACATGCAGGCCTTTCAATCTGCACCACATTAGGGCTGAAAATGAAGATGAAAAGATGCCCAATGTGCTTGCTGAAAAGACGACCCATAAAGTCACCTTGAAGCCCCAGGGAACCTGAAGCTGTGTCTTCTTTCTAATTAAATTAATCTTGTACCTCTGGGCCATGTTCCGCTTTATGTAAACTGGGTGGTCCTAATCTGCAGCGTTCCCTAACCAGTCACAAGGGTGGTGTCTCTTGCCCCGCCCACACAAAACCGTTTCAGAGTCAGTGAAACTTGGAGAGCTTAAAGCTAGCCAGCATAACCCAAAGCTAGCAAGCTAGACCACCTGTTTGTAGCTGCCAGTGACCCCTTCATTTGTTCATCCCCAGACAAACACTGATCCTCATTCATCAACCATTCTAAAGGAGACAGTTCTACTTAAACCTACTTAGGCAGGACTCTGACATTCACCAGTGTCTTCTTATTTGGGATTATTTGGGAACAGAATCCACACACACACCCATGAGCACTACAGTTTGAGCAATTCTGTGGTTTAGATAGTAAGATATTGGTCAATGAGGTAAATTGTCCCGTCGTCCTTTCCTTCATTCACAAGCTTTGTTTTTTTGTCTGTCCGTCCAACACACATTGTTTTGTCTGTCTGTTTGTCCCTCCGTCCNTTTTTTGTCTGTCCGTCCAACACACATTGTTTTGTCTGTCTGTTTGTCCTTCCGTCCATCCATCTGTTTCACTGTTTGTTCATTCCTTCACCCAGTGTTTTGCCCATCTATTGAATGCTTATTGTCAAAAAAGTAGTTCCACCCAGAAGGCATCAACTGACAGGAATGAAACTTGGTGGGTAGATTTGACATGTTCATTGACTTGTGAGCCACGATTGCGGACATTCAGCGAGCAGTGATGCCATCCATGAGTCATCCTGTAAGTGGCAGCACCATTGGCAGACTACATACAGACCGTTACAATGACTGCACCACGTCAACGTCGCCGAAGACTGCAATGGTGTCGTACCAGACAGTCATGGAGTGACTCAGAATGGCAACAGACCATCTTCAGTGACGAGCCCTGCTTTTGTCTTGGTAGAGATGACCAGCGAATCCATGTGTGGAGGCACCGTAGTCAGCGCCAAGATGAAGGGTCTGTTGTCACACGTCACACGTCCAGAAGCCCTGGTATCACTCCAACTCCACCCCTACTGCACCATCTGCAGGAACTGCGTGAGAATATTCAAGCTGCATGGGATGGATTACCACAAGACACCATTATGAACCTCTACAACTCGACCCGACACCATACTGAGAGACACAACCTCTATATTTATATATATATATATATGCACACACATGATAATGTTAGTTTTGTATGGGGGCGGAGCAGGCTAGGAGTGTTGGACAGAGAGTTCATTGTTGTCAATCAGCTCATTAGCCTCAGCATCAGTTTTGAGATCTAAGTCTAGAGTCTCCATGCTTGTTCAAACTAAGGCATTTGTAGGTACTAGCTTCCCTTCACTATTTGTGACATTAGCATGTCTGGTCAAGCTATTCGTTTAACATGCCTTTGTGGCATTAAGCTGCTGACCATATAATGGCCATACTGGTCGAGCAGGGTGGAGATTAAAAGACAATCATGCAGGGCCCCTCTCGTCGCTTCTACAGCCTGTTCAGAATGGAAGGACAAAAAGCTGACCACTCTGGGGCTTGGCTCGTGCTGACATTTGCCCTAGCAATTGACCCCATGGAACACTGTGTGTATGTGGTTTTTTTTTTCCCCTTTCAGTCTGCTCCACCCTTCCTTTTTTTCTGACCGGTGCGCTCCATGAGTCTCACAAAAAAGGAAAGAACAAAGAAATCGATGCCCTGTTCTAAAGGCCAGTGCCAGGTAATGAAAGCCATTCGTTAGAGCTGCCGGGTCCAGCCACAAAGCTTCATGTTAGAACTCTAAACGAGTCATTAAAGCTTGGACCTCTTTCTTCATCCCATGCAAATGATTGTTTTAAATACAATAAAGCTCTAATTGAGAGGTCAGGTTCACTCCTTTGCCTGCATTCCGTTTGCTTTTCCTTTGATTTGCATGCTAATTGAGGTCTGGCGTGTTTGGAGGCTCTTGTCGACACTGCCGCAGCAAAGCTGTTCCTGACTCGTCCCGCATTAACCCTGCAAACACGGTCGGCTTTTTTCAACCTCCCGTGTTTAAGCATTCTGAGCGCAGGGCTGATTTTTTTTTAATTACAACAGCAGGACAGTGGATACTTGGAGGAGCACAATTTGAGTCAGCTTAAATCTGAATCAGCCAGAGTCAAAGTTATATTATTTTTGTTTTGGCTAATCAATTTTGATGATGTAAGTAATGTGAACCAGCTGAGTTCATATGTTCTGTACTTGAATTGTGTTGCTGCACCTAATGGTGCTGAAATTTCAGCTGTTTGGAAATAAGGAGCTTGTCAGGTCTGCAGTCTGTTATATCAATAATACAAAATAAGCTGGTTGTAAAACTATGACGAAGTCCTTTAGTGCAAGATTCAGGTAAAGAGCAAAGCAAAATTCATGTTGTTTTTGTTGCTTTTTGGTTTTCACAAATCAGAAGTGAAGTGGCCACCAGCAAAAACAGTATACGCGAGTTTAACTGAAACTAATAAGTCAGAATTTCCTATCTCCAAAAATCAAAGAACACCCCCCCTCAATTGAATTCCTACTCCATAAAGTCGACACAGTGTGCTCAACGTATGACGTCAAGTAATCATGGCTGCTCACTTGGTCAATGAACCAGCTTCTTTTAAATGGTATTAGCTTTAGATCAGTCTATCCATACCATATATACCTCAACAACATTATCACACTCACATCACTAACATTAGCTTGCTAGCTTACTGCAAATAATTCTCTCATTCTTTTATGGAGGCATCCACACGTGTTCCCACTTCCCACTTTTGAGCCAGGCCAAATTCATCATAAATATTTGGTTAATGCTAGTCCTTGTAAGCTAAAAGTCTTACAATTACCCAAATGCTATGTTAATGTTAGTGCTTTCCTGCTCAAAAACTAGCATAGACTGAACAGCAAAACCAGCATATTGATGCTGTCGGAACAAAACCGCATATCTCAGCGATTTATTTTGGTCCATTCATCATGTAATGTACACACAATGTAAAGGGTAACAGGTTTTCAGTTATGTCAAAAACTTAAAAACACCAAAAATATCGACACAATGTTTTGCTAAGGTAATGCTAGTGTTTGTAAACTATCAGTCTTAGAATTACCTAAATGCTAGGCTAATGTTAGTGGTTATAAGCTATCAGCCTCAGAATGACCTAAATGCTAGGCTAATGTTAGTGCTTATAAGCTATCAGCCTCAGAATGACCTAAATGCTAGGTTAATGCTAGTGCTTGTAAGATATCAGTCTCAGAATTACCTAAATGCTAGGCTAATGCTAGTGTTTCCTTGCCATAGAGTCTGCATATGTCAATTCAGCAGTTATTGTTCTTTATGTCAGTGATGAGTCACACCATGAGCGACGATGTGTAATCATATAAAAACCTATAGCATAATGTTTAGGCTAGCTCGCAGCATAAATTGCTGGACTGGGAAATAATATGGGGAATCACTCCAACATATGCAAGATATGCTGCATGATTTTTTTCATTACTCAATCCTTATTCTGTACTTTAACTTTTTGCCCTCTGCCTACACATAATTGAGTGTGCATTTGTGCCCGGCAAAACTGCAATAGCCTTGACAATATAATTTGGCCCATAATGCCATTCTTTAAGCAGTGGTAATACCATTCTAAGTCATTCCCTACTCCCACACTCGCCGCGTATCTAAGAGGCTTATTACCCCACCATACAGAGAGAGATCCAAATGGCCCTCCATTTGGCTTATTTCAGCCATGGCATGTCGGTAGATATGGGCGTGAATGGTTGTATACAGGAAGAGCCTAGAATAACAGGAGAGGACAAAGCAAGCGTAAATAATTGTGAATTGCAGAGACAGCCTGGGCAAACTTAAGTGCCTGTTCAGGAACGTAGAACATCAATGCAGACTGAAGAATGAACCATTTAAACTAGGCTTGTTATTTATAGTGGAATTTTAAATTGGTAGTACCAAATATAGACTTACAAAGCTCACTATAAAATAATACAGTGACAGAATATACACCTACACTGTCCTCAGAGGTTCATGTCCTGAGACACCGCACAGGGAAAAGGCTTTTTAGCTCTGTGTAGAAGTTAAGATGCTTGCTAGATCGTATTGTCTATTATTTTGTTGTTTGTTGGTTGTTTTTATTAGTGAGGTTTGGGAAAATATTCCCCAAATATTCCCATATCATCCTGCCTTTTCCACAAAAGGAGACATAAAAGAGCTTCTGTGGAAAAGACAGGATGATATGGGAATATTTTGGGAATGGCAGAACTTATTTTAGGTCACTTTTTGTGGAAAAGGCAGGATGATATGGGAATACTTTGGGAATGAAAGAACTTCTTTTATGTCACTTTTTGTGAAAACAGCAGGATGATATGGGAATATTTTGGGAATGAAAGAACTTCTTTCATGAAACTTGTAGAATGATATGGGAATAGTTTTTGGGAATAACAGAACTTCTCACTTTTTGTGGAAAACAAAACAATGTCAAAGCAGAGTTATGCTTCAGGTGATCACATCAGATCAGCACAGCTGGTTTTGCAGGCAATACAAGGCAGCGGGCGAAGGGGTCAGTATTGTGATTCAATAATTGATTGTATGTGCAGCACAACCCTTACATTCACCTTCAACAACAGATGAAATCTAAATAGGCCTATAGCAAATACCATACAACACAATCTGAAGTAGGATAAGAAGTGAAAGAGAGTAGTTGTTAAGAAGCGACCACAAGAAATCTCATGTGATCACTTAAAAAATCTCTTTTATACTGTAAATACTGGAAATGATCATTTTCAATACTGAAAAAATAATGACGTCTTTATTTAGAATGTTCGGGGGACACGTAAAATGTGTTAATCACCCCAGGTAGTGTATTCTCTTTCTGTAGGCCCTCTAGGGGCCCCTCTAGGGGCCGAATGCAAATCAATATAATATAGTAATATAACACACTGGCGCAGTCGTGGGCTGGAGGTTAGGGAACCAGCCTTGCGACTGGAGGGTCAGCCGGTTTGATTCCCGCAAGAGACAGTAACGACTGAGGTGCCCTTGAGCAAGGCCCCTTAACAGCCAACTGATCCCCGGGTGCTGTGGATAGGGCTGCCCACATCTCCGGGCAAGTGTACTCACTGCCCCCTAGTGTGTGTGTTCAGTAGTGTGTTGTATGTGGGTGTTTCACTTCATGAACGGGTTAAATGCGGAAGACAAATTCCTCTATGTGTACACACAAATCGCACAAAATGGCTCAAATAACTCTCTAAGCAGAGAATGACTCTCACCTAATTTTTTTTTAACTGCCTCTCTGTGCGTGAAATGTTCTGACTCTGTGTTGAGCTGCTAGTGAGCAATGAGGGTCGACAGGGAATACAGTTTGCTCCTCTTCACAAAGATGTTTATGATAAAATGAACAGCACCACTGCAGCTGTGCGTCCCAGGGAAGACCCTTTACAATATTACATATTAAACTAGACAGACAGCTGGACAAACCAACAAACTAATGGATAAAGAAACATGTGAAGGGATGGACAAACAGACGAACGAACAAAGTAATGTGTGAATGGAATGATGAACAGATGAACAGCTGGTCAAATATATATAAACAAATGGACGGGGGGAGCATTGCTGTCTTTGGTGACGTTGACGTGGTGTTAAGGGCAGTCGTTGTAATGGTCTGTGTGCATGCAGTACTGCATTGTGCAGCCGTCTGCCAATGGTGCTGCCACTAACAGGATGACTCATAGAGGCATCACTACTCGCTGAATGTCTGCCACTGTGGCTGTTGGGTCAGTCAGGTACAGCGATAAAGCCCATCCCTGCATACGCCACATGCACAGCCGAACATGAATCTTGTAGCATTTGCATATCTCACCATGTCAAACCTACCTACCAAGTTTCCCTCCAGTTGGATCGGTGCAACTATCTGTGCAACTACTCCTTTGGCGGCGATTGTATGTTTCTGGCTACTGTGAAAAAGGGCTAAATGAAGAACAGTCAGAGTACCAAGTACTTCCCATACTACCCATATTGCCCTGTTCCAGTGGGGAATTACACCGACTAAAGCAGCTAATGCCTACTTTTACTTCCTTGTTCTTATTGTACTTTTACACTCTTGAGACCTGCTGGACCTCTCAATCCAAAAGAGACTCACTCTCAAAGTGCCATCCTCTTCTTTAAGCTAGGCCTGCTCCCGTTCAGACACAGTGGCTTCACTCATCTCGGGCAGCCATGTCTTCAGCTTTGTGCATGAAGGCAGCGTGAGCTTTAGCGTTTAACTGGTATATGTAGAATTTGGGCAGGTGCACAATGAGCAGCCATGCTTTCAGGCAAGGCAATTCGATACAGCACATTACTGCACAGGAGCATTCACCGCTAACCCATTATCCAATTTGAATAATAATGTATAGCTCCTGCCTGAGAGCAACCGAACGGTGGGGAGCTAAAAATACAGCAGCGGCAGCAGGAGGAGAGGAAACACTGGCAGGAGAAGAGAAGAGCGGGACAGCTTTGCCTTAATGTCCTCTCACCAGGCTCCACAGTCAGCGTTTAGAGAAGGAGAGCAGCGCTGAAGAGGCCGACAGCACGCGGCCCACTGCGAGAGCAGATGTTCCAGGGAAACACCCCGGGCAGAGCAGAGCACACGCTCATGCGCACACACACACACAAACAGACAAGCATGCTCTCCTCAGGCTAGGTTAATTGTCTTACACCCTGTCTGTGGTGGGGGCATGCAGGGAGAAGACCACCTTAGAGGAGGTCCTACATTATAATATTATTATTATATCAGTAGAGAGATAGTTAGTGGTATGATGATGACCGAAGGTCAAAACTTTTGAAGTGAAGTCTGTATTTATTGTTTTAATATGACATTATTTAATATTCCCCTGATGCAATATGGTACATTTTGAATACAGTGTGTAATTAATATTTTAAAATAAAAATAAAATTATAAATCCAACATTTTGCCATTACTACTACTACTACTATTATTATTATAATTATTATTATTACATACAAGAATTATTATTATTACTATTACATACAAATGTTTATAATAAATAAAAAATACAATTATTAAGAAAAATCTAACTAATAAAATAATATTGTTATTAAAATGCTACACATATTTTAATATCATTACTTTTTACGTTATTGTATTTATTTTATACTTTCTAAAACATAGTTTTAAAGATATTTATTTCATTTTTTATATTAGAATATTTGATGTTAAAATATATTTCCTTTATAAATATTTAATACTAAAGTGTATATAATTAATATTGAAAAAAAAAAACCATAATACATTTAAATTACATAAACGCCATATTATTATTATTATTATTATTATTATTATTATTATTATTGTTATTATCATCAATTGTTGGAGTATTGTTAATAATAATTTAAAATATAATGATTACTACATAGCATAATATTGCTACTTATTAGACATAAAATACACTCAGAATTTTATACATTTTAATCATTGTAATTATATTAAACACATAATTACTTTTACATTGCAAATTTATTTATTGCAGTTTAGATCAATAATACAAAGACATAACTGAATGAAACAGATTATTAGAGTTATACAGAGAGATGATCATGCAGAGCAGCTAAAGCTTCAAACATTCAGAGTTACAGGTAGTTACAGCCGAAACTGTCAGTACAGCATCAGATGTCCAGTTGCTGGTGAAGAGCCAGTTGTCCTGCAGTGCACAGACTGGCTGTCACAGACACCTCTCCGACCCAAACAGCAACATGCTAAGCGGTCAGACATGTCATGGGTGGGCAGCCAGCAAAACAGCCCTGTGGGACATGTTACATGTGCAGTGCCAGAGTAGCTCAGCTCCAGCTTTGTTTTCGTCTTCTTCATAAAGAATATAAAGACGTTAGATATTTCACTCACTGGTAATAACCTCCTCTGCTTTTCCAGTTTTCTCTCTTTCCTTCAGTGTGTTGTGGCTTTTTGTGCATGCAAACAGTCTACAAAGCTCTAAAGCCCAAAGTACACGCCAGAGGGAGAAACTCTCTCCCACAGAACCCTCTTTTCTCAGGTGTCTTAAACACCTCGTTGGAATTCCAGCCCTATTTTCTCTGTTAAAAGGTGACGTCATATCGTAACGTAATCCTTACTACCCACCTACCGGCAAACTTGGCACGCCCTCACACAACACCCAGAGAGGTAAAACAGTAAAACCTGACCACTCTGCTCCAGTGTAGGAGGATCTACCAGCTTGTTCTACCGGACTTTCAGGGTCGGACTCTGGCTCAAACTGATATGGCAGACGTGATGCTAACAGCCACAGTGGTGAAGGGGCAGAACTTGTAGTAGGGTACCATTCTCACCGTTGTCCAATTACAACAGACTGGGCGAACTGCACTAGGCTTATTAAGAGGCGGAGCTTAAAGGCAAAGGTGCTCTAATAGAGCATTTCAGACACAGGGTGAATACAGATGTACGGTATGAGAGAAATATTGTGTCTTGTGAAAACTGAAACATGCAAATCTATTCTAGTGGACCCTTAAAAATATCATATCTACACTGAAAATCCTCTATTTTTTGCAGACTGGCATGACACCATTGCAGCCTTTGCCGACGCTGATGTGGTGTTAAGGGCAGTCGTCATAATGGTCTGTGTGCATATAGCCCTGCGTCTGCCAACGGTGCTGGTACGAACAGGATGGAGGGCATCACCGCTCGCTGAATAATTACTGATATTGGTTAAATATTGGAAAGATATGAAAGAAATCCAAAAAGGTTAATAATGTACAAAAGGCAAAACGTTTATAAAGCTCCCTGCAAAACCACCCGGACCACTCTTCACTTACTCACATTACAGTTATCCACATCATTTTTACACCAAAGCCCCAACAATTAAATATACCATCATTTTATTCAGTATTTTGTCTTATAAATTCAGTCTCCTCACATCCCAAGTAATTCCAAACACATTCAGTGATGTTGAGGTCTGGACAGATGGACAGAAACACTTATGGATGTTCACAAATCTGAAGCAGGAGTGGAGCTTGATGCTCTTCTCTCTCAACGAAGAAATCTTTAAGTGCTGTCTATCTGATGGGGACAGTGTTGGTGGTCTACCAGGTCTTGCAGGTTGTTGTTAATGATGTTTAAAACTCAAGTTTAGGAAACTCTTGTACATAATGGCCATTTTAGCTTTGGAATGTGAATGAATGAAGGGGTTCTCCGACTTTTCAATATCACCCCGTATCTGTACAGCATGTCAAAGGCTGCAAATTAATTCTTTAATAAACAACACATTGAGCCACCATGGCCTAATAACACCATGGCAGAGAAGCTACATATATTGGAAAACAGTGAATAACTGTAATCGCACTCAACAACTGTTAAGTTACTGCAGTGGTCTGGATGGGCACCAGTATCAGCCTTCAGAATGAAAGTGCACCCTTGTACAGGTCTCAGGTGAGGGGGGGGCTTTTATATTATTGCACCTAGCGATCTACGCCAATTGAAATGAAAAGTGCTCTGTAACATCTAAACCCAGTAGAACCCACTGGAAGTCTTTCAGGCCGAATTGCAGTGGGATGAAGGTGAAGGCAACTGCAGCACAGCCTTAGATTCACATCGTCACATGAAAGTGAGGGTTTTCACTCCTCTCTAGCACATGTGGACACTCACTCGTCCTCTGTCTCTCACACAAACACCAACACACCCGCACACACACACACAGCTATATACCCTGAGAGCTGCGTTCTGAGGGGGATTGGGCGTGACGAACACATATGGCCCTGTGTGTTACTCAGAGATGACCTTTACTAGCAAGCCTGCTATCAGCCTTTCCCATAGGAGAAACAGAGAGAGAGAGAGAGAGAGAGAGAGAGAGAGAGAGAGAGAGAGAGAGATCGACCAAATAACACACCTACTAGTACATACATTCCCCCAATTTATGAAGAACAACTACAATGTACTTCCAGGTTAGAAGATCAGGGTATTCAGTACTGTACAGAGGCAGAGTCACAGACCACTCTACACACATGGGTCTGAAAAGATGTGTAGCTGTCAGGAAGTTTTCACTGAGAAAGAAAAGAAAATTTGCTAGAACACTTAAAAAATAACATCTGAGAGTTGGATTAAATTTTGTCGTTGAACATAACATAGAACCAAGTTCTAAGACTGATCTTTGGAGGTGTGGCTGCTGCAGACTGGAAGCTGTAATAAAGACAAAGAGTGGACACACTAAATCATACTAGGTTTACACTGACACACCAAAACTCATGGGATAGCAGTGTGTAAACTGATCATGACATGGCATTACCTCAGAGGACAGCTTGGGAATGAGGATGTCTGTCTGTTCACACGGACAATTCTAGCCAGACGCCGTCAGTTGCGATCATTAAGCACCTGTGGACAGCCACTGCGCTGTCCACTGTGGGTGGTTCTGCGTTCTATGACATATTCCCAGTACACATGTAAACCTGTGGATTGAGGAACGTTAAATGCCCACACTACTTTGGAAATGGACTGTCCCACATGTCTGGCACCCACTATCATGCCTTGTTCAAACTCGATAATTCACGTCACCCTGCCCTGAGCATGCTGGCCAGTGTTCAACTTCACTTGCAAGATAACGCTTATACAGGTGTGGCCATTCCCAAGCGGTCCCTGAGGTAACACCACTTCATAATCAATATACATACTGCCATCCCATGACTTTTGGTATATCAGGGTATAATAGTAAATATACATATATATATATGTATATATATAGCGAATAAAGAAATATAAGTTTTCTTAAGCTTCTAAAATATACAATCCAACAAGTAAATGCATTCAGTCAAGCTGACTATTTGTGACACAGAACAGAAAACACTGTAAAAGTGTAAATGTATAAATACCAGGACTTACAGGTTGGACAGAGTTAGTATCAGTATCGGAAGGGAAAATGTGCTATAGCTGCAGCTCTACTTATGTTCACTGCACTTTATACATGGACAATGGTGTAAAATACACTCATCATCAAAAGAACAGCTGCACCCAGAAGGAGGTGAGGGTTTGCAGTGCTATTGGGAAGGAAGATAAAGGTTACCAGGAACAATACATGATGATACATTTAGACTGATATGGGAAATATTTACTGAGCTACACATACAGAAGTAGTGTTTCTCAGTATGGCGTTGGGTCCCCATGTTTGTCAACGCAACATGCCAGATGTCTCCGCATGGCGTTGTGATGGTGTCCTACGATAATCCACACATGGAATCGTTGGTCATCTCCACCAAGACAATCTCACAATTTCAAACCTAACCAGCACGTTTTATTTCTGCTGGGTGATTCCTTCTGGGTGCAACTATTTGCTCAACTACTCATTTAATGATGAGTGTATTTTGAAAATGCAAAAGTCAAATCAGTTGCTGACATCAGACACAACAAGGTGTTAATTAGCAGTTATCATTATTAGCCTAGAAAGTCCAGGTCTATGCCTTCCCAGTTACTGGACATTAGAACCACTCATACGAAACAGCATTTGGGCTAATTCCATACTTCCCGCCATAAGACTGAGTCTGTGTTAGCACAGATTTCAAAGCAAGAGCTTTCACATCCAGACTAATGGGAGGAAGCACCACACGTCCATGAACGCTGTACGCCTCAAAGCTATTTTAACACTCCTGGCATCAACGGGTAGCGGATCAAAGGTAATGACGTCTCCTGACAGAATAAAGATTCATAAAGGCTACTCGGCTGCCGCTCAATATCTCACTAGTCAGCCTCGAAGAGGAAGGCAGAAGAATCGAAGGTGGACAGAAGGACTTGGTGTGTGCGTGCGAGTCCGGCAAAGCCTGTCAACATCTCAGAAAACAGTTAGCATCACAGCGGAAAAGGACCTGCCGAAGTGAATCCGGGAAAACATGGCACTGATATGTCAAATCAAAGCGGATACACCGAAAACAACTGTAGTGTGGCTGTGTACGGGCATGTGGAAGGTAATCACAATGCTGACCACACAGAGCCACACACAGCCAAATTGTACCATTAAGGTGCACGAAAGTCCCGGAACCACTTTTATTACCTTCTATTAATGTGTAACTGTACTGTAACCATGTCCTGACTCAGTCACTGTGAAGCAGAGTTCCATGCATGGAATGGCTTTCCTCACAAAACATGAACCGGGGCTTAAACGATTTTTACACTGTTAATACGTTATTACAAACAAGGTTTAGCTGCAGTAACAGTAACAAAGTTCAACCAAGTTTCTGGCCAGATAGCACGCTTCTAGAGAAGACAAGCCCAGTATAAATGTAAATGTCTCACATCATTTGTAGGAAGCTGTAATAAATGACATTTTTAGGGGTTCAGTAGCTGCAGATGATTTCATTATAACCGAGAAACTGTACAACATTAAATAAGAGGTTATAATGAAGTGAATATCCAGCATGCCTTACATTAAAAGGGTGATCGAATCCCGAAGTGGGATAACTTGACGAAAAATGACTATAAGTAGATAATCACAGTGTGAGTGAGTGCAGTGAGAGAAGACGTTTTTACTCAAATTGTCTTTTTTGGCAAGGAAAAATGAGATGGAAGTAAAACCACTTCATATTTTTCTATTTCAAGGTGCTTCAAAGCATTAAATAACTTATTAACAATTTACGTATTACAGGGGCTTATGAAAAGACAGTAGTAGATTCCAGAATAGTAGATTCTACCATTTCAAATAGTGTAACTTATTTTCAAAAATGGCTCTCCAATAGTGTAAAAGTTCAAATCTACACTCATCCTCAAAAGAATAGCTGCACCCAGAAGGAGGTGTGGGATTGCAGTGCTATTGGGAAGGAAGATAAAGGTTACCAGGACCAATAGATGATGATAAATTTAGACTGATATGGGCAATATTTATTGAGCTACACATACAGAAGTAGTGTGTCTCAGTATGGCGTCAGGCTAACACAACATGCCAGACGTCTCAGCATGGAGTTGTAGAGGTTCCCAATGGTGCCCTGTGATAATCCATCCCATGCAGCTTTAATATTCTCACACAGTTCCTGCAGATTGTGTGGTAGGGGTGGAGGTGGAGTGACACCAGGCCTTCTGGACATGTGACAGCAAACTGTTTGTCATGTTTAACATGACATGGGCTGGTCTGAGGGGTGGAGGTGGAGTGACACCAGGGCTTCTGGATGTGTGACGCATGACAACAAACCGTTCACCTTGGTGCTGACCACAGTGCCTCCACACACAGATTCGTTGGTTGTCACTGAAGATGACCTGCTGCCATTCTGAGTCACTCAAAGACAGTCTGGCACGACACCATTGCAGTCTTTGGCGACGTTGACGTGGTGTTAAGGGCAGTCACTGTAATGGTCTGTGTGCGTGTAGTCCTGCGTCGTGCAGCCGTCTGCCAATGGTGCTGACACAAACAGGATGACTCATGGAGGACATCACTGCTCGCTGAATGTCTGCAATTCTGGCTGTTGGGTCATCAGGTACAGTGATAAGGCCTGTCCTGGCTTACGTCACATGTATGGCTGAGTGTGAAACTTGAACCATTAGCATGTCTCGCAATGTCAAACCTACCTACCAAGTTTCATTCCTGTTGGTTGATTCCTTCTGGGTGCAGCTATTTGTGTAACTATTCGTTTGATGGTTTAATCATCTGATGATTATATAGTATAAAGCAAATGTTTCAATTCTTCATAAGCAATAAGCGTGAGCCTTTATTACTTCTTCTTACTACTTTGTATTATTTTTGTCAATTTATTCCCTTAATTTTCGGTCACGAAAAAAAAAAAAAGCACAGATCCTTAGATCCAAGGGATTACCCACTGGGTCATCTTACCTCAACCTATATTCCTCATCATTTCATAAAATACCTCTTGGTGTCTATTGAACAACACTTCATAATATATTGACATCATATTGGCTGCTATTGAATAAAATGACAAAAATAATTAAAACAACTGATTTTAAACTTCCAACCATCCTACTGCATATCTCCATATCTCTCATAGCCAAAAGTCCTTTCTAAGTCATGACTAAGATTTCAGCCATCAGTCAACCGCTATGCATGAAGCACCTTATGCTATCTGCCCCAAGGACTTTTTGACAAATCTATGTCAGAAATCTGAGCGTCTCACTCGCATTTTTTCATGTGCAAAAAGCCCCTGCTCAGAATAGTAATCCCCTCCGCCACGTATAGCAACGGCTACAGACGCCAGCTTATTTCACGCTCCGCAAATAACACTCTTACAGGCCGTACTCCAGCACAAGAGCTTAAGAGTTCTGACTTAAGCACAACTTATAGAACAAGAACTTTTCCTTCACTAGAGCATCACTGTCTCTCAGCCTCGTAGACGGAGGAGTCCGGTGAGGACTGAGTGAGCTTTTTCTGTGTATCTACCCCCACCTCCCTAAAGACTCATTTGGCAATCAAAGCTAGTCTGCTGGAGCAGCGTCTCCAGTCTGGAGAGGTCAATATTTTCAGAGAGGATCTCCCAGGAGGAAGGCCTAATGATGTCTGCAGCCAAAAATATATGTTTATAAATTTCAGTTTCATTTTATTTAATAGTATCATCAGTGTTGTATTTTAACTCCGAGTGTATACAGACAGGTTGGGCTGAGTGTATACAGACAGGTTGAGCTGAGTGTATACAGACAGGTTGAGCTGAGTGTATACCGACTGGTTGGGCTGAGTGTATACAGACAGGTTGGGCTGAGTGTATACTGACTGGTTGAGCTGAGTGCATACTGACTGGTTGGCTTTTTCAACATTCTCAACTAAAAGCTAATAAAAATACATAAATAACACAGAACACTATGACACAATATAACAACTGTCCAAGTATACTTCAGTATCAGTATCTGACACAGCACTGGACAATGACACAAGGACAACATTCTTTTCCCTAAAGACTAAATATTACATTTTTTATGGATAACTGTACAAGTACAATCATAAACCCCACAGTGGAAGAGTCTGATTAATGGAAGCATGAGCCAGCACTTTTCATCGAAGCTGTCGGACCTGGGGGTTGAATAGATATGGCTGTTGTAGCCTAGTCCAGTTATAGTAAATTAAAAAGGTGAATCAATATACGGAACGACGCAACATTATAGTTTCCTCCCTTCACGAACTGTAGACAGCAGCCTTGAGGCACTGAGGCCTTTTTTCCTGCTTGCAGAGAGTGACTTATCACATCAGTCCCTCTAGATTTTACCTACAGTTTTTCATTAGAAGGCTGCAAGAATAATCTTTTCTTTAGGGCGACTGCGGCTCATGAGTCAAGAGGAGCACAGATGCAGGCAGGGCAGGGCAACATCCTCAGCATTTCTGCACAATCAGTCTAACAAACACACATTGACTCACACATGCACACGCAGCCTCAAGTGTCACTGCACTGCAGAACTTTTTAATAATTGAACATCATTATACTGCTCGTTTAAGGAGCCCGAGATGCCACCCAGACCTGTCAGTCCCCCCACCCAGGCAGGATTACAAATATGAATATGAATGTGCGTTTGCATGTGAGTTGATATGCGTGCGTGGAGCTTGAGTTCAAAACCGCCAGCGCTCCTGCAAACTAATTAATTGACCTTTGAAAGACAGCATCCCTCCCCCCGCCTCTCTCTCTCTCCCTCTTTCTTCACTAAAAGGCCTCTCACTCTCAAAGAAAAACCATTTGCGCACACACACTCAGGCATTAGCAAGGGCAAGGTGCTAATAGCTAAACATAATTAACAACTGAGGACAATGTGGACAACAGTTAAATGCTCTTAATTACTGTCTCATTTTGGGGACCTTAAAGAACATTTACTTACAAAGGGAATCCCGCACTGCTGATCTTTTGGGGCCTGCTCTTAAAGGAATAGTTTATTCTGGAATGTATTTGATTACTTGAAGGGCTCGAACTTGGGAGCTATAAGGTTAATGTAGCTTAAAAGTAATCTACACCGCCACTTTACTATTTCACTGGACTGCCTTTAGCTTTGATTACAGCGTACATTCGCCGTGGCATCATTCTAACAAACTTATGCAACGCTGCAATATTTATTTCCATCCAGAGCTGCATTCGTTTTTGGCTGAGATCTTGTATTGATCATTGGGGACAGTTGAACCATTTCGTAAAGTCTTCTCCAGCACATCCCAAAGACTTTCAATGGCGCTAGGGTCAGGACTCTCATGCTTCCCAGAACCACTCTTTCACATTCATCTGAGCCAGATGGATCTCGGAATATGTTTGTGTCATCAGGGAATTCAAAAAATCCATTGATGGGATAACCTGGTCATTCGGTGCATTCATGTGGTCAGCTGACTTCATTGCAGAGCCTTGGCCTGACCAATTGAAACAACCCCAGATCATAACATTGCCTCCAGAAGGTTGAACAGTGAGCACCATGCATGATGGGTGCATAACTTCATTTGCTTCACTTCTTACCTTGACACACCCATCACTTTGGAATAGGGTCAGCCTGGACTCATCAGATCACATGACCCCTTTCTGTTGCTCCCGAGTCCAGTCTTTATGTTCCCTAGCAAAATAAAGCCTTTTTCTGATTGCTTCACTGACAAATGGTTTTCCTATGGCAAGTGGTCAATTCTTAAACCGATTCCGGTCATTTCAGCCTCTTCTTAGTGGTTTTGATATAGGACAATAATCTCTTACTCCTTTGAAACACTCAAACATCTTATACATGGTTGTGTATGAAATGAGAAGCTAATCATTGCATCGGTTAGGGTTAAAGAATTGGTGCCAGCTGAAACATAAAAAATCACTGCAGTAGTTATCCAATCAAAGGCTTGTCAGTATACAGCTCTGGAAATAAATAAGAGACCACTCCAGTGTCTTCTTAAATCAACATCTCCACATGTACAGCAGGTTCTTAGTGAGGAACAGAAGGTTGGGTTCTAGCTTTACTGGCAGATACAGTGAGCGTCTGGTTCATAAGAACAAGGTCAAGCAGCAAACACACAGGACAACACAGCTATAGACTGGCAGAGGGCCAAAACCAGTCTCTACTGACCGTGATGAGCGCCACCCCATTTGAATGTCACTTAACCACTGTAAGACGACCTCAAGTGACCTACAGAAAGACTGGCGAGCGGCGGCTGGGGTGAAATGCACAGCGAGCATGATCTGGAATTTGATCTGGAATTTGGGAGACATGTTTCCAGTAGTGTATTTTGGTCAAACACAAACCCAGAAACTGTAAAACTAGAGAAACTGATCATTTTGATCTGTCTCTTAAATGTTTCCAGAGCTGTATGCTATGTAAATGTAAACAGTGACATTTTGTAGTCAGGCAGTATTCACATTATTGTGGTTCTAACAATGGACTTGCTTTACTTACTAAAGCTGAAAAACGCAGTAACAGCCTGGATTTTTATTATTCTTTATACACAACCTAATCAATTACAGACATAGGCTTCCATTACCTAGCTTAGGTACACTGGACAGGTAATTCCAGCACATAATGAAATAAGCAAACTTTGGGCACCAAATACATCTTGGCTGTTTGTCTACGTTCAGGGAAAAGTAAGGTCAGGGGAAGAATGCTTGGTGCCTGACGAAGTTTTTAGTTCTGCTCTGGAGTATTAGTTTCCCTGCTGAAAAAAACAGTTTGGTCAGCTCAAGCTGGTTAAGCTAGTTAACCTGATTGACCAGTACAGGGTATGTTTTCATTCAAGTTTGATGGTGTAGCTCATCAACCAGCATGACCAAACTGCATAGCCGGCATGTCTTAGCTAGACGACTAGCATGACCATGACCATGCTGACTAGCTTGCTCAAGTCAGTTGTGCTGGTTGGCCAGCTCACATAATTCATAACGATCAACCAGCTAAGTAGGTCCATCAGCTTGTGCTAGACAGGGCATTGTTTTTGCTTAGTCCTGATAGATGCCCAGGTTCACAACCACCTCTACCATAAAGGACCCAGCAAGACCAACCTCCTGGATGTTTCAGCAGGGTTTGAACACTGTATGTACTATTTTCTATGAAAATGAACCAAAGAATGGACATAATTCAGGCTTCCAGATTCTTATACTATTGATTTAGCTAGTTATACTATAGTTATAATGTCAGAAACCACATAAGCAGGTTTAATTGACATCACTTAACATCTCAACCTGGTTTATGGAAAATGTGTAAAGATGGCAGCATGCAGACTAACACAATGCTACCTAACAGGGTAGATCCAGCCCACAAAGAAAACCTTTCCATACCAAACACGTCTTGGCTCATCTTATATTTGAGGGTTTTTCTTGAAACAGGTTTTCCACTTTGCTAGTCGTGGATCCTCGGCACTGCAGTTTTTGCATTTTGCCTGATTCAGGTTTTGTAATTAGCAGAGCAGGAACAATGTGAATGTGTGCCATGCAGGGGATCCCAAGGACACAAGCTGAGTTCGGAACCCTTCTGACATAATGCTGAGCTACACCCACACTTGCTAGCATTCCAGCAATGCAGAGGGCTCACAAACCCAGTTACCCTTTGTGAGTGTGTGTGCGTGCGTGTGTGTGTGCACAAGGACCCAGCTGCTGCTTCTTCATGCAGAAAATGTGTGTGCGACTCTGGGAGGCAGGCAGAACCGAGACCTGCTTCTCTCATGTGGAAACAACGCTGCCCTAACTCAGGTGCACCCTCACACCTTCACACTGTCATAGCTGCCAACCCCCACCCCCCCACCCCCACACACACACAAAACCCAGGAAAAATGTGGTCTAAAAGCTCAAAGGATCACAAACCATCTCCAACAGAAACTCACTTAAACACTTACTGTGGGTGTACAGCTAGACACTACTGCTCAACTTTTTTTCCATTCACTATTTTTGTTAGTCGTCTTCCAGGCCTTCCTCAGCCAAACAGGTTCTGCTGTTTGGCTGGGTATTTTTTTTTTTACCATTCTCAATCCAACAATGACACTGAGAAGTGTACAAATCCCAGGAATGCTAGCAAAATATCCCAGCAAAGCATTTTCTTGACCAGGCAGTGTGGTATGGTATAGGTACTAATTTAAAAACAGAACTATCGATGTGCTAGCTGAGTACCTGTGTTAGTTTCCCATCTTGCAAACCAGATGGTCTGCATCTTGTCCCTTCCCTAACCTGGTCAAGAACCACCTACTTTGATATAACAGGGCAATTTGACATGCAAACTAACCAGTCAAAGCATGTCATTGTAGTAGGAGTCTAGGAGCAAACGATTTTAAAAACAGGGCACAAGGAGAAACCTGTGGGAAACGCATCAGTATGCGTCTGTAAACACGCGAGGATATCTTGCTTAAAAGCTACTAAACGCTTCAAAAGAAAGCTCTTCAATAGCTCCTGAAGGGCACGGTGCTATAAGCTTCACAAGCCCTTTTTTTAATCCAGCAACTATATCTTGCTCTGAAAGGCTCGTGCAGAATGGGGTAACTGCTGTGCAATGGGGTCAGTTTCCCACTGGACGGTTAAAATCCGCTGCATGGATGTATAGACAGCAATGCAGAATGAAACAGACAAAATCCAGATAGCTGGGGTCCAAAGATACCTTAGGCTGAGGGTACCCATCACATAACATCTGTGCAAGTGGGAGGCATCCTCTGGAGGTTGTGTAGTACTCACGATTACTCACACCATGCTAAAGTTAATCAGCAAAGATGAAGGATCTTCAGGTTCTGATTTACCTTCTGCTCAGCATTTGGTTTTATGTGTAGAGGCGATTCTGATTGTAGTGTCTTTGAGAAATGAAGATTCTCTGATAGCCCTTTTCCACCAACATGGTGCCGGTGCCAGTGCCAAAATCTTGAACCATTCCACACTTTTCCATGGCAAAAAAGCTGCTCTGTGACCGGAAAGATTTGTGCTGTTCCAGCACCATTACTTTTCTGTTCTGGAACCGTGGAACCCGTGACACAAACGGCAAAGGGGCGTGGAGCTGCACGATGAACTGCACTGAGCTGAACTCGGGACCATCGTATCCCACCGGTGATGTGCTAGTGGATAAGCTCATTCACCAGTAGGCGGCTGTCTTCTAATAAGCTGAAATGTGAAGCATTCAAAACATTTGCAGTTTAATATGTGCAGGAGATCTGTAATGTGAGACACACTGCAGATAGCTACAAAACTTACTGTGCTGCCTTATAATAGTACACCTTCATAATGGAAAGAGGAAACGAAATTACGAGTCGTCTTGACAATCTCTCTGGGCTGCCCACAGATGCACAGAAGTTGGTTCTGGATGGTAAGATATATGCCCTCAAAGCAAGAAATAAAGTTTGCACTTGAAGAACATGTTTCGCCATATTGTTTTTATGCGCTGTCTGCCGACTTCTGCTTATGGACTAAGGACCAGCCACATCCAGATACGTAATCGCTCGGCTCTCAAACCAGTGGAAAAAGGGACGGGTTCAGTAGAGCCTGGGAACCAGCACTAGCACGGGCACGAGCACTGGCACTTTGTTGGTGGAAAAGAGCTATGAGTCAAGTGACGTTCCTTAACAATTCAATGACTGTTGCATTTGACCAATCAATCAATGGTCTGCAATCCTTCTGGCTCCACCTACACATCCTGGCTTGGTATGTTTGGCACCACAGCAAGAAGGGTAACCACACTCAGCACAGAAACTCAGGATCATGTGGTAGAGGAAGTAACAACATTTGCAGATTTGCAGCTGTAATGAGCTATAAAATGCCAGAATGTGCCGCTACCATGACTGTATCACTGCTGTGTTGAGAGCGAAACTCTATAATCCATAAATATGTAGAAGATGGTGGTCCTATTGTGGCCCCTTTTCATTGAGGGGGGCTGAAAAAAATGCGCCACAAGTGCATCGCATATCTTGCACTCGCTCCCAAACAAACATGCACGCTCAGATGCGCAACTCCTTACCTTATGCTGCTCATGCTGCCGCCAGTCTCAGATCCCAGTTTGCATCGCTCCAGCTGGGTGGCAACTATTTGACGCTCAGCCTCCAGCTCTCGAGTCAGTCTTTCAAACTGCAACTCCTGAGAGAGAGAGAGAGAGACAGAGAGAGAGGGGGAGAGAGGGGGAGAGAGAGACGCTCAGAGGTATCACCATGCAAACTAGTGACAGTGAGGAACATTAGAAAAGCATCAAAGAGCTTTGGGATCAGCTTCCCCACACAGCGTTAGACAATAGTATGCTTTATTTAAACGCTGCTGTGATTCACAAATGGCTGAGATAAAAAACCCAGACATGACAGTATTTCTTACTGAATGGCGGCACATCATTACTAATGCATGAATCCACAGAACATACAGAAATACAGACGACCACAAACTCATATATAAGCCGACCACGAGCGGCCATTTCAATCTGCTTTAAAGCAGCTATTGTTTTCAGCGCTGCTGTTAGAATGACTTATATGCAGGGTGTGTTATTTTGATTTGATAAGTGTCCTGCTCCGGTGAGAGGGGTCCTCAGCGCTTGCCCAAGTGAAACCGCACATGTGCGGGCCGTAAATCAGACAGGCAGATCTCTGAGCAGCCCTCAGTGGTGATAATCACCGCGGATGTCCCTGCTGGGACCAAAAGTGCATCATCAGCACCAGTAATAGCCCATTCTGCGACAGGATGGCAGAGATGATCGCTCAGCCTCCCGCTTCCAACCTGCCTCCTCTAGGCAGTCAGCCGCAAGCCCCTGTCCCCAGCTGCGCCCTGCCTCAAGCCATGCATGGTGTTAGGAGAGCGCCCCCTGCTGACAAGTTTCAAGCTTTCAAGGAACTTTTCATTGGTTCAGTCAGTGTAAAAACGGGCTTTTTAGGTGCTCAGCACCTCAGGCAGTTGGCTTGTTACTTCCTTATTCCCTCACTCTAGCAGTCTAAAGACTCTCCACAAGGGGGCGCTGTCCTGGACATGCAGCAGCAATTCTAGACCTGCAGTTTTAAGACATAATGTGGCTTTAGATTAGGGTCAAGGTTAGCTGAGCCACCTGTTTTGTAGCTAAAGCTATTAGCCTCGCTAAGGCAAGTTAGCTAGCTAAATTATTACCTGGGCTTGTACATCATAAAGAAAATATATTCAATTTGAAGGAACAAAGTTAGAATGACTCAGATGTGTAAATACTATCTGACTGACCAGAAACTATACTAGCTTTGTTATGCTAGCTAGCTATGTGAATGTTATGCTAATAAAATAGTTAAAGGGTGCTTATATATAACCTACAGAATCAGACTTAGAATTTGAAACTATTTGCCAATTGTGATTGTCTTCTAAGCAACTTTTTTTACTCTTACTGAGCTAATGGCTGCCCTCCGGTCCAGCTTGATACTGAGGCTTACCTGCTTACCAGCTGCCTATCTGCCCAGCCAGACACTGAAGGAAGATTAACGTGTTTCCCTGCTACCTGCCCCTGACCAGCTGCTTACCTGCCCCAGGGCTTCTTTCTTTTTCTCTCCTTAATGAATTATTATTACTGAATTCCTGTAAAGCTGCTTTGAGACAACTTCAGTTGTAAAAAGCGCTTTATAAATAAATTTGATTTGATTTGATTTGAAATGTCTTCTGCATTTAACCCATCCCTGAAGTGAAACACCCACACCCACACCCACACACACACACACACACACACACACACACTTGTGAATACACACACTAGGGGGCAGTGAGCACACTTGCCTGCAGTGGTAGGCAACCCTATCCACAACACTTAGGGAGCATTTGGGGTTTAGGTGCCTTGCTCAAGGACACCCTAGTCGGTTCAGGAAACTGAACCAGTGACTCTCCGGTCACAAGGCTGGTTCCCTTACCTCCAGCTCATGACAGGTATGTATACCCTATGCAGGGTATATTCAATGCTGCAGTACAATAACAACTGTTTGCTGATTCACTTGATCAGATAAAAGATCTTTCAGCTAGTTGGGGAGATGACTATACACTCTGAAACCCCCGCGTGATGGCTCCAGGTCACTGCGGTGGGAGGGGTGGCTATTTTATAAGGTATAAATGTGGACCTTTAAATCTGTTTGGTCTTTATAATATTTGTACCTTGATAAACAAAAATGCACTTGTATAGCACCCCTTTTCCGACCAGTGGTGCTACAGAAGAGAGGTGCTTTGCATCAATGACACTGTGTGTCCTTGTTTCAAAGCAAGACAAAGCTCCTACGAGACATCCCAGATTGGCCACTACAGCTGCTTTATCTCCGTTTCTCCCAAACACGGGCCCAATGCAGCCAAATTGAGAGAATCAGAGTTTCAATCAAAGGCTCCTCTGCTGTTCGTTAGGCCCGTACCTGCTTTAATTACCGCCAGGCTGAGAAGGATCGATGGCAGCCAGATCCGCCCGGCCACGCTCTGGATGGCACAATGGGAGGGTTTATTGATCTGGCCTCCAAAGCCATTTGAGCTCCGAATGAGCTGATGGTATCTTCCCTCCAAAACACCTCAATATCTGCCATTCGGGCCCAAATCCCCACCTGCCTCAGTCGCTGCCCACAAAACGGGCATCACCAAGTGCACCGGTGAGCTACAAACCCCCTCTCTCATTCCGTTCCCCCCCCACTTTCTTCCACATGGATTTGCTTACATGTGTGTGGTTCCCAGCTTTCGGTGAGGAAACAGATCAATCCCCGCTTTGTACTTACATGATGGTGAAAGACATATTGCCTTCAGTGGTCGTATTATGTCTTGCTAGGCCTCCAAGTGAAAATCAATGAGGAACAAAACAGCTCCAAACAGACGAGAGGAAAAAACCCACCTCTGTTCTTTTGCTGTTCTTTCTTTAACACAAACCTTCCGTCAAAGCAACCCGAGAAATGTTGGACAACTGAACAAGACTCACTTCCCTCCTTCAGCCATACAAAGCCCCACAGAGTAGTTGGAATAAATCTCACTCCACTCATATACACACGCACAAGCGCATAGGGGAAGGGACTAAAGTTGCCAAACTCGAAGCCTGCCACACTCTCAGTGTCCAGCTAGAGAATAGAGAGAGGCACCTGTCCCCCTCCGCTGACCAGCAGAGAAAGATGAAAGCAGCTTTACCTGCGCATGGACCATGCTCCAGCTGAGCCCCTCGGATGGAAAAGTCCAGCTCCAGCTGCTCTGCTAGCCCGCTGCCTATTAGACGAATTCCAACACTCGTTAGAGCCGGAGCCAGTCGCTGCCTCTGTCACACACACAAGAGCCGCTCAGCCAGGCACAAAGGTCGCCATGGCAACAGAGAATCCAGCCCCCTCGACTCCCGCATCCCAGGGCACCGAGCATGCAATGTTGTATCACAAAAGCGGCTCCACCCACCTGTCCCGCAGCACAAAACCCACCAATAGAAAACTGCTCTAGTACTGTTGATAGTACCAGCCTTCCTCGTCCTACTTGACACGGGCGGATTCAAGCAATTAACACACCTGTGTTCAGGCGACTCTTTCTACTACTGGTTTTGTGGGTCATCTGGTGTGGCCAGCTGCTCTAAGTGATGGCTTTCTGACAACTTTATACAGAATGAGTTAATGTGTCCAAGCAGTATTGATATATATACCACCTTCAAGAGTAGGCTGTGTACAGACATTTGGGGGGGGCAGGGCTTAAGGGGAAACAGGGGCAACATTACTGTGCTGTGGTAAGCAGCTCTCATCTCAGTCTCAGCCTCAACTGGAATCTTCTCTCGGTCTCAAGACAATTTATTATTATTATTATTACTGAAAATCAACAAAAGCAGAATAAACAGACTAAAGCAGTCTCGGCAGCAGGGCATCCCAAACTTTTGCAACTCGTGGCCCACACAAATGACCACTAAAGCTTCTGAGGACTTAACCAACGCTTCTTCGAACTTAGTTATTGAGAAATCTGATTTGGCAGCTGCCACGTGCTGGATGTCAGGCTAAAGAGGGGACAGCTGCAAATAGATTTCTGGCACAATGTGACGGGTTTACATATCCATTTGCTATGATTAGTCTCCCAGTGACAGTATACATTGGTTTTACCGCTACTTTGTTTACTTATTTGTTTACTAATGCGCACTGGTTCCAAAGTTCAAACATATATACAAAAATCTTAGGTCTTGGTTTTGTCTTGGTCTTGGTCATTCCTACTCTCGGTCTTGACTAATAATGACTTCTTGACTCTTGGCTCTAGTGGTCTTGGCTACAGCACTAGGGAACATGAATTAAATGTGACATAATTAAATCATCATGCTATTGGGAAGGAAGATAAAGGTTACCAGAACAATAAATGATGATAAATTTAGACTGATATGGGGAATATTTATTAAGCTACACATACAGAAGTAGTCTCAGTATGGCGTCCATGTTTGCTAACGCAACATGCCAGACGTCTCGGCGTGGAGTTGTAGAGGTTTCTAATCGAGTCCTGTGATAATCCATCCAATGCTGCTTGAATATTCTCACACAGTTCCTGCAGATTGTTCGGTAGGGGTGGAGGTGGAGTGACACCAGGCCTGGACGTCTGGACGTGGGACATGTTACAACAAACAATTAATCGTGGCTTTGACCACAGTGCCTCCACACACGGATTCGACCGAAAAGCGGGACTGGTCAATGAAGATTACCCACAGCCATTGTGAGTCACTCCATGACAGTCTGGCACGACACCATTGCAGTCTTTGGCGACATTGACGTGGTATTAAGGGCAGTTGTTGTAACGATCTGTGTGCAGGTAGTCCTGCGTCGTGCAGCCGTCTGCCAATGGTGCTGACACTAACAGGAAGACTCGTGGAGAGCATCACTGCTCGCTGAATGTCTGCAATCGTGGCTTTTGGGTCAGTCAGGTACAGCAGTAAAGTCCAACATCACATGCGCGGCTGAGCGTGAAACCTGAATCATATGCATGTCTCACAATGTCTATTTGTGCAAATATTCTTTTGATGGTGAGCGTATATAGCACGTTGCAATCACTCAAAAGAGACACTGTAAACTGAGTTTTTTTAAAGGGTAGCCAAAAACCAAACCAACTAGAGGCTGACAACATTTTGTCTGACCCTGTCCTGACAACTTCATGGACAAGATTTCAGGCTGAAACCGGGCCATCATCACGCTAAACAAAAGACCTGACATTTCTCATGATAGCCTAGTTGAATAAGCATGTTTCAACAATGCCAGCCATCATTAGATCAGGATAAATTAAAACTTACAAATATAAACTTCATATGAGCAATATACATATGTATCTGAGCAATGTACATATTTGGGAAATAACCCATCAGGTTCAGCCAAACCTCTAGCTTTAATTATTAAGTTTCGTGACACTATCCCCAAACACTGTTTTATCTTGGCCATATTGTCCACACTTATCTGGAACCCTAGGAATGTTCCACACTGCCCCTCTTTCCTCTCTGACTCTTCTCTTGTCCTTTCCTGTGATCCTATTGGCCAGTGCTTCTGTGCATCCTACCCAAAAGAGCCTGATAGGAGAGGGGGTGGGGGAAGTGGGTGGCCTCTTATTGAAAACTGCACAGAATGGTTGTCAATTGCAAGCGCAGTCGGGGGCGAAACAGCAAATGTGTTGCTACCTCTCTGTCTTCTCCCTCTTTCTCTCTCTTTCTCTCACCTCCTGTCTCAGCCAGACTGAAATCTCCATCTTGGAGGAACTTTCGCTGCCTGCTCGGCTCGTCTCCAAGCCTATGAGGCGCACACACACACACAAAAGGCTGCACAAAAACATTTATCTAATGAATATTTTTTAGACAGAATGCGTCTCCATATTCGCGGGAGGGTAAATGTGATGCCAAATGTGCTCTCTCCTGACTCAGCCTTGTCGCTAGCACTAGCCATGCATTATTCACAGCCTGGACACGGCTACATCGCTCAGCGCTAAACGTCCCGTCTGATCCGACTCACGCTAAATTAGAGCAGAGTCTGAGCCAGGAGCTCCAGCAGAGGAGGCGCTGTTTGGTGCAGCTGGTCTGCAAGTCGTGTATAAACACTAGTTTTGGACGGTTTGCTAGAAGAGGCGTTGGGATGTGCGTACGAGAATATGAACCACAGGGCTGGCAGGGCATGTCGACGTTATCTGCAACTTACTGCAATCTAACAAATGCATTCTTTTATAGCAACGGTCTCGAGGCGGGACCACTGAAATCTCATTCAGCCAACTGAGACGCTGTAGCGCAACTCTTCTGTTGAGTTATTAATTCTGTATGATATTGCAGGATTGACGTGAAGAAGAAGACGACATGGGAAATATCATGCTTTAGATGAAAGCTATGAACCACCAACCAGCACTGGCAGACCAAGAAGCAGGCAGGTCACCAACAGGCATTAATATATGGTACACACTAACACTACCCAGCTACCCTATAGCCCAGCACAGAAGGCCGGCACACAACCATTCTGCACACATAATGTCCACACAGTCACTACTATTTGCAAGACTTAAGTCTGTCTCCTTCAACTCCGGCACTTCCCATGAGCCTTTGCGCGTCCATGGCCACGTGAGCCTTTAGCGGGACGCTACAACATTCATTTTCTATAAAAGATTTATCTTCAGTCTTGAGATGTTAGTAGGTCTTTCGTTGTATAATCCATTTTATGTTAGCATGGTGGCTAATCTCCACCTAATCTAAGTTCCAACCTCACTGGTTTCAATTAGCTATAGCAAGAGACAGTCCAGCTGAACAGCATAACTTTCTTCTCTCTGCAAGCCCCCTAGTGGTGGATACTTATAATCAAACCAAATCGTTTCCCCTGTACCTCCGTTATCAGACTAACTGACCTTGACGTTTAACATGGCATGGGCTGGTAAAGGTTACCAGGAACAGTCAATTCAATACTTTTCCCTGTACCTCCGTTATCAGACTAACTGACCTTGACGTTTAACATGGCGTGGGCTGGTAAAGGTTACCAGGAACAGTCAATTCAATACTTTTCCCTGTAACTCTGTTATCAGACTAACTGACCTTGCCGTTTAACATGGCATGGGCTGGTCTGAGGATTTCAGAAACTGCCGATCTAGTTGGATTTTCACACACAACCATCTTCATGGTTTACAGAGAACGGTCCATAAAAGAGAACATGAAAGAACAGAAAAGCCTTGTCGATGCCAGAGGTCAGTGGGGAATGGCCAGACTGGTTTGTGCTGATAGACAGGCAACGGTAACTCGTTACAAGCAAGGTATGCAAAGGAGCTTCTCTGAGCACACCACACGTTGAACTTTGAAGCAGATGTGCTACAGCAGCAGAAGACCGGTCTTAAGAGTCAGCTGAAGACCGGTCTGAAGAGTCAGTTGAAGACCGGTCTGAAGAGTCAGCTAAAGACTGGTCTGAAGAGTCAGCTAAAGACCAGTCTGAAGAGACAGTTGAAGACCGGTCTGAAGTGTCAGCTGAAGACCGGTCTGAAGAGTCAGCTAAAGACTGGTCTGAAGAGTCAGCTAAAGACCGGTCTGAAGAGTCAGCTGAAGACTGGTCTGAAGAGTCAGCTGAAGACTGGTCTGAAGAGTCAGCTAAAGACCGGTCTGAAGAGTCAGCTGATGACGCTGATGTTCATCCCTTTATGACCACAGTGTAGCCATCTTCTGATAACTACTTCTAGCAGGATAACGCGGCATACCATAAAAACTCAATCATCTCAAACTGGTTTCTTGACCATGACAATGAGTTTACTGTACTCAAATGGCCTTTACAGCCTCCAGGTCCCAATCTAGTAGAGCATTTTTGGGATGTGGGGGAAGAGGATATTCACATCACGGATGCGCAGCTAACAAATCTGCAGCAACTGTGTGATGCTATCATCTCAATATAAACCAAAATCTCTGTGGAATGTTCCCAGAATGTTGAATCGATGCCATGAAGAATTAAGACAGTTCTGAGGGCAAAAGGTGGTCCTACCTTGGACATCCCACCCCCAATAGGAGGACATCATAAGGGGGTGGGGGGATCAGGCACGATACTAGAACAGAATTAAAATCATAATCTAACCTATATAACACATAAATGATGTTTTATTCACCTAATTGGGTGGAATGGATGACATTCGTGAGTCAGACGGGAGCTTACTAATTAACTAGCATTTAGAGGGCTGACCTGTGGATAGCCGGTAGGCGAGTGATGTCACATGACTTTGTTAAACCAATGAAATGCAAGGCATGTCTTTTGACACGGACGTGAGCCAATGGCACACAGAATATTGTTTGCGAGTGAACATTTTAAATAGTTCGTCCCGAAAAGAGGATTAATAGGACTGGGAGTCGGAGACCCGGACTGTCCGGCCTAAAACCGGACGTGTGGCCACCATACCTACCTGGTACTAGCAAGGTGTACCTAATGAAGTGGCCAGTATATGCCATCTTATGGAACTCAACAGAGGGAAACTGCAGTTCACGGCTACTGTGAAAGGGGTTAAACTGCTAGGTAGTGAACCTCATATAATTACATAATTACAATGAATTATTACCGTGTTTGTGAAAGCAGAATGAGGGAAGAAAGAGAATCTTGTTGCTTTTCTGTTTCACGCCATAACAGCTAGCGCGGCAAGTAGCGAATGAATGGCGACTGACAAGCAGATAAGTGTGGTCACTCTTGTGCATACCAAACATGCTGCCCAGTACACTCCCTGGCTCTCATCTCCATTTCCTCTGCCCACAGTCTGACTCCTCTATCAGCCAGCGAGAGATGAGAGGAGGATGAGGAAAGGAGAAACCATCCCGTCACTCATTACCAGAGACTGAAAGGCAAACTCCTGCTCGTTACTGTTCGTCTGAAACGTGAAACTAAGTTTAGCAGCTATGAAATGCAATGTGTGAGACAGAGAGTGTCAGTACGTACAGTACAGTGCAAAAGTCTTAGGCCAGCCAAAAATGAGCTGAATTATTTATCTTGGCAGTCAGCTCTATATAACACAGGAGTGAATACAAATAAACATCAATTTAAAGTTATAATGCATTTCCTGGGTGAAACAGCATTAGGAAGGGAGCTAGCTGAGCATTTTCTCCCGTGGAAATATTCGAGGGTTTGCGGGAGGGTATGCTATTATTAGTTAATCTGATTTTTCTCCGCCTGCTGGTGCACAGTGACATAATCAAAACTGACAATGTTTTTTGAGGTGGTAAAAAAAAAAGACATTACATTTCTATTATTTTGTGGTAGTTTGATCTTTCGAACGGTACGCTATGATGAATCATCCTCAAGACCAGCGATTTAAATTAAACAAGGTAAAAAAAGTTAATTTCAAAAGTTAATTTTCAAGTCAGGTTGACTTTTAAAGGAACAGTACTGTGACACCGGATGGACCAAGCAGATGCTTGCAGATGTAAAAGCTGAACCAGTTTTACTGACAGAGGTCAGCGCTAGAGTAACAAATGCCAACGTGAAGTGGATCACAACACCAGTGGCAAACGTAACTGAATCAGGCAGTTCATGATGGTCTGTGGAAATGTGGTAATGACATCATGGTAAGGTGCATTGTGGGAAATGCAGTTCATGGAGTTGATAAAGCCAAGAGGAGAGCCCGGCAGCGTGACAAGTATGTAAGACGTTCACTGTACTACATCATAAAATGATCATGATACGACATCAGAGGTTAAAGAAACATGCTAAATTGTCATACTAGCTTCTCCAATAACAATGCTACAGCCAACATGCTCTCCTCTGAAACTTCTGTTAAATAGTGGATAGTCTGTTTGTGTTTTGGCCTGTGAACCCCGCCCACTGCCCATTTACCAATACCATTTTGACACCCCGGGTTGCCAGATGTGAAACAAATTGGCAAGTAAACATAGTGTGTGGTAGCCATGGAAGCATGCAAATGAACTGGTTCAAAAGAGATAATGTTAGATTCTACCCAATCTAAAAAGCCTCGGTATCCTTCTAAAATGCTCCAGAGACGGACTAAATCGCAAGTAATTATTGGCCATTCGTTTGAAAGATGGAGCCAGTTTAGAGCTCAAAAGGAATTTAAGACGGATGCTAAGTTGGCCAATTTTCTCCTGCAGAGGTAAGCACTGAGCTCCAGCTAAGGTTTCTCTAACCTTAACTAATTTAGTTCGCGGCTAGTGGTAGGTGACGGGCATTTTGAGTAATTTAAACACTCGAATACTCCCATTCATACTCTGTAGTCCATGTGCAGTAAGGTTATCAAGACAGCGAGGATTTGAGACACAGCTGGTGAAGTGATTGCAGGTAGTCCTGGGTAATGCCACCATGCTAACACTAACGTTAACTGCTATCACTCACCTCTCCAGAGTCTGTATTTTCCATTATAAGTGTGGGCTTTCATTTTTTTGCATAACAGCCTTAGCTTTGGACGGTGCGCATAAACAGCATGCATCTATCTAGCACTGACAGAGTGATAAAACCTCCACATGGGCTGGTTTATAAGCCATAAAACATTGCAAAAACAGCTGATCAACTAGAGCTCGTCTTTGCTTGCCATTGTCAAAGGTTAATGTGGTGCTTGTCCTGAACTCGCTCATTTGCGTAAGTTCAGTGTCCTCAACCTGGCAACCCATGTGTGTGGGGACAGAAAAAACAAAACAAAACAAAAAAACTCAACAAAACACAAAAGTCACTCTCTACAGCCAGTGTCTGGTTTGTCCGTTTTGGGCTACATGGTCTACATGGGCACTGTTGGAAGGTGACACGATCATATGTGGATATGAAGAGCTCATTCTAAACTAATGAAAACACAACAATTTTCACCTTACAGGTATTTATACACTAATGAAAACACAGTTATGTGTATTTTATTCTATTTCTGCTAACAGACCCACACCCCAAATCTTACACACTGGACCTTTAAACAACCTCTACTTGATGCTAATTAAAGGGGCAGTCAAGCCAAATTGAAAAACATATAGGGAACACAAGTCAGTATGTCTGCTGTAAACATGTCTACTCATGTTTACATCCATCATGCGGTGGCACAGATAGAGCTGAGAGTGAGATTCTCAGGTTGAAATATGAGGAAAACTCTTATCCGACGATGCGTCTTGAAGGTGCGAGGACCCTTTGAAAAACTACAAGTGCTCTGGAGCAGACAAGCTGATGCTAAGAAGCCAAATATCGCACCTGTATTTATTCACCTCAGTACATGAGTGGACTTCCAATGGGGGATTCTCAACGGTTATATTACCTATATGCTCAATGCGTGCTGAGTACTGCAGTGAGGGAACACTGATGGATGAAAATGAGAACTGAAATGAGAACCATTTAGGAACTACTATTTCCATGAATTGTATAGTAACTGTAAGTCCCACATTTCAGACACCAACATACTGTATTAACGTTAACTGATATTTATTCCGGTGTTAGTTTCTTTCCCAGGCAAATTGATTTAAACATGTTTTCTTTTTCCTCGAGACTTTAGCACAGTACTGTAGGTAACCTACCATGTACCCGCACCCACACAGAGCCACAATGACACATTGTCATAAAACATGCAGCAGCTGATAGAAAAAGTGGATGTTGCTATTTACAGAAACAAGCCACATTATACAGAAAAAAGCTGAATGGTCTCTACAACTGGCGTCATCGTTCATGTTCTGTTCTATAAGAAGGTGACGTGTAAATGTTCTTCAGACACCCACATGTGCAGGAACTCTCTCTCTGCAGGGGTGTGCTATTGTGAAGCCTGTCATTGTGTGAAAGATGGAGTCTCTGAGCTGGAGTCATTCAGGCCTGCATTGAAGGGTCCTGTTACACTCCCTGGGGGCGAGCGGTGTCAGCGTCATCTGACCAGCCTCCCCACGGACACTACAGGACAATCGGCCATACAATCTGCATGCCTGACTGAACCTCGCCATGCTTCAGGTGACACCCACCTCTCTCTCTCTCTCTCTGTCTCTCTCTCTGGAGGGAAAGGGGCTCTGTTTAAATCTCAAGGTCTGGAATCAAAAACACAAGTCCAACTTTCTTTTTGAAGGTTGAGTTCATGCTCCATAAAACACCTATATAGCAGAATATTAGCCCTGATAATATTATTTTATTATTTCCTGATTAGGAAACACTGATACATGTATTTTGCTACAATTCTTTCACTTTGCTTTCTGCTAGGTTATGTGAAACACCACCATCAGATCATGAAGGCTTCGTTTATTAGCTGGTAGGTTAAATCAGGTGTACCATCCAGATTCCGCCACCTCTGCTCTACACAATGAGCCTTCGTTAACAGATATTTATGGCCATATAGAAAAGACGATACTTGTGTGACCACACTTACAGTACTGCGGCCTTTCCTGTGGCCACTGGGTTCGCTTCAGTGGTTTACGGAGAAAGGCCAGGGGCTCGGAAACCGGACAGTACTCTAGGGAACACTTGCTTTGATTTTATGGCCTAGGATTTTATTTTGCGGTCCCTTTTGTACTAGCCAGCTAATAAAAGTGCAGGAGGGCTAAGGGTTACGAGCAGGCCAGCGCAGAAGTGGGTGGAAGTGAAATACCAAACTCGTATGGGGTCTATGAGGAATTTTATTCGGCATTGGGGCAGGCTGTGAAAATGTGTAGCACTATAGCCAAAGCTTTACACTTGAATGTCAAAACAGAAAGGGTCAAACACCACGGTTTCCTGAGGGTGTCCACTGCTGAGCAGCACAACCGCAGGCAGATTTAGAGCATACGTGCTCTGGTGCAGAGGGCTGTAATGTGGAAGTATGCTCTATAAGAGATCGGAGTATTGTTTATTGTGCTCTGTGAGCATCAAGATCAGTCACATTGATTTATGTGAGGGCTTTGGCACATTGTTGTAACAGCATGAGAGCATTCAGGTGTAGCATTCAGGTGCACCACACTGGAAACGCCAAGCCTGTACAAAAATCTAAATGTAAATAAGGGCAACATGACAATATGCATACTATTGAGCACACTATGGATATCGTCTGTACTTAAAGGTTACTGAACAACTACATATTTCAGTCACGCTTCCTATTAAACCTGTATTTATAATGCACTACAAATGCATTTATGAGGCATTATATAGCATAAACAAGCCCTTACGATACCTAGCATAAGGTTGTATAATGCTCCTAAGTGAAGCGAGAGTGTGAATATTGTGTGACTAACATCACACAATGTGAATATGCTGCTCTTCTAAATTTTCCGGCTTGAATTAGCAAAGCTTGTTTAAAGCTATAGCTAATGTATTGCATCATTCATGCTTCTAATGTTCTTATGAACATATGAAATTATTGTATATTGTGAAACCTGACATTATAAAGTTTTATACTCTCTTGTATATGAAGCGTTATGCATGTAACAATAACTAACTGAAAGCAATTCTGCAAGCTTACACTTGGCATTGAACAGTAACATGAATGAATGTATTTTAAAATCATTCTGAATACAGGATTCATAGGAAGTGCTACCCATATTTATCCACATTCATTATTCCTGTTTATTTGGATTTAGCTCAGTACAGTATGTAAAACGCTTATACTTGAAATACAAAACACTGATTCCAATTCGTCACACCTCAGAAAACGTCTTCATCAACAGCAAATTGGGTGAACATTCTAGCTACATTACTTATTTACAAAGGATTAAGATATTTGAAGATATTTTTCGCTACATATCTCACAATAGTATAACAAATGTTAACGTAATATCAGCAGTATAGCAGTTAATAGTACAAATAAAACACTAATTATATAATTCTAATACAACAGTGTAGATAAATATTTAAACATTAATATTCCAAGTACCCATGCACCAAAATGTCAGCTACCCATATCATTTCAGCTTTATAGCACTTGTGTTAAAAAGGCATGACATCAAGGGTCAAAATGTAACATTTGTAAATAATATAATGGTAATAAAAATGGTTTAATATATGAAAGGCTTAATGGTCTATGGCTATGTTCACATTACCAGGCTGAAATGGCACAAATCCTATTTTTTGCTTTAGATTGACACTGATTTTATATTCTGGTAACACTTTAGATTAAGTATTGACTAACATGACGTAATGCATTAGTGAACACGAAGAACAACATTAGCTGAAGTTAATGGTTACCTAATATTAAGTAAACATGTAACAACTGTTACATCTTTACTTAACATATAAACATGTAGTTGTTATATGTTTACTTAAGATTAGTTAGGCACTGTAACCAGATCTGAGTGTTCATGTATTACTTCATGTCAACCGATACTTTACCTCAGTCACTTTGGCCTTTTTCAGACTGCCAGCCCAGAACCATTTTTTAATTGCTGTATATGATTCTGCTATTGCAATAATAACAGGATCCTTTTGCCCATTATACAGAACCCAGATATAATATACAACACATTACCCATCAACCTTAAGACCGATTTCACTATGCACAGGACCGTTTAAGCATGCAACTGGTTCTTTAAGTATTTAGGCTTCAATGTAGTTCAACTAATTGAAGAACCGTCTTTTTGAAGAGTGCTGTAAAAGTGTCATAGTGCATTTTGTTTTTGGGTTTTCGGTTCTCAGCCCACTCTGTCCTGAATTTTGGTTTCACTTTTGGCCAAGAACTTTAATTTCAGTGCTTCACTATGGCAAACACCTATAGGATTATGAGACAGATTTTGAGGAAGGGTCATACAGCCTTCTTTTCTCTACATGACCCATGTTTGCTTAAGTGGAACATCAACATGACATGACATCACATACAGAATCAGTGCAGCTGTTAAAAATGGTGAGGTGTATCTCTAAAGCTTGTAGCTGGTTGGGTTGGCATCTGGGGAGAGCTTTGGTTTTCTTGCTCACTTGCTGCGCTTGCCATTAGAACAAGGTGTTACAAATCAAGTCTTTCACCTGCAAATGTATTAAAATCATTTAAATAATGCAGACAATCAGCATATAAGCATATTAAGTGTTCACTAGTTTAGTATATCATAAGGCTTAGGGTAACTGGAATAGTCTCTAATAATCTCTTAGTGATATATTTTGTCTGTGTTGCACGGAACTGGTCAGAGTGTTCATCTACCCAGCTGAATAAGTCAGTAAGGAAAGAACTCTTTCAGCTAGAGCTCGAGTTTGTATTCTGGTTGGGGGAATACTCATTACACCCAAGTTATTAGCATATCTTTGGCTGACAGGTTATGTAATGAAATCAGCGCAGGGGGGAAGGAACGGCGCATGTGTGCATCACAAACGCAGGTCCGTGGGGTAAAGCTACACTACACAGGAACGTTATGTAACCAGCAAAAAGGGGGTTGCCGTCAAGCAGGTCTGCCAAACTGTATTCAACTGCAGTGCAGGAAAATCTGTCATGGCAATACTCTTGGCTATACTTATGAGACACTCAGAATATTATGTCTAAATTTCCATGGGATGCTCGCTGGAAACACAACGCATTCCCTGGAATGCTAAGATCACAACCGAAAACAAAAAATGCTACAATTTTCGTCGGATGGAAAATAGGCTGTATATTGAATATCACATGGCAGAGCAGTTCAGAAATAGTATTCTCTGGACATACGCCATCTGCAGGCAAATGATGATCATCACTCATTTTCCTGTATTCACTTCTATACACTCATTATCAAAAGAATAGCTGCACCCAGGAGGAAGTGTGGGATTGCAGTGCTATTGGGAAGGAAGATAAAGGTTACCAGGAACAATAAATGATGATAAATTTAGACTGATATGATCAATATTTACTGAACTACACATACAGAAGTAGTGTCTCTCAGTATGGCGTTGGGCCTCCATGTTTGCTAATGCAACATGCCAGACGTCTCAGCATGAAATTCAGAATAAATGGTCTGAGATAGATTACCAATGGTTACCAATGGCTGTGATAATCCATCCCATACATCTTGAATATTCTCACACAGTTCCTGCAGATGGTGCGGTAGGGGTGGAGGTGGAGTGACACCAGGCCTTCTGGACATGTGGCACGTGTCAACAAACCGTTCATCTTGGTGCTGACCACGGCACCTCCACACACAGATTCACTGGTCATCTCCACCAAGACAAAAGTGGGACTCGTCACTGAAGATGACCCGCTGCCATTCTGAGTCACTCCATGAAATTCTGGAATGACATCATTGCAGTCTTTGGCGACGTTGACGTGGCGTTAATGGCAATCGTCGTAAAAGTCTATGAGCATGTAGCCCTGCGTTGTGCAGCCATCTGCTGATGGTGCTGGCACTAACAGGATGACTCATGGAGGGCATCACCGCTGGCTGAATGTCCGCAACTGTGGATGTTGGGTCAGTCAGGTACAGTGATAAGACCCCAGTAGAATTTTTTAACTTAACATATATGTCTTCATGTATTACCGTCACATGAACAGCCTCAAAAAGAAGGGCCGAACTGCAAAATCAACATTATACTGATAAAGATATAATGATATCAGATAACTCCCTCATATCCTTGACATGTCCTTTGAATTGTCTTTGAATTCTCTTTCAGTACGGTCCCAACCATCAGATTCATCCACTCGGGGTCCAAATCACATTTACATTGTTTAGCAGATGCTCCTATCCATCCGACAGAGTGGATCCATCCCTATCTTACAGTCTGTAGACACACCCTTCTCTCTGCAGCAGCTGTAGGCATTGCTTTGGCTATTCTTACAATGGCATCTTCTCAACATGGATTCAAAACCGAACAATCTCTTTCCGGCTTCCAGTCGATGCTCGACCCCAAGGTTGCCGGGAATAAGGATTGTGTCATGAGATTGCGTCATCTTGTAACAACAGAAAAGGGCTGGAATTCCACAGAGGCGTTCCAGGAAGGTGAGAAAAGGAAGCTGAAAAGTGTCTGTGGGAGAGAGTTTCTCTCTCTGGTGTGTACTTTGGGCTGTATAGCTTTGCAGACAGTTTATATGTACAAAAAGCTTCAAAACACACTAAAGGAAGAGAGAAAAACTAGAAAAACATAACTACATTTGATGTCATTTGACCAGGGGTGCCCAAACTTTTGCATTCCGCTCTGTATAAGGAGCAGCTGAATGGTTGTTATCTCACAAAAACTACATCAAAAGATACTGCGTCACTATTTCAAGAGCAAGTGTCAGTTAAACGTGTCCTTTGCTTTTAAGTCTCAGATGTATTGAAAGGCAATTACTAAACTGCATGGAAAGGGCTGCGGTGTGTTCTGAGCTCTTTCTTTATCCTGTGATTGGCCTAATTAAGTCAGTTCAAAGGCAAGGCCTTACCTCTGGACTTCATTCAAGATATGACTGGACATAATAGCCAGCCAGCAAACAACACAGAGCATGTAGTCTTTAGTCGTTCAATGACAGGCTCTCTCTCTCTCTCTCTCTCTCTCTCTCTCTCTCTCTCTCTCTCCCCCCCTTTTCTCTCTCTCTCTCTTTCTGCAGAACGTGGAACTCACTTAACCTTTTCATAGTGTAATAAAGGCAGTGGGAATGGATTGGCCTCACTCAAGCTTTCAAGAAGGGATTTATCTACTGAAAATATCATCTTAGTAATTTATGGTTAATGTGGCATGGGGGAACAAATGAACTCAATTAGACATGCTGTCCTTCAGTACAGTACGAGTCAATATAGTCGACTGTATTACCATACCATTAGGTCCACTGTCTCAGAGAGCAGCATCAAACAATAGCCTAGAAGCGTGATTTGACCCTTAAAAGAGGCACTTACCATGAGACACGACTAAAGGATGGTGTAGTTCACTATTAGTGATTTCTCACCTACAGTCTTTAGTTATATACATACAGAAATCACATTAAAATATAGAGGACCGCATGTCAATAGTTTGTTATTTAATTATGAATATTTTAGCATTTGTATTAAGACACGGTCTGACTAAAAGATCACGAGTCTTTGCTGTCTTAATCCATGTGCGTCTGTCATAATCCAGTTGTGGTAGTGAATAGTGTAATGGATTACACTGTTTTAATGGTCCATAAAACCCGCATAAAAGAGCTTTATATAATACATAAACATTGTTAAATGATGTAGCATACAGTCTATATCGTCACAGTCCACACTCCCAAATGTCAACTAAATTTTAATGTAAGTCAATGGAACCAGATTTTAATCCAAGCAATTTTGGGCTATTTCTGTCCATTCATCATGAAAGGTTAACACAGTGTAAACAGCAGCTGCTGTGTTCAAATGATGCATGAAAGTCAACAAAAATGGAGATACATGGTTTTTTTTTTT
>CM067497.1:4100574-4290444 GCA_034552555.1 Semaprochilodus insignis
AGCGTGTGAAGAATATGACTCTGTGAGACTGGTTCTGACTCTGGATGGTGGAAGATCAACCCAATCGATGGAGAGCGTCAACCAGAAGGACTTATTTTGTCCTTATAGATGTGTGATTATATTTCTACTCCTACTAATTTGCAAGCATGTGCTGTGCTCACTTTCCTGCCAACATGTGCACTAGAATGTTGGGTTCACCACACTGCGGTGGAAAGAGAACACGAAGACTAAACCTAGACAAGGACATTTGTTTGCAGTTGTCGTACAGAAGAAGTAAAGTACTGGATGCTACAAAGAATGTTGGTTATGTTGTATTTGAGGATCATTACAGTCTGTTGTTCAATGTTTCTACTGCCAGCTAATCAGCATTAGCTTGATGCACAGCGTCATGAAACAGTGGCTCTGTCCAGTGTGCGAAATGAATCCTGGTATTTGCAGAGTCGATATGTTGGCTTGCTAGTCCAGTTGGCTGGCCCCTCAATCGCCATAATGGCCCTGGGTTTGCTTTTAATGGGAATAAAATGTTTGGTTTAGCAAAATATTGATTTGGTGGATGTCTTCCCTGGCACAATTCCAATGAGAATTTCCTGTAGACAGGGATTTTTGCTGCTGCTGGCAGACGCGTATGACCGTACGCTTCCATTACACCTGCAGATTCAGCTACTTCCTTCACGCTATGGTCTTTGGCACGCCCAAATGCAGTTACTCCTTTTAGCCAATCAATAACATCTGCTTTGGAGCCATTTTGCCCACATGGAATGAGACATTCCCTGCACTGTAACACCTCTTCTCCATCTATGGATCCCGTCACTCACACACCACAGGTGTTTATAGCCCCATCATCCTCGTGCAGCGCCATCTGGAGGAGCCTGAAGTTACTAGCACCTTAAACACACAAGGTGACTCATTTTTTGTCCAGGGATGTAGTTGCCTCAAACATGGTAATGCGCTCCTCCACACATTAACTGACCTCTCCGCCTTTGTCTTGGCTTTGAGAAATGAGGCAAAACTGTCCCCAAAGAAAATGTAAAATATTCTCAGACGACGTGTGTAAGATCACTGGTGGTTCTGGGTAATTAATAAAAGTGCTATTTTTGTGTTGTAGACATGGTGACACCTGGTACCCATCACCACCACCACCACCACCGTAAGGAAGCACACCAAACTGCTCTGAAGGACTCTGTTTAAATCTCAAGGACTGAATTATTCAGAAATTCTGAAAACTTGCTACATTTCCCCTCTAACACTGTACTTTCATTAAAGCCAGCTGAATCACTTCCCTCCACAGCTGCTGCCCGCTTTGGGGGCGTGCCGTTACAACACGCTGTAGGCCATTTCTGAGCCCCAAACCAGCCTAATGGTTTATTTTTAAACTTTAAATAATCATCTATGGTAATAACTCAGAGTTCATTAACAGTTATATCTCCTGCTCGGCGTGTGCTCCTGTGTTAAACCTCACTAGATGTGACACAAGCAGCTACTGCACCACATAGTGACATTCGGCTTGGCTGCCACTCGGTTCATTTGCAAAAAGTTGGTCCAGTATGAGAGAGCAGAGAGAGGAGCAGAGTGAGGATGTGCACTCCATGTGTCATATTATACACGATATTGTGTGTATAAGCTCATCGGACAAAAATCAGTCACTTGTGACTGGAACATACCTAATAGCGTGTCCATGAGCACCAATGACAGCTATGACCTGATTTGGCATGGACTGAACAAGTTTCTGGGTGTAGGCCACATCAATGTTCAGACACTCTCACATCAAAGAATTGCACAGTTGGGCCAGATTTGGTGGATGCCTTCCCTGGCACAATTCCGAGGAGAGTTTCCTGTAGACTGGGATTTTAGCCACTGCTGGTAGACCCGTATGACCGTACGCTTCCATACACCTGCAGATTCAGCTACTTCCTTCACACTATGGTCTTTGGCATGCCCAAATACAGTCACTCCTTTTAGCCAATCATTAACATCTGCTCTGGAGCCACTGTACTACCTCTTCTCAATCTATGGGTCCCGTCACTCACACACCGCAGGTATTTATAGCCCCATCATCCTCATGCAGCGCCATCTGCAGGAGCCTAAAGTTACTACCACCAGCAGTTTTTTGCAACATTAAAAATTTAAAAAAAGGAAACTGAAGGAATGCAAATCATTTCTTGTGACATCATCACTTACTATACACAGCTTAAAATTTCAGCACCCAACACCTTCCCGCATCCCTATACGCTGAAGAGGATCTTCACAATATTATAAATACTTATATTAGCACCTTCAAATTTGCAAACACACGTGGGTGTCGTGTGCAGATGTTCTCATGAGTGTCTTTTAATACTTGCACACATCATTGACACGCACGCTGCATGATATGGATATTAAACGCAGTGTTTGATAAAGCTGTTAACGTGATGACGGAGAGAGAGAAGTGATAAATTATAATTAAAATCTCCAGTACATACACACCCTGATTCATTACGGTATTGTTGCCATATAATTAAATTTAAATACCAAAATGACAACATTACAGAACGCCCACTGTTTTATTATGAACAATAATAAAAACACTAATAGCTACTAAAGTCAAGTGCAGACATAAGGCTGCATTCCCGGAACAGCTACTTCAATACTGGCTTATATAAATAAAAATACTTAATTAATTGCTTAAAAAGTTCCAATTCGGTGGTTCCACCCTTAGAAGGCTGCATTTGAAGACCAATAGTGTCAAAGAGCCACGACTAGGCCGTCCTGTTTTGAAGACCTGAAGAACCAAATCAGTTGTTTAGATGAAAATAATAATATGCAGTCAATCAAGGAGGCTGTTGACGGTATATAGAACCTTTTGAAAAAGTTTCTGCTGTAGTTACAAGTCCAAGCGTTTCAAACAGGTTCCATGTAGAACCCTCTACAGCCCATTCTCCACCAATCTGAAGAACCTTTTTTAATTCAGTGACGAGTCCCACTTCTGTCTTGTGGTGACAACCAATGAATCCGTGTGTGGAGGCACCGTGGTCAGTGGCAAGTTTGTTGTCCAGAAGGCCTGGTGTCACTGCACCCCCACCCCTACCACACAATCTGCAGGAACTGTGTGGGAATATTCAAGCCGCATGGGATGGGATTATCACAGGACACCATTAGGAACCTCTACAACTCCATGTCATATGAGGCGTCATATGCCTTCTTTGTATCTTCAGCGTACAGTTGATTTTACTGCTGATTGTTGACAACAAGCCAGACCTTGGGGCAGTGCAATAATGCTTATACTGCTAATACTGCCTCTTTCAGTTTACACCAAAACCATAACAATATGTATTTAGCAAAGCTGTAAACTTGATTTTAACACACTGGCAATTGGCATATTGCCTCCAAAGGTTTCTGAAACTCAAAAAAGAACTGCTTGCTTACTTTTGGCCTGTGGTGTATGTGAAACATGTATAAGGCTTTGAAGCCGGTGTGGCTGGGCGGAGGAGGCAGGATCAAAAAAGCCTCTCGCGGCCCACCTGCTGGCTGATGCCAGGGGATAGAAAGGAGGGATGGGAAGATGCCACTTTAACTCGACTGACACAAGTGGCACGAAAGACGTGGGGATGGAAGCTCACATCAAGTGCCTTGTTTCATAAGGAGTGGTTGCATGACGTAGCGTGCAGATAGCTACTATTGTCAGGGTGGTTAAATCACTGCTATTTAGTACAGAGAAGCCATCAACACGAGACCCTCTAACTCTTCCTTTACTTCCTAGTAGTGCAGACAGCTAGGCTCAGTTTCAGTGCTTAGCTTTTGTATTGACACCAACTGGACCCACCAGTGAGCTCCGGCCTCCACTTCTTCCTCCTACACTTGAGCATAACTTGGTCAGTTTGCATGCATTATCAGTAGACAGTGATTGCGCATACGCTCTTGTTATACAATGCAGTATTCGTCTTCTTCTTGTTTCCTGTGTGCCCTGCTTTATGGCGCAATGTGTCTGGAAGGGATTCCAAGCTATACAAGCTGTATTCTACATCGGGCTGCCAGATCGCACTGGACATGAAACTGAGCGCTCCGGAATTATGCAACATTCATAAAAGGAAAACACAACTTTCCTCTTTTTCTGCTGCTGGATTTGGTCTGCTCACAACTCATCCAGAGTTTTTTGAGATACTGACACCTCATTCCGACTCTGATGTTTGGACCGATAGGGAATGATGTGATCAGACATAAGTTTTTCACAGAACCATCATTAAATAGCAACCACCTGGCATGCCGTAGCATCCGGATAGCACCATCTTATCTAAGCTGCCCAATCATTCTTTATTTTCTTTAGGAAATGGACTTTCTGTTCACTAAATATCAAGTCTTAGGACATCATGGTTCTGGGCAGAGCCCCCTAACACACTGCCTGTCCTGCATCACCGCGAAAAGGCATCCCTGCTGTTCACCATATTCCTCAATCCCCCTTTATACCACAAACTCATTTTAACCCAACCGCAACATGCGGTGACTATCGCACTCTTTATTTTTCCGCACACTGACAGTATATGGCAGCTCTTTTCAGCGTAGTAAAAAGCATAGGGCTGTTAGGAGAACGTGCCATGCTCCTTCCTTTCATGCCGTGACAAACCTTTCATAGCTGGGGGCCGGGATTGAATCAGTTCCACCCTAGTCCTCTCAACACAACTCACACAAACACACAGAATCTGACACAAACATGCTAATCTGACGCCTTAGACGCATTGTCGCTAATTCATTAAGACGAGCTTTTGACGGGCCGTTGTTGCGGCAGAACAGGGACGTCAGGAATTAGGCAGAAGAACGACATGTACAAGAGGAATCCTCTCATGACAGATGCATGTGACACTCTTAAAAAATAAGGAGCCAAAAGGCTTTTTGGACATGATGAGCAATTTAGGCACTTTCCTCTCTCAGCCGAGCTTCTTTCCGTTGTTGTCTACGGAGGAACACAACTGAAAAGCACTTTCTGGCCTGCAAAACTTGAGCCTGTCACTGTTCTAACATATTAAACACAGAACACAATTATAGACTGATAGCAGCTGTTTAAGCTGATCGCAATTATTTAATTACATTCCACAGCTGTTAGTTTTCATAATCATTTATGTCAAACTGAATGTGAACTGTATATATATATATATATATATAGTTTCGGCCATGCATGTGAAATAAGCAAGGACGGGCCTTATCACTGTACCTGACTGACTCAAACAGCCACGATCGCAGACATTCAGCGAGCAGGGATGCCCTCCATGAGTCATCCTGTTAGTGCTAGCACCATTGGGAGACGGCTGCACGACACAGGACTACATGCATCATTACAACAACTGCCCTTAACACCATGTCAGCGTCACCAAAGACTGCATCAACATTGTTCCTGGTAACTTTTTATCTTCCCTCCCAATAGTGTACTATGTACATTATCAGCTCCACAGACCATATAGGACCACTTTGTAGTTCCACTGTTACAGACTGTAGTCAGTCTTATTCTCTGTATACTTCGTCAATCTGTTCTTCAATGGCCAAGACCCCCACAGAACCACCATAGAGTATGTTGGGGTGTGTTGCACTGGTACGAGTATATCACACACAGCAGTGCTGCTGGAGTGTTTAAACACTCACTGTCCACTCTATTAGGCACCCCTACCTTGCTGGTTCACCTATAACTCATCTGCTGCTGCACAGTGCAGTGTTGGTCATCCTCTAGTCCTTCACCAGTGGACACAGGAAGCTGCCCACAGGACGCTGCCCACAGGACGCTGCCCACAGGACGCGGGGTAGTTTTGGTTGGTGGACTATTTTCAGTCCAGCAGTGACACCAAGGTGTTTAAAAAGTCCAGTAGCACTGCTGCGTCTGATCCAAGGATTAAAGGTGGTTTTTCTATGGCATGACTTGTAGCCCTTTTGGCAACTGGATTTTTTAAAGGACTCTCCTGAAAAAGCTTCCTGAAGGCATGACTCCTAATGCATCACGGTCATCACTCCATCTCCCAAATCATAAAATAACAAGCCTGTTCTGCTATGTAGAGACTGGGCATAAATTACCAAGGAGCACATTTATTCCGGTCCAGAGTGGTTCACCGGCAGGGGAGGGCTGATTGAGTGGCAGAAAGGAAAGAGTGGACCACTCAGTAAAATATGGAGTGCTGGCGTATAGTGGACCAGGATTTTTCACTGGAGATCCATTCATCACTGAACAATGTTAACATGAATGTTACAAGCTGAAGCGGTGTTGGTTTATGTCGTCTATTAAAGTGTTTAGCATGTTCATAGGGAATATTCATCACTACAAACGTTTCAGTGATTTATATAGCAGGCCGCAGATTTAATGAGTTACTTCAACCAAATGTGATTAAATTGAAATACAGCATGTTTTTGTTTGTCTTAATGCAGCAGTACGTCCACCGGGGGTTTCTGCTCTTTGTATATTGCTTGGAGAGGTTTCACTTGTGAAATGAGTATATGGTACAATACTCAATACTACAATACTGTTAGGTCACACCGTGCATGCCGAACAATTCATCGACTGTCTCTCTCAGCATGCTATGGTAGTATCCACATGACCGGTGGCGCACAATATGTCAATAAGACCATCCCGTTTCCAAGAGCCGTACGATGTGACCCCTCTGAAATTCTTCCAACAGAGTCAGAATGGAAAGCATGCGCAACAAAACGACCTTATATAGTCAGTCAGGTACAGCAATAAAGCCCGTCCTTGCTTACATCACATGCACAAATGAGTGTGAAACTTGAATCACTGGGATGTCCCATGATATCAAACCTACCCACCAAGTTTCCTTCCTGTCGGCTGATTCCTTTTGGGTGCAGCTATTTTTTTGATGATGAGTGTATAATATAATATAACATAACAAAATGACATTTTGAAAATTGTAAATGTTTAAATGAAGCATATGCCGTATACATTAAGGCCACAATGTGACTTACTGTATTTCCAATTGGAAAAGAAGCGTCACATACTTCATCATTACAAAATTACCCCACAATGCGACATGCTTAAACACGCTTTTGTCTACTCTAATGGTATCACTGAAATCAGTGGTCATGGAGAACTCTAATTTTGGCAAAGCTTATCTCATTAGAGGCTGCTATGGTGCATCGGCTCCTGACGTGCCCCCTCCAGACGCTGAGGATTGAAGAATTCATGATTAAATCTTCAAAAGATACAATACAGAACTAACAAGAAGAGCACATTCAGCTGGGGAGACAATATTGGCTTCCAACTGTTCAGACTCATTTGAGCCCAACCTAACACAACACATAGCAAATTACTGCCATGCACTGTGACATTGCTAATCAGGGCCCCGCAGAAGGCTTATGGGAGAACGTCGGAGCAATCATTCGTCAGAAACAGACGTGCCTTCTCCTTGGCTAATTTGCATTAATGCTCAATCCATGCAGGACGTCCATTCATTTACACAAAAACAATCATGGACAGCATGCTACCGCAGCTCAAGGGCAAAACTAGCCCAATATAGTATGATATGAATACACTCATCAAGATATAAAAGAAATGACGGGCTGAGTATTAACATAACAAGTATTTAAGTATAGTAGTTCTATATGTCCGGGCAAAATATACACCGGTTACAACACTCTGCCCATTAGTTTAATGTTAACTGGTTCAATTCTGCCTTCAAGCCAGTATTTTGCCAGTACGTCGTTGTCCAATGAAAAACATGTATCTCCATTCTAGTCGATTTTTACTTTTATGCCTCATTTGAGCACAGCAGCTGCTGTTTACTCTGTGTGGAAATCTCAAGCTGAATGGACCAACAGAAATGGCCCAAAATCACTTGGAAAAAAGTCAAAATGTTGCTTGTCATGTATTGTAATATTCTGTAGCACAGGTCAGTCAATATTCTTACGCTACAATACCCAGCATGCATTGCACAAATATATGTCACACACCCACTGGAAATTCTGTACAGCAATCCAGAAATGTACTGATGTAGTATATTATTTCATTATAATATTGTAAAAGAAATATTTTAAGCAGTCCATGTATGCACTTATAGTTTCCTCCAACTTTAAAGACACTTCATCAGAAAAGGTTTTCATCAGAGAAGTCTTAACCCAGAAAATCTCACTCTTTAGACTACTATGGATTAGTCTAAAGAGTGAGTAGACATGTTTACAACAGATGTAGCAATGGATTAACTTTTAATTTTGGTCCCAGTGCCCCATTAAGACTGACACTGTGAATCTCATGTTGTGAATGAAAAGAGCAAACTAAAAACCCTACAGCAGCATCATTCATGTCTTGGTAAACTGCCTAAAAATTAACATGTAAATTAACTTGTAATTTCTTTCCCATCTCGCAATTTGCTCAACTGCCCAATCTAATGAGGACCACCAGGATTCAGCACTAACTTTTACAGAAATGTCAATGCACGTCTGAATGGGGATAAAAATAACACCAGCAAATCCAACTCTACACATAATGTGCAACCCACGGCAATTACAGTGCAGCCCGGAAGAAATTAGACAATGACAATTTTCCCTGTTTTCGTTCTGCACTCCAACTCATGAGATTTGATGAGAAACAATGACTATTACACAGAAGTACAGAAGTACTTTAATATGAAGGTACACTTTGGACGATATACGCCCATCACTTCAACAGACCATAAGTAACTGGACAGCTGACTGCTCAGTTTGCCGGCTGTGGATATGTGGAGTACTAAGTAATGTGCTAACAAAAGGTCTAAAGATGACTTTTGATGGGACATTTGCATTCTAGTCTACTCCAAATCACAATGTTCACAATGTGTGTGTGTGTTCAGTGTGTCTCAGTATTAAGTGTGTATGTGTTCAGTGTCTCAGTATTCAGTGTGTATATGTTCAGTGTGTCTCAGTATTCAGAGTGTGTGTTCAGTGTGTCTCAGTATTCAGTGTGTTCAGTGTGACTCAGTATTCAGTGTGTGTGTGTGTTCAGTGTGTCTCAGTATTCAGTGTGTGTGTTCAGTGTCTCAGTATTCAGTGTGTGTTCAGTGTGTCTCAGTATTCAGTGTGTGTTCAGTGTGTCTCAGTATTCAGTGTGTGTTCAGTGTGTCTCATTATTCAGTGTGTGTTCAATGTGTCTCAGTATTCAGTGTGTATGTGTTCAGTGTCTCAGTATTCAGTGTGTATATGTTCAGTGTCCCAGTATTCAGTGTGTATATGTTCAGTGTGTCTCAGTATTCAGTGTGTGTGTTCAGTGTGTCTCAGTATTCAGTGTGTGTGATGAGTGTGACTCAGTATTCAGTGTGTGTTCAGTGTGTCTCAGTATTCAGTGTGTGTGTTCAATGTGTCTCAGTATTTGGTCTGTGTTCAGTGTGACTCAGTATTCAGTGTGTGTGTGTTCAGTGTGTCTCAGTATTCAGTGTGTGTGTGTGTTCAATGTGTCTCAGTATTCAGTATGTGTGTGTATTCAATGTGTCTCAGTATTCAGTGTGTGTGTGTGTGTTCAACGTGTCTCAGTATTCAGTGTGTGTGTGTGTGTGTGTGTGTTCAATGTGTCTCAGTATTCAGTGTGTGTGTGTGTTCAATGTGTCTCAGTATTCAGTGTGTGTGTGTGTGTTCATTGTGTCTCAGTATTCAGTGTGTGTGTGTGTTCATTGTGTCTCAGTATTCAGTGTGTGTGTGTGTTCATTGTGTCTCAGTATGCAGTGTGTGTGTGTGTGTGTGTGTGTGTGTTCAATGTGTCTCAGTATTCAGTGTGTGTGTGTTCAATGTGTCTCAGTATTCAGTGTGTGTGTGTTCAATGTGTCTCAGTATTCAGTGTGTGTGTGTGTGTGTGTTCAATGTGTCTCAGTATGCAGTGTGTGTGTGTGTTCAATGTGTCTCAGTATTCAGTGTGTGTGTGTGTGTGTGTGTTCAATGTGTCTCAGTATTCAGTGTGTGTGTGTTCACTGTGTCTCAGTATTCAGTGTGTGTGTGTGTGTGTGTTCATTGTGTCTCAGTATTCAGTGTGTGTGTGTGTGTGTGTGTGTTCAATGTGTCTCAGTATTCAGTGTGTGTGTGTGTTCAATGTGTCTCAGTATTCAGTGTGTGTGTGTGTGTGTGTTCAATGTGTCTCAGTATTCAGTGTGTGTGTATTCAATGTGTCTCAGTATTCAGTGTGTGTGTGTGTTCATTGTGTCTCAGTATTCAGTGTGTGTGTGCGTGTGTTCAGTGTGTCTCAGTATTCAGTGTGTGTGTGTGTGTGTGTGTGTTCATTGTGTCTCAGTATTCAGTGTGTGTGTGTGTGTGTGTTCAGTGTGTCTCAGTATTCAGTGTGTGTGCGCGTGTGTGTGTGTGTGTGTGTGTTCAGTGTGTCTCAGTATTCAGTGTGTGTGTGTGTGTGTGTGTTCATTGTGTCTCAGTATTCAGTGTGTGTGTGTGTGTTCAGTGTGTCTCAGTATTCAGTGTGTGTGTGCGCGTGTGTGTGTGTGTGTTCAGTGTGTCTCAGTATTCAGTGTGTGTGTGTGTGCGTGTGTGTGTGTGCATGTGTGTGTGTGTTCAGTGTGTCTCAGTATTCAGTGTATGTGTGTTCAGTGTGTGCACGTGAGAAGGTGCACTAGGTGTGTTTTATGGCTGTAGTTATATTCCCTCTTGACTGCTACTCTGATTTCTTATGGTAGCGTTACCTTCTCAGCTGTATTTGTGCACATCCATAAAGGTAAACGTATAGCAACAGCTCTGTCACACACCTTCCACCTTCAACAGCAAGTATAGCACACATCCTTTGTATAAGTATAGCGTCATCCTTTACACAACCGCTAACGAACACAGTAAAACTAAATGCACGCAGTGAAGCAGTAGCAAAGTCTTACCTTATCTTTGAAACAAGCTCGGGTGCATCGCAAAGCTCCTGATATGGCCCTTCTCTCGGGGTTAGCACTAATGAAAGCTGTAGCACACACACAGCTCCAGCTCTACATGCTGAAAATGGATGAAAATGATTTTAGAACAAGATGAGCAGCTTTCCTTTTTTTGGTTCCGGTCCCGGGTCTTGATGGAACACCTACACTCCATGATGCAGATCGTTTTTACACTGCGGTATCCCAATGTCACAATGCATCACTCCACCCCTACCGTGTACGCAGTGTGTATATGCGCATGTCTGTGTGTGCGTACGTACGTACATCCACTTCACATGTGTCTTTGGGAAAAATGGGGGCAGTGACCGTATGCGGTGTGCATGTGTGTATGCAGGTAAACAAGTCGCGAGGTTATGCATGGTACAGAACACTGTTGATTATCTCTGCTGGCGTTGCTGATTCAGGTTCATTACCTTGATGTGTAGGTTTCAATAACTTCCATCCTCCCTCGCTCTCTCCCACTCGCCCGCAGCGACGGAGCCAGGGGACATGAATATGAAGGAGCGCTATTTAAGATGCAGTTTGTACAACACATTTGTCGACTGACGGAGACAGGAAGGGAACAGTCAGCACCCTGCTGAGAGATAGCACTTAAGGAGATGTCCACAGAGGTCAGCAAGCCACACATACACCCTATTCCACTCTTCAGCACCATGGACAGCTGCCGGCAGATCCCAGGCTCTGACAGGGACTCTCCATCTCTTTGACACAAGGAGACCCACACCCTTCCACCTGAAGGGTATTATATCAAGTGGACGTGGGTCATCAGTCCTCATCCTGGGCAAGTCTGCCTGCCAAATGCTGGACCCAAATAAAACATGGACAACGCAACCAGAATATGGAAAATTCCACCAGAGCTCCTGCTATATTCATAACTGTCTTCATGGGTTTCTTCCAGCAAAGGATGGGATTTCATAACATCATGCACTGGTGATTAAATGAATGCTAAACTGAGCGCCCTGCTGTACAGATGTCTTGGATTGTATGACATGATTACGCCTTTTGCAGCCGGCAGGGCTTTAAGAGCCTGGCGGGTAGTTGAGCCTGATGGGACATACCCCGTAAACTGCACCATCATGGGACCAAATCCTTCCTCACCTCTTCCCTCCCTTTCCCTCTCTCTCTCTTTCTCTTTCTCTACCACAAACCAAAACAGTACCTCTTCAGTGATGTTTTAATCCTGATTTCCTTATTACTGTCATTTCCACATGTACAGGATTATTCAGCAGTCAGAGACCACCCATCATTTATTTAATCTCCACTAAAACCAGACAGTAAATACAATGTGCTCATTTTACATGATTTGTCATGTACTAGACAAGTTTCTGGATGGAGGCCACATCAATGTTCAGACACTCTTGCATCAAAGAATTGCGCAGTTGGGCCAAATTCGGGGGATGCCTTCCCTGGTACAATTCTGAGGAGAGTTTCCTGGGATTTTAGCCACTGCTGGTAGACCTGTATGACCATACGCTTCCATACACCTGCAGATTCAGCTACTTCCTTCACACTATGGTCTTTGGGACGCCCAAATACAGTCACTCCTTTTAGCCAATCATTAACATCTGCTTTGGAGCCATTTTCCACACATGGACATTCACTGCACTGCAGCACCTCTTCTCGATCTATGAATCCCGTCACTCACACACCCCAGGTATTTATAGCTACATCATCCTTGGGCAGCGCCATCTACAGGAGCCTGAAGTTACTACCACCTCTGTCAGGTTAAATAGAGTTAGTAGAAGCGTGCAATCGATACATCTAAAACAGTCACTTATGTAAAGAGTCATAATCTAAAAGTACTGTGTTAACATGTTTGAGTCTTTCTGCCTATGGATATGACATCGCAAAGAACTAGAAGATGTCCTTTGGTAAAATAAGACCACATGGACAATAACTCTTCCTCAAATTCTAGTAAAATCTCCTGGTCTGCTTGTAAGCGGAAGTGTGATATCAACCAGAAGTTTGGGATCTATGTATTTGATGGAATTTCTCGGCTTGTTTAATTGAGACTATAAGTGAGAAATTATTCCAATCGAATAACAACATGCAAGGGTTACGACAGCCCAGGAACAGCAGGGGCAGATCAACAGTACTGCCAGTGTCTCAGAGAGATCACATGAGGAACCTCAGTGAAGAAAACTTGAGCGCTGTGCTTTGAAGCAGGTTGCGGAAGCTCAGAGAGGAGCTCTCGAAGGCCCGTAGAAGGCAGAGAGGAGCTGCTGGAAACACAGAACTTCTGTGGCCACATTCATCTTAGCTTTATATTTCCCCTTGCAAAGGCCCAGGTAGCAGATCCCAAGACAGAAGCCTTCAGAGAGCTGATCTCCTGTGGGGGCTTTGGGAGGGCTATCCTTTTTAAGCCGTGAGGGATCGCTCATTTCTGAGGCAGCACCAAGCGCTGATGTGGGTCTGCCTTGGATTCAGCCGGCTCCGCAAAACCGCGAGGCAAGTTTCTGTTTAGATCAGCGTGATGAAGCATCTAACTTGCTTAGAAGCGGAGGAATATTACTCAGTTAGTGAGTTTATCTCCAATCTGATTAATTTCATCTTCGGGGAGATCTGAAGGATTTCTCTGTAATCAGTTGCACCAACAGTTTCTCGAAAAAGCGAGAAACGACCTTTGGAAAAAATCCTGGGGAAATTAAATATGGAAATGCGTAGGCACATGTTAACATAAACTCCACATCCACTACTACACGTGCACAGCTGCTGATTAGTATATAAGGTCACGCTGCAGGCACGAGCATGGTCAGTGTAAACCCTTAATCCACAGGCTTATTATACTGCTTTGAATCGGAAAGACTTATTATTCAGCAGCTACTATTAATTATTCAGTCCTGTAGCAAAGACAGAAAAAGGTTCTATGGTGTCAAAAAAAGGTTCAATGATTAGTAAAAAAGAGTGGAGCTCCTTATAGTGCTAAGTTCTCGGGCCGCAAGGTTCTGTAAAGGACTGCATACACACCAGGTTCACCGTCATAGCAAAATAAGTTATTAACTGTGTAAAGAACAAATTAAGGTATTCAATCTGTCTCTATGCAAACACTGCCTTTACTAAAGAACCCTTGGAGAGCCACTTTGTAAGGTGTCTAAAGCTTACAGTGGTTATGGTAAGCTCAACAGAGACATAATAATACCACCACGAGCATGAATAACAGCTGTGATTGGATTTGGCAGGTACTATACAAGTTTCTGGATGTAGGCCAAATCAATGTTCAGACACTCCTGTATCAATGAATTGCGCAGTTGGGCCAGATTTGGTAGATGCCTTCCCTGGTACAATTCTGAGGAGAATTTCCTGTAGACTGGGATTTTAGCCACTGCTGGTAGACCCGTATGACCGTGCACTTCCATACACCTGCAGATGCAGCTACTTCCTTCACACTATGGTCTTTGGCACGCCCACATGCAGTCACTCCTTTTAGCCAATCATTAACATCTGCTTTGGAGCCGTTTTCCACACATGGAACGAGACATTCACTGCACTGTAGCACCTCTTCTCAATCTATGGATCCCGTCACTCGCAACCCGCAGGTACTTATAGCCCCATCATCCTCATGCAACACCATCATCAGGAGCCTGAAGTTAAACACAAGACGACTCATTTGTTGTTCAGGCAGCTTAGTTAATAGTAGTTAATTGTAAGTAAACTATGTAACATTAATTGTGTATAGTAATAATGATACATATACGAATCATATCTACTGTATATATAAATACTAATACACATTGTCAGGGTGAAGAGAAAAACACGCATCTCTATTTTTTCAGATTTGTATTTTCTGTGCAATGTGAGCACGGCAGCTGCACATTATGTGAAACTTCCATGATGACTGGACCAACAGAAAAAGTCCAAAACTAAAAAATCTCTTTACATTAACTTCCATTGCCTGTGTTGGACTGGCAACCTGCCTGGGGTGTTTCCTGCCTTCTGCTCAATGAGCTCTGGGATAGGCTCCAGCACAACCCAGAAGGATAAGTGGCTCGGTAGACGAATGAATGAATTCATGAAATTACATTGAAAGTAAAGTTTTAGGCCTCTCCTGTAAAGTTATTGTTTTGGAGATACCTTTCATTTGGAGAGTGATGATATACACCCACCAAGCTCTTCTGTAGGTACACCTCCTTGTATCTACACTCAATGTCCATTTCATCAGCTCTACTTACCATATACGAGCACCTTGTGGTTCTACAATTACAGACTGTAGTCCATCTGTTTCTCTGTATACTTTGATACCCTGTTCTTCAATGGTCAGGACCCCCACAGGACCACCACAGAGCAGGTATTATGTGGGTGGTGGATACCTGCTATGTGGTGGTCCTGTGGGAGGCTTACCTTTGAAGAACAGGGTGAAAGGTGGATGACAAAGCATACAGAGAACCAGATGGACTACAGTCTGTAATTATAGAACAACAACATGCTCCTGTATAGTAATAGGAGCTGACAATGAGTGTAAATGCAAGGAGGTGCTCCTAATAAAGCCCACGGTACCTGAATAATTTTTCAGGTTATAATGCTATTAAGTAATATATATTAACACTAATAAGATACAGGTTCTAATGCTAATAAGTTATTACAGCAATACAAATAAGGGACCATATAAGATTACCAATAGGAATATGTTATATATCGTCACTGTTGTGCATTTTGGACATTTTCTACTGTCCTTACAAATGACTAACTTGTACTTAAAGGCCATTTTGAATGGAAATGACTGTCTGGAAGAAAATGTGTGATGATTTCCAATTAAAGCTGAAAATAAATTATTCAGTAACTACCATGAAACTAACCAAAGTCAAAACACTGAACACTGAAATTAGTGAAAACAACTGAACGCTTCTTCTATCTCTACTAACAGATCATCACTATAGGCTTTTAGCAGCAGTAATGGATATTCAAAGCTTCTATACTGAGATAAACTCCTTACAGTGGTCACTGGTTTCACCAGTAACAGTGACTGAGTTCCATTCAGACTTTCAGGTCTGTTTCTTATTGATACTCTCATAGGACTCACAGTTATCAATTATTCTTTATTCAATTTAGCAGATAATTGTAAATTCTGATCTTTTTATTTTGGTTTTGTGCTTGTTTTGCTGTCCGGTGTGGACCCGAGGCGGATAGCTTCCCCTTTCGAGTCCTCTCAAGTTTTCTTCCTCTTGAGAGAGATTTTCCCTCGCCAGTTGCCCTTGGCTTGCTCACTGGGTGCTTGGACCCGGGTTCTCTACAAAGCTGCTTTGTGACAACATCTGGTGTAATAGGTGCTATATAAATAAACCTAGTCTTGACTTGACTAGTTAAAAGAGTGAAAAACTGACATGCATTTATTTACAGATCCTGTTAAAAAGTTCCACACCACTCCTCCTTGGGTTGCCAGACATGCATACATGTGGTTAAGTATATATATATGTGAAATCATGCGAACTCAGTAGCCCCCAGAAAGACTGGATGACTGCATCTTGAGTCAATCAAGTGCCAATCTCTAACTCTGAACGTATCCATCCATCCTGACAAATCACGGCAGGTGGAATTATTTACCAACAAACAAACAGCCTGAAGCCAACTTGCATTAAAACCCATCAGGCTGATTCCTGCAGAAGCCAGCAAGACGCTTGTGGCTCATCAAATGCGGACAAAAATAGACTGAACAAAAGGAGAGTGGCTTTTCTTCTTTGAAGGATTTTGAGAATGTCTTTTTTTTTCAAGCATAAAGGTGGGGGATCTATGGATAGCACATCTTTTAACTACAGCGTGTCATGTCTGTTAGATGGCCTGCTTCTTTTGCTAAAGTTAGCCTGGTGTTGGCAGGCAGCAGTTCTGTCGTTAAGTTACAATGACAAGGCGAGATTCTTCTGACTCTAGCGGGAAACGTAACAACTTCTCTAGGGCCCAATCAATCTGCCCTAATGTTCGTTAATCAATGAAGCATTATATTCACAATAGCCACTCGCCAGGAGACACCACCAGCCCTGCAAGAAATCAAAGAGCTTTCAAACAATGACATTGTGCTGTCATATCAAACGAAGCCATGAATAGATCCACAATTTATCACTTCACTGGATTAAAAGGCTTCACTCTATGACAGAGTGGGTCACCTGATTAGCCTGATTGGTTCGAAAGCAAAGGAGTAAACAGAGAAAGAAAGGAAGAAAGAAACCTGTTCACTAGATTGTGGTGGAAAGACAAAAAGAAAGAAATCTCTAAAAGGCCAGAACGCTTTAAGAGCGGGTTCATTTTTAGACTTTAATGGTTGCCATTGACATGACATTTCATATCCCTCAAACACAGCAAATGCAGCGCCGCGGCTGAACCTGCCTAATGCCAACAGCTCTCAGAATCCATCCACTAGACTATGTTTAGACAACGAGGTGTTATGCCCTAATCAGATTTGCCTTTCTTCTTTAGATGATCAGATCTGAGGGTTTAGACAGCCTATCAGCGGGGGGATTATTTGCTGAACTGATTGTGCCAGTACAGTAGATGAATGTCATCAAAAGATCTGGTTCAGTTTGTTTGCTGTTGAGATTTCACAGAGATAAAGACTGAATACGTACTTGTACCTGTTTCATATCTTTGCTGTTGGAAGGGGTAGAAACTAGTCAGAGTGACAGCACTAAATTTTAGCTGACATTTACTTTTCACATGAATCATAGCAAATAATAATTTGATTGTCCTTTTTTTTGGCCATTTTATGCACCTATTAAAGCACAACTTAACACAGGCCTAATGCTTTGGGTGGTCTTTTTCCTACGTGGCATTATGTTCTTTATTATTTTAGCCCACCGAGCACTTGTTCCTGCACCCACTGTCCAATTAGAGCACTTGGTGGTTCTACAATTACAGACTGTAGTCCATCTGTTTATGTGCTCTGCATACATTGTTGTCACCCTGTTCTTCAATAGCAGGACCCCCACAGAGCAGGTACTGTGTGGGTGGTGGGTCATTCTCAGCACTGCAGTAACACTGACATGGTGGTGGTGATGTGTTAGTATGTGCTGATGTGAGTGGATCAGACACAGCAGTGCTGCTGGACACCTAAGTGTCACTGCTGGACTGAGAATCGTCCACCAACCCAACAGCGTCCTGTAGTGTCAACAGGGTCCTGTGGGCAGCGTCCTGTTACCACTAATGAAGGACTAGAGGATGACCAACACTGCACTGTGCAGCAGCAGATGAGCTATCGTCTCTAACTGTACACCTACAAGGTGGACCAGCAAGGTAGGAGTATCTAATAGAGTGGGCAGTGAGTGGACACAGTGTTTAAACACTCCAGCAGCACTGCTGTGTCTGATCTACTCACACCAGCACAACACACACTAACACATCACCACCACGTCAGTGTCACTGCAGTGCTGAGAATGATCCACCACCCACATAATACCTGCTCTGTGGGGGTCCTGATCAGAGAAGAACAGTTTATGTCACACCATCATTAGCAGGTATTTACGCTCACTCATGCTTAACATGCACAATACTGCCAGCATGAACAAACTGAAGTCTAAAAACCAGAAATGGTAGTGACCAAATCAGGCAGCGGGACTGACAGAACGGGATCTGTGAAGGATGGAGGTCGTCTGCTGCAGGCTAACCAACTTTAAGTGGTCTATGTATGAGTAACAGTTGAATGTAGGTGAGACATTCTCTTTAACTTAAAAAAGGCTCATAAATACAATAACAAAAACAATACAAAATCTCTTTGGGCCAAAACTGGTGGGGGGTGGTGGTTATGGAGGGGTCAGGTAGTCCATAAACCTACTCATAAAAATCCATTTTACTTAACAATAAAAAAGAAACAGAACATGTTTTCAAATGATAAACAACAGCAGCAACAACAACAACAACAACAACATGTACAGATGTACACTCACATTGTGCTGTTGTAACATTCCACTTGCCATCATTCTGTCCATATCGTGACATCTTGGCAACAAAACAGACACAGTCAACCTAGAGCTTTTACTGAACACAGCAGCAGGGAAGACCCACTACTCAGTGCTGTCTGAATGGCCAAGGTAGCAGGCAGGTCATCAATAGCCCCACAGTTCAACCTGACAGTAGGTACAAACAACACGCAGGCACAAACTACCCCACAGAATAGCTCGTGCAGCACATTCACACATTGTTAAATGAGCCACAGCAACTTACTAACACGTTATTTATGTCTCTCTTACTGTGAGTTCTACACTACCATGGGGCTCTGCACAAGGCCATTCCTCCTGCGCCTCCACAGCCAGTCGCCACAAAATGTTAATTGATACATACCGCATACTGCAGGGCAGGAATGCAAACATAACAGTGCTGAAAATCCCACAAACAAGTTCTCAACAAAACTTTTGTTTTCCTGTGAGCCGTCATTCGTTCTAGCGGTTAACAGCGGGGCCTTGAGGTGGAGTATCTGAGAAACCCTGTCTTCAATTGTGCGTGCCTGCCTCCTGATAAAAAAGAACCTTGATGGAATGCAGTCAAATCATTAAATGTGCTGGCATTTCAGACATGGCAGTTGTGAGAATGTAAAAGTGTTTTTTTTCTGGCAGAGGAATCTTTGAAAATCCAAAAGTTCATTTGGGAAACACAAAAAGACAAAAAAGTCAAATTGTGAAGGTTTTCTGCAGACCACTGCACATATTTGTGACAGCAGCAATCTGCTTTCCATTCAGTTCTGCTTTAGCCATCACTGTTTAGTTACTAATTCCTTTTTTCCCATGTTGAATTTCATTCTGTCACTTTGGTAACAGCTCCGGTCCTTATAATTGATTTAATTCAGAGGTGTGAGCTTTTATTAGCCATTACAGACTAAAAGGATACCAAAAAGGAGAAGAACAAGGCCAAATGAACTTCGGCTCTTAAGCTGATAGACGTTGGCAGCACTATGAAGTTCCACTGTGCATGTTCAATGCTACTCAGTACTTAAGCTGATTTTTTTAGCAGCCACTTTTGTACTTGTTGATTTCTGGAAAAGCTCTTTTTTACTCACACAACAGTAACAGTACTTTTGCTTGAGTCCAAATGCCATATCAAAACCGCTTAACTGCTGTCACTGATGGACTCTGTTAACACCATATAGTGGTTTTAGTTCTTCTGTTAGAGCCAATTGTCTGTGCTTTCTTTGCCCGAGCTGAGCTACTGCCCAAACTGTGTGGTCTAACGCGGAGCTACTGCCCATCCTGTGCGCTCTGATGCTGCTGCTTCATCTGCTTTGGCTGGGCGCCACTGCCTTCCTGCATTGCTGACCAGTTTACCTATCATGGAGCTTCTTCATGTCCTGTGCTGTAAGGGGTCTTCGCCTTCTCCTGCGGGCCAATTCAGTGATCATGCTACTTAATCACAGACATCTCTTCCTCTGCCTTCCAACTGAACGCTTCTCTTTTTCTTTCTAATAGACTAACAGTGCAGTCTTCTATCTTACCGTTACTAACAGTTATCCCACTCAATATTGCTTAGAATTGTAAATTCTTGTCCTTTTTGTGTTTGTTTTGCTATCCGGTGTGGACCTGAGGAGGATGGGTTCCCCTTTTGAGTCTTGGTTCCTCTCGAGGTTTCTTCCTCTTGCTTTGAGGGGGTTTTTCCTTGTCACTGTCGCCCTTGGGTTGTTCACTGGGGGTTGGATCCAGATTTTCTGTATAGCTGCTTTGTGACCACATCTGTTGTAAAAGGTGCTATACAAATATTACTGTACTATTATATCATTTGAAAATGTCAGCTCTAACATTATTACACACTGAAATAACGCAAAGTCTACTCAAATACACCATATGGCCGAAAGTATGTGGACATTATGTTGAATTATAATTATTGAGTTTCAGTCACACCCATTCCTAACAGGTATATACAGTAAGATCAAGCACATTGCTGTATGGGGTGCATGCACACATTGGTCAGCAGAATGGGTCGTACTGAAGAGCTGACTGACTGTAAATGTGGAACTTTCACAGGATGCCACCAACCAGTTTGTGAAATTTCTGTCATGCTAGATCTGCCCCGGTCAACAGTAAGTGCTATTAATGTGAAATGGATGCAGCTAGGAGAAACAACAGCTCAGCCACAAAGCAGTAGACCATGAAAACTTAAAGAGCAGGGCTGTACCTAATGCGTAGTACCTATAGTAAAGTTTGGTGGAGGAGGGATATGGTCAGGGGCTGTTCCAGTTCCAGTGGAGGGTGACGTTAATGCTAAAGCATACCAAGACATTTTACACAATTATAAGCTGTGAATTTTGTGGCAACAGTTTGGGAAATCCTCCTTTCTTGTTCTAGCATCCCTGTGCTTGCAGCGAGCTCCAGGAACACATGGTTCGATACCATATAGGTGTGATGATCTTAGGTTTATTTTTGGGATTTTTTAGAGAGTAGTTCTCAACAATTTAGTCATGGTCAATTCCAGACTGCTAGTCTCCCCTTAGCACATGATGCTATCAAGCAGACAGTTTGAAGGCTAGCACATGTTTCCTCCGAGGCACCGTCAAGCCCCACCACATATATATGTATATATATATATATATAAATATATATATAAGGAAGACAAAAACATGACAAAAGTATTTTTGTGCAAAACGGTACTATATGAACTTATAATAAAATATATCCTTTAGAATTACAATCTGTCTTCACATTTAACCCATCCGTGAAGTGAAACACCCACAAACACACACACACACACACACACACACACACACACACACACACACACACACACACTAGAGAACACTAGGGAACTGTTAGCACACTAGCCCAGAGTAGTGGGCAGCCCTATCCACGGCACCCGCGGAGCAGTTGGGGGTTAGGCGCCTTGCTCAAGGGCACTTGAGTCATGTCCTGTCTTTACTAGCCATCACAAATGTGGTACTGACTGACAGTTGAGAAACTGTGCTCCTACTTGTTTCAATGATCCCAAATTATACGGATGTAATGTCTATGCTTTTTAGCTCTAAAACGCAGACTCTACCTTTGAACATGAAAGGCAAACCAGGACAAATCCTGCAGGCTGGTTGCTGACATTAGTTGCTCCAGCGAGGCGGTGCGACTCCAGAGTGTGTAAAGATTTGCTGAAACACCGTGTGAGATTCCGGCGCAGCTCAGAGCACCAGGCAAAGCTCAAAGCCGCTGCTGCCAAGACGGGCCAGACAGCACTGGAGTAATGTCAAGCAGTCAATTTGGCAGGAACAAATCAGGGCTGTGCACATTCTAATGCTGAGACTGGACTGGGAGGATATGAAGGAGAATATGCGGATATGAAACTGCAGCTCCACAGCTCACTCAACACAGACACACTGATGTGGAGAGAGCACCGCAAGGTGAGAAGCTAACTTCAGTCCTGAGGAGGAGATTTCTTTCCAGGGACTACTTCCTTTTGCTAAGAGCCAAAACAGGCCCACCACTGCAGAGTCACTTTCACAATTTGATCTACGTGAATATAGCTATTAAGTTATCACTACGCAGAATGCACAATTAATGCCAGTCAAAAGTCTGGGCATAAAGTGGCAAACCTTGACTGCCTTCAGTTCAGACCAGAAACATCCAACCTCCAAATCCACCCACCTCTATGGTAATGCTATTTTCTGCTAGCACCCCTATGAGATTTCTAATGGTACGCTAACACCACTGCACATTAAACATTTTCTGGCAATTCTAGATTAACCACAGACATCTGAAGCTTGTAAAAAGACACCTAATATGTTTTATTTGAAGCCTGTAAAAGAACAAACTGATGTGAACTGCCTGCAGCAGACTGGGGTTGTCAGTCATCACCGCCAGGACTGCCAGTAAGGGCTGCAACATCGACCATGAACCTCTCAACCAGATAAAGCAAGCCTTTTCGGCTTTCGGGAAACTCTGATGGAAGGACTTCCGAAACAAGCACCTCCACCTGCATAACAAAGTTAGCATCACCACTCTCCTAACTATGAAGCCTGGGTCATGTACAGCCGTGATCAAAGGTTGTTAGAGTGCTTTCCTGCAGCCGTGGTGTGATCATGACCTCAACTGCTTGCTAGGTCTAGCTGCAAGAGCATGGAAGTCACTGAACAGCTACTGCGCTGACCTGGACATTTTAACAGGATGCTTCAGGAGCACCTTTCATAACACATCCTGTACGGACAGCTTCATCTGAGCCACAGGGGGTCAGGAAATGTGGTACAAAGACCACGTCACTAGGGAAATGTTAAACTAACCCCTCATGACTGGTAGAAGCCTCTGCTGACTGCTCTACGGGCCGGCACCTCTACCACACAGGCATAGAGCCACTTGGGGAGAAATCTGAAAAAACAGCAAAACGGCTAAGGAGTCACACATTCAAGCCCCCACCAATGCGGAGTTCAAGCATGCTGTAAAATTTATGGATCAAACTTTGGACTTTACAGCCATCAAAGAAGACACCATAAATGAGGAGGAATGTTACAATCGGATACAACAGCCTACCACAAGCAAAGAGCCCTGGCATAGAGCTAACACTGACATTTCCCTTTCTTACAACTGACTGACGGCTCATATTCAGACGTCACTGACATATCTTGGACTTCCAGAAGTTGGTCCCACCCATGAAATCAAAACGTGATCGTCTGATTATACTGTTCCGATTCCGACTTCTAATTTATGTTGGTGGTTAATCTAACATGTAAGGCCAGCTCCTGAAGGCATAACCAATGGGAGAACTCACGTGGCTGTATCTACCAAATATACCACAGTTGTCTACTGGGTGTTTCTCAGATCTTAACCCTTTTGTTTCCAAAACTGAGAAATGAAATAGGTGTAGTACTACTGTATCAACAAGCACAATGATTATTCTTAATGACAATGCAATACAATTTAATACGTTACAAGTAGATAATTACAGCTTTAATTTCCGTGAAATCCTCAGGTGTTTTCTGAAGACCTCACTCTAGGCAAACTTACTCATAGAAGGACTTTCCTTATCACTATCTTATCATTATGTACTTATGTTCCGCAGTTTAGAATGATAAAAAAGACATCCAAACTATCAAACAACGGACCTTTTTTTTTTCCCAGACCAATGTTGTGATTAAAACCAACAGGGCTTTTCTCCACAAAGAAGACCAGCACTCTCATTTTTTGGATTTACTGGATATACTCAGATCTAGGCCAGCTCTAAATTCCAAAAAAAAAAAAAACTTATAAACTCCATTAAAACGTACATATAATTAAAATTACACTCTTTCAAATTGCAATTTCAATATAAAAACTATTCATTGTTCAGTCTTAGAAGTGGCAAAAAAAGGTTAAACAAACAAAAGCTATCATCTATGTTCGTTTGGTCACATTTGAGGAAATCTTAAAGAAACTTGGTTTGGAGCCACCTGCTCTGCTTTTCCAATAGGCAAGTTAAATATTAATGTCATTTTTAAAATAAAATACATTTCACATATGCCAGTATATTAAAACATGTGTAGACTGAATATTTGGCATTTTTAATACTTACATTCAAGCCTTCAAAAATCTATGTAGAAATATGTAAATATTTTGGGGAAAAAATGATATTTATTTATTTATAAATATATTTTATTTGCATATGGGAAATTTCAACCATTTAAGCATAGGCCTCAATGTTCTGAGCATGACAAAAAACATACAAATGTCCCACAATTTTTAATTTGTAACATATAAATCATTCAATTTTACATGGAACTTAACTACCGCAACTGCCGTATGGGCCCAGCTAGAGTCGTGAGAATCCTCCGAGCTGCTATCTATGCAAATTTCAGTGGATATCTCCCCCATTCACTCTACTGTATAAAAAGCAGCTAAACGGTGAGATATGCCTTGTCAGTCGAGATAGAAGGTGAAAGGTTTGTTGTAAATGGGCATATCTCTCATTTCCCACCCCTCAGCCCCTCAGAGAGCAGATATTCAGCTGCTGAGCTCCGGCAGCCCTCAGCAGCTGATGAATGAGCAGTTCTCCGTGCAGCTGGACTGGCCTCTGCTTAGCATGCGATTGATTGCGGCGGATCTTTAATGTGGCATAATTATCCAGTTAAACACGTAAAAGGTCTTGTTTATCACACAATGGAGTTGATAATCATTGGCCGGTCAGTGGTGAGCACCATTGTAGGTTGGGTTATCATTTAAATATAATGACAAATATCGTATGAACATCATGTGCCGGTATGCATGGATCTGACGCAGCAGAGTTGCTGGAGCTGGTGTCCACTCACTGTCCACTCTATTGTAGATGTATAGTCCGAGACGATAGCTCATCTGCTGCTGCACAGTTTGTGTTGATCATCCTCTAGTCCTTCATCAGTGGTCATAGGACGCTCCCCACAGGACGCTGCCCACAGGACGCTGTAGGCTGGAGTGTTTTGGTTGGTGAACCATTCTCAGTCCAGCAGTGACACTGAGGGGCCCAGCAGCAGTGCTGTGTCTGATCAACTCAGACCAGCACAACACACGCTAACACCAACAACATCACCACCACATCAGTGTCACTGCAGTGCTGAGAATGACCCACCCATGCTCTGCGGTGGTCCTGTGGGGGTCCTGACCATTAAAGAACAGGGTAATAAAGCATACACAGAAACAGATGGACTACAGTCTGTAACTGCAGACCTACAACGTGCACCTATATGGTCAGTGGAGCTGATAAAGTAGACAATGAGTCTAGATAGAAGGAGGTGGTGACCCTGCTAAAGTGCTAGCTTAGCGTATATCAGTCCTAAAATAGATGCAGTAACAAAAACAGCCTGTTTACGGTATAAAGAGAGCTTCAGAAAATGATAATGTAAAGATGACTGTTGTGAAGTTCCGACAGGATTTCAATAACACAGTTTAATACACGGCAAAGACAAGTCTCCAGCTGCTGTAAGGCCTAGCTTTTCACCTGGTGAGAAGGGAAGCTGTGCATTTTCATCCCCCTGCTTTACTTGGCTTGCTTCCCCACAACACATCCTACCCGCTGTAGATCTACTGCCGTGACGCCGGCCAAAGCTCTGCATGAATCTTTAATCCTGAGTGTTAAAGTTTGCATCCAGTGTGGCAGAAGGGCACCGGGGCCAATTCCACACAGCCAGTAGGTTAAACACATTCGGTAGCTGTGTAAAGCCAAAGCTGAGAAATTGCTGTCCTGAACCCTGTGACTATATTATAAATGAACTGTCCATAATGTCTCATTAAGTTTGGGTAGAGGGGAGCAGGTGGTGCTGAAGTGGAAAATAACTGTTGCCACGAGGGGCGCTAAAGCGCTAATGAGGAATCACAGCAGCTGGCAAGCCACTTTTCAGTGGTGCAAACAACAGAAGCTTCTGAATAACATCATCATACCCACCAAAACATGCAATAACCTCATGCTGCATCAGCAAGGTGCTTTAGGCAAATGCAGTGATGAGCTGTGCAGGGGCAATTCATACATACAGTGCTGAGCAAAACTCAGAGACCACCTTTCATTTACAATCATCAAAAGAACAGTTGCACAAGAAGTTACACTCAGAAGGAATCAACCGACCGGAATGAAACTTGGTGGGTAGGTTTGACATCATGACACATACAAGCGATTCAAGTTTCACGCTCAGTTGTGCCTGTGGCATAAGCAAGTACAGGCCTTATCTCTGTACCTGACTGACCCAATAGCCACGCCTGCAGACATTCAGCGAGCAGTGATGCTCTCCATGAGTCATCCTGTTGGCAGACGGTTGCACAACGCAGGACTATAAGCACGCAGACCATTATGACAAATGCACCTTAGCACCATGTCAACGTCGCCAAAGACTGCAATGGTGTCGTGCCAACTGTCAGAATGGCAATGGCTCATCTTCAGTGACGAGTCCCGCTTTTGTCTTGGTGGAGACGACCAACGAATCCGTGTGTGGAGGCACAGTGGTCAGCGCCAAGATGAACAATTTGTTGTCATGCGTCACATGTCCAGAAGGCCTGGTGTCACTCCACCTCCACCCCTACCGCACAATCTGCAGGAACTGTGTGAGAATATTCAAGCTGCATGGGATGGATTATCACAGGACACCATTAGGAACCTCTACAACTCCATGCTGAGACGTCTGGTATGTTGCGTTAGCCATACTGAGAGACACTACTTCTGTATGTGTAGCTCAATAAATATTGATCATATCAGTCTAAATACATCATCATGTATTGTTCCCGGTAACCTTTATCTTCCTTCCCAATAGCACTGCAATCCCACACCTCCTTCTGGGTGTAGCTATTCTTTTAATGATGAGCGTATATCTACATGTTTTAGTCAAGCTTTGCTGGATGTTTAATATAACACTCTGGAGCTTATTTCCATGGGGACAGTCTTGCTGGTCTACCAGCTCTTGCACGGTTGTTGGGAGTCCCGTTTTTATTTGTATTTGATATAAAAAATGAAACCCATTTACAGACTCTGCTTTATAGTCCATATGCTTTATAGCCATTTTGACTGGAAATTAAACTGATTAAGGGTGTTTTTGCACATACACAGTATAATGTAAACAAAGGAACACAAAAAAAACTGCCACGAAAATAAAATTTCATGAACCTGGGACGTTCCCAATGAACCGTTATGAAAGCACGGCTCCTTGAAGCTCTGAAATCGAATAAATCACCTTGTGTTTGTTTACATGCTTGATTCTGATAATGAATAGCACTGCAGCATAATGATTGGTGCATTTGTAAAGTAAATTACTAGGGCAACAACAACAGGGCCATTAGTGCAGGCTGGCTGGCTCTCTCCGAGCGAAGCAGTGCACTCTGGGAGAACGGAGAAAGATGAATGCGATGCACTTGATGATAAATGGGTCGTAACAGCAGGCCAGGAGAACGAGATTTCCTGATTTGAGGAGGCCTGTCAATCGGCATTCATCACTGGCAGCACTTCTTGGTTTTTAACGTGGTCAGCAAAATAGACTTCGTCCATCACTTGAGAAGAGAGGTAGATATGAGAATAAGAAGAGTGGAAGATAAGAGTACAGGAGATGTATTCTAATGGAGAGACGGCAAGAGTGCAAAACCCCTGACAATGAGTAGGTGAACGAGTGGGCAGTGTTGCTCTAGAGACTAAGAAGAGAGGGAGAGAGGGTGAATGCACCTTTGGCAGGTACTTCACCACATGTATACAAACATATATATACACACACAGTTCCACACTATCCATGTCATGGCATCCTCTCTGTTAGCAATTCTATCAGCAGCCATCTGAACATGAACACCATGCTTAGCCTACATATTATGGTCATTAGTTTAACCTCAAGGTTAGACAGTTTGCCTGGATCTAGCCTATGCTCTATTAGTCAGGAAAGGGTTAATTTACAGACATTACACACCTACATACCTATATAAGCCCACATGTGACTGAAACATACCTAATAGCATGTAATACCTCCATGAGCACCAATAACAGCTGTGATTGGATTTGCCATGTACTGGACAAGTTTCTGGATGTAGACCACACTGTCCAATCGCTGTCCAATGAAAAACATGTATCTCCATTATTGTCGATTTTTACTTTTATGCATCATTTGATCACACAAGCTGCTGTTTACATAGTGTGACAATTTCATAACGAATGAACCAACAGAAATGGCCCAAAACTGCTCGGAAAGACGTCTGGTTACATTGACTTACATTAGAATCAGATTAGGTTTTTGGCCTCTCCTGTAAAGTTACTGTTTTGGAGATACTTTTTTTTTTTTGGACAGAGATGACATAAATGTTCAGACACTCTTCAAAGAATCAAAGAATTGCACAGATTTGATGGATGCCTTCCCTGGCACAGTTCCGAGGAGAATTTCCTGTAGATTTCCTGTACACTTCCATACACCTGCAGATCCAGTTACTTCCTTCACACTATGGTCTTTGGCACGCCCAAATGCAGTAACTCCTTTTACCCAATCATTAACATCTGCTCTGGACCCGTTTTCCACACATGGAACGAGACATTCACTGCACTGTACCACCTCTTCTCAATCTATGGGTCCCATCACTCACACCTTGCAGGTATTTATAGCCCTGTCATCTGCAGGAGCCTGAAGATACTACCACCTTAAACATGCAGGGTAAATCATTTTTTGTCAGGTGAGCTCATTATTATTCAACCTTTTGGTGATTTGTGTAGCACAGGTCAGAGCCAACCAAACTGCCTACAAAGTGCAGACTTAGGGTTCTAAGGGTTAAGGGTGACATACCCCTTTTCCACAAGTTACCACAGTTCCCTGGAGTTTTAATGGAATGTCTGTGCCTCTTCCACAAAGCGTGCCAACATGAGTATGCACTACCACAGCAAGGCAACTCCCACTCTACAATCATTCCCTTTACTCTCATGTTATTCACATCCTGATAAGATGATAAGTTAATTTTACAGACATTCAACTAACAAACAACGCTAACGCTCCTGTGGAAAAATAAATGTTCCAGGATGGAAAAACAGTTTGGCACAGTCGGCATCTTATTTGCATTTTCCCATTCCGCATTAAATGATGCAGCAATTGCATGCCAGTGTCTCAGTCTACCGGTCCTGTTTCTTGTTTAAATATTTCTGTTCCAGGAAAATGGAAACAAGAAGCTGGACAGGTAGACTTAGGTGCTAGCATGTAACAGCAGCACCATTTAAGGTGGCCGGAACAGGTAGAATGAGCCAGTAGCATGTAACAGGGGCACCATTTAAGGTGGCCCAGTTATATTCAAACAAGAAGCAAGAACAGGTAGAATGAGCCAGTAGCATGTAACAGGGGCACCCTTTTTTGGGAAGGTAGTTCTGAAGCCATGGGCAGAGCTACTGAGATGTGGGTGGTATTATTCTAATGAGGCCCAACTGAACGTAGGTAGGAGAGCCAAATCTGAACGGCTGGTTGAGTCCCATGTTTTCTGATCTAGGCAGCCACAAAAATCAGACTGGCTTGTTATATTTGACAGTTTATGGGTTGGTAGGCACCCTAGCTGTCCAAATGTATGTGCACAAGGACTGAAAGAGCGAGTTTTCCACAGGGTGTGTGTGTGTGTGTGTGTGTGTGTATATATATATATATATATATATATATATATATATATATATATATAAATATATATAATGTTCCCCTTTCCATTAATGTAGTCAATCAGTCAAGACAGTCGAAGAGTTTGCTTTTCCGCTACTGACCTGAAGCTACATGGTTAATGTAGCTAGTAATGGCAGCTTAGGAGTTACGGGTTAGCATCAAACACATGACTGAACCACATCAAAGTGTTAAGTAATCTCAAATATACTTTCTTATGTGGTTTGACACTGTATAGTCTCAAGTAAACAGAACGTCCGATGTCTTTTGCACGCTAAGCTGACCACAGCTGTTGTGATTTTGGCAGTTTGGTGCGTTAATCACACATCAGTCCAGCAGGTTATATCATGTTCTGCAAACCCTTTTTAGGCATTAAAAAGTTGCTGTCATGATTTGGTAAATAGACACATTGGCCCTTTAGCTCCATTAATAACTTAATGACTTACTTAAAGCCTGTGAAAAGCTCATCTTACTGTTGGCACCAACATGGCTGCCACTGTTTGTGCTCAAAAAAGCACTTGTAAATGTCTGCCATGCCACATTATTCCTAAAGTGAAGAAAGTAATAAAAAACCTACACTGGGAACACTATCAAAAGCGTCTTAACACCAGGTTTTTGGCTAAATAATGATTTGTCAGTTTTCTTTTCCACACTATTGTTAAAAGCACATGTTTTTTTTAAACAGTTTTGGCTGTGCCATCCCTGCTTTACTAAAGCTACTGCTTTACTTCACTACTGCGTGTGCGCTGAGGCTTCTGTGCACTGTGGTAGAAACGCCAGTGTCATCCTTTATAGACACCAGGCTAAGAGGTTACCCACAACACAACACCGTTACCAAACGAGCAGGATGTGTGCAGTGGAATGAAACAGGGATTTTACTGTTTCACACTGTTTCCAAATGCGCTGGGCACAAAACACAGGCTCGGCTCATCCATCCAATAATAACTTATTTTCTTACATACTACACATGATGTTATAATCCAACTTTCTATGGTGGCAGCGTGGCATCTGATGTGGAAGACACTCCACACAATCCATCCTTGCAGATCACGTGCACCCATACATGCTGATTGTCTTCCCTGGGGTGGATGGGATCTTACAGCAAGACAATGTGACATGTCACACAGCTAGAAATGTCCCACATTGGTTGGAAGAGCATGACCAAGACTACCAAGTACTACCCTGGCCCTCTAACTCCCCAGACTTGAACCCAATTGAGTATCTGTGCGACCACCTTGATTGTTGTGTTCGCTCTATGGATCCTCCACCATGCAACCCCAAGCAACTGTGGGATGCACTGAGTCACTCCCAGCCCGTCTTAATGTTAATAACTTGTTCCTGTGCTAATTTGCATGGAACTTATCAATAGCCACTAAACTGGTCACCCTCCACCAGCACCACTATTTTAAAGAGATATCCTTGTTTGTTTGTTGCAGTTGTGTACTGGCAAGAACCAGACCATGTGACACGTATGCTGATACAGGGGTTACAATTCAATTACGATTAACCAGTTTCAATAAAACCATTAATTAAAAATTAAAACTGTTGGCAATATGCGTTCCAGTAAGCAGGACTTGTAGTTGGCCGGGGCAGATCAGACATTTCAGGGACTTCACAAACTGGCTTCTGGCAAAGCTGGTATCCCATGTTTAAAGCTACTCAGGTTTCCTGCTTTGTCAGTGTGTGTCTATGGAGAGTACATGGCTAAGGGTTTTGATTATATACAACTGTTAGCAACGAGTGAGGCTTCAACACCTGAACTCAGTAAGGCGTCCACATATTTTTGGCCATGCAGTGCTTTTAGAGTTACCTGCTATTAATGAATACAATACATAAACACTTTGTGAGACATATGCCTCACGTTTTTTAAATAAATAAATACATACAAAATACATTCACAAAAGTGGATAACATTTGAATTTCCGATTGGTTCATCAATCATTAATAAATTAACCATGAAGTCATAGAATTAGACACACAGTATATCAGCTTAAGTAGACTGCCACTTTAGAAAGTAATAATGATTTGATTCCTGGTTAGTATGTGACTTATTAATTATGAATTAGAAGCTAATTACTTTGTTGTGAAGTATTAGCTCATATGCCTGAATGTGTTAATTATTGATGAATAGCTCTAAATATCCAATCAGTTCCTGAATAGCCGATAATGAAGTAAGAGGTACAAGTTGTTTTATTGTTACTATAATGTTACCACTAAAACAAACAAACAAACAAACAAACCAATCTTGCTACCTAGCAAAGTCAAACCTGCTTAATAACATCCGAAAATAATGCGCTGAACTTCAATAGCCACCTTAATAACTCTGCTTTTGTATCCTCCTTACTTATTAATTTTCATGCTTTTAATGTACAGCCTTTGCTCGGGGAGAGCGGATAAACTCATTTGAAAATAATATGAGTGTGCCTCCATCTGTCCAAATTGATTTATTACCTATGGGATTCGCTAGCATATTGGCTGTGTATGAACCATTTGATGCTAAGAAGGGCAATTACTGGCATTTTCTTCAGAGAGGCCTGGAATTCTCCAGTCAATCAAGAGCTGGAGGAGCTAATGAGTGAGCAGGGAAAGAGGAGAAAGCGGAGGTTACAACATGGTGGAGGGGGAGAGTGCTTCTCCATGTTGGCATGTGACCGAGGCGCTGATCGGGAAAGAAGTCCATGCTCTCAGATGAGTGAAGTGAGGGACTGTAGAGTGAGCAGCTTTCAGTCAGGCTCTACCGTTTCACATGAGCTCAGCGCCAGCCTGGGGCACTACTAACAGCTGAGATCCACTCCAGTTTGAGTCCAATATGTCACAGGAGCGCATGTGTGGAAGCTCCCATCACCTGGTGAGAAGACTGGGAGAGAATCTGCGACAGGTGGAAAAGTTCCTCTAGCTGACGAGCAGGAGAAAAGGTTCACAGAACGGAGATTTTCTTTCATATGCAATTTAGGGCTGTTCTGATTACATGGCTCAGCTCATTCACACAGTAAAAGGATTATGATGATAATGCATACATTCGCCTTCTGAGCATGACGGCATGGCCAATTTTCAAAGTACTGTGGGGATGCCCCACCACTATTTAGTGGAGTTTAAGATGCCTACATGGCTCTTCCTAAACTGCATGGGCTGTTGACCTATTGGCACGAACAAACAGACAGTGTTATACTGCAGTACACAAACAAAATGCTTCAAGTCTTACTGCTGCTGTGCTAAACTAAGATTTGATATGAGACTTCATAGGTGTTTGTTAGCTAGCAAAGCTTTCTACCTGAGCAGAACCAGAGACATCTTAATCAAAGGCATTTATTTCCACACATACTAGACCATGCTTTCTCTGAATGAGGAGAAACCTAAAAACTCAACCCTAATATCCATCAATCCTGCATTTCAGGCCTGCACCACATTCCAAAGACTTAAAGGGACGATAAAGCATGTACCACTTTGTGATGTTCCCATTTCATTCAACACTTAACAGACATTTTGGCACTGAAGATACCAAGCGATGAGGTGTTTCACAATATTATTGTATATATTACAATATTACAATATTATTGTGTCCTATTCGTCCTGCAAACATGTATTAAGGTACTGTGTGTAAGTGTGTGTAAAGGTGTGTCACTGTCACATTTTTCATTTCAAAAATCTCCACACATTCTCGATTGGGGACAGGTCAGGACTGCAGGTAGGCCAGTCCAGTACCTGTACCCTCATTGCCAAGGGCACTGAGACCCCATACCATGACAGACCTGGCTTTTGGACTTGTTGCTGAAAACAGTCTTGATGGTCCTTTTCATCTTTGGTCTGGAGCTCACTGCGTTCATTTCTTCCTAAAAACATTTGGAGTACTGATTCCTCTGACCACAATACGCGTTTCCACTGTGTGGTCGACGCCGCTTCTGGACTCGATTAACATAAGACTTCTGTTTTGCACTGTAAAGTTTTAAGTTCCATTTGTGAATGTAACTCCGTATTGTAGTGCTTCAAAAAGGTTTGCCAGAATAGCCCTTTGCCCATGTTGTTATATCAGCTATTGCTGAATGACGGGTCTTGATGTGTTGCTGTCTGAGCAATCGGAGATTTCGTGAACCACTTAATGATAATAAGCACTGTAGTGGGAGAAGTGTGCAAATCCCTTCCAATCTTTCTTTGAGGAACAACATTTCAACAACTGTCCTCTGCCCAAGCCTGTCATGGATACTCCTTTTGTACCAAATCATGATTATAATCACCTGTTGACATCACCTGCTTATAATCACGTTATTATTATTATTATTATTTTTTTTTTACCACATTACTAGTCCCAAATTGCCCCCGTACAACTTTTTGGGATGTGTGTGCAGGCCTGAAATGCAGGAATGGATGTATATTAACAAATGAAAAATGTTTACCAGACAAGACATGAAATATCTTGGGTTTATACGGTCTGCAATGAAATATCACAGTCAAAATAAATATAAGAAACTGGGTTTGTTTTAAATTTGCATTTTCCATATTACCCCAGCCTTTTCTGATCTGGGGTTGTACATGTTAACTATTATTAAAGTGTTCCTGGTTTATGTTTTGGAATCTTTAAAAGGTTACAGTGTGTCAATTTTTGCTGTTTGGTAAAGTGAGTATCTGATTAATTGTAAAATTAATCAAAAGATTACTGTGTTACCAATGTAATGGATAGTAACATCCATAATGCACTTACAGCACACGCTTTGCCATACTACACTTCATTATACTTCATAACTCATTGCACTTCATTCTCATCCATTATAACACTGAAACGGATACTATAGATTTAATGTCCGGTTATTCATCATTTACTATTAGATCCATTTGTCTAAAATTGCACCACTACTCGCTCGATTAACTTCATGAACATTACCACTCAGCTAAGGCCCTGGTTGTATTTCCACTGTAATATAACCAGCACTATGAGTATCCGTGTGCTTCTATGCAGAAACGCTCACAGGGTTATGCATGGGGCTAAATTAAAGCAGTATGTTATTCACTGCCATCGGCTATTCTGGTACGGGTGCATTTTCTTGGCTGAAAGATGTCAGACCCCGCTACCAAAAAGCATTTGGGAAGCATATCAAGACTCGTTGCCGGACAACGAGCAGCGAATAAATATTAGAGTGACACAGATCTGCCATAAAACTTTGGTTATAAAACTCAATGCAAAATAATTAATTCAAGAGGGAATAATAAAACGCTCCTACGAACACTTCTATCAGAAAAATGAACAAGGAATAGCTGCCACTTTTTTCCCCTCATTCAGCTTTTGAACCCCGGCTTTCATCTGTGACTGCACAGTCCGATGCAACTCATAAGGGACTTCTGAGAATGCTAACAAGACTGAACAGTGCATCTCAGCTTGGCGAACGTGCTCTTAGTGCATATAAGGTCGTATCATTGTTCTTTAGGCTTACTTGGAGGAATGGTTCGTTAAAGAATCTGGCTTTCCAAATTACACACAACTTTCCCCCATGCCTACAAAATGGTATGTGAGCTACATTTACATTTAGAGCATTTAGCTGACGCTCTTATCCAGAGCGACTTACAAGGGTATTCATATTACAGGTAGGCCAATGTAGTGTTAGTAGTCTTGCCCAAGGACTCTTATTGGTGTACCACAGCATAGTTACCCAGACCGGGATTCGGACTCCAGTCTCCCACATGTGATGGTGGCTCCCTGGTGGGTAGTGGTATTATCCACTGAGCTACACCAACCACTAGACCTGCTTGGCATCCAAAGTTTTGTACAATTGGACAGAAGTCCATTCACAGTCGCAGAGATTTACAGTTCCGTCTCCTCAGTTTATGTAAATGTTCATGTGAACCTCTAATAAACAACTGTCAGGCCTGACAAGCATTCAAATAACAAGGCTTAACAGAAAGACCTCCAGTCTGAAGGACAGACCTGAAGCGCTACATGTAGTGAAAACAGTGTTTACAGTCCCAGGTAACAAATGTTTAAGCTGAGTACACGTTTACTCCTTGCCTGCATGATGAAGATGAACCTAATGAGAAAAGAAACACAGATTTTGGTTCACTGCATCTTTGAAGGAAAGAGACCAAACAGCTTGAAACTGACAAGCCTGAAATTGGCTTCTTAGTCAAATTAGCAATTCCATTCCATTCCACCTTAAATGCTGATTCAGTTACATTTTTAAGTGTGTGCCGTCCAGAATGTAGCTCTCGTGCCATTTAAGATGGGGTGGAAAAACAGAAAATGAGACCACCGAATAAGAAGCTTCTGTCACGCTTCCGGGTCCTCCTCCTGCCTTTACTACACACGTCAGGCTTCAACCAATCATGAACAGCCTTCCCGCTCATCATCACCTGAATACTGACTCGCATCACTTGTAACTGATTTACCTGTCTGCATATATACTCCTCTGTTTGTTCTGTCACTCTGTGAAGTATTGCCAACCCACGTTGCATACTGAGCGTTCAACCTTGTTTTCCGTCTGTCTCTGGTGCGTGATCTTTGCTATTGTCTCTTGGTCATTGTGCTTTTGGTTTAGCCCTTGTATCTTGGTAGCTGGTTGGTTTGTTTATCTGGTGTTTGACTCACACTTGTCTCTCTGGTTTTTGGCTTTATCTTTCCTGAACCCATTATGTTTACTTTGGTCTTTGTGTTGTGGTTAGCGGCTCACCCGACTCATCTACTGTCCCGGATAGTCTAGCTCCAACCACATGCTTCTGGCTTCGCTTCACAAGAAGTATGTTGAGCTTCAGAGTGTAAGCCCTAAAGACTGGGCACTCGTTCATGTCCGCTGCCTCGAAAACATAGTAGACAACTTCAGCTGAAATGGACTGGACAAAAGGAGGTGATAGAGGACTGGCCCCACTTTCATTTGACATGTGAATGAAACATTCCTGAATCAGCTGTTCAACAGAATAACCTTGGCGTAACGGTTGTGACAAGACTTCCACCTGATATATTGCCCAGTACTACCCAAATCTCAGCAAGGTAGGCCTATGCATGCTTCATACTTGTATCACTGTACGCTATTGCGCTTGCTTATTGAAAGAACAGAACGTTGAGCAATGTTGGGTTGAAAGCTTAGCACTTCTTAGGTGCGGTAAAGCCTTATTTCACTGTACAGAATATTTGGTGGGTTGCAGGGCAAATGTTACCTGTGCATCTACTGGAGAACGCCTGAGCTAAAGGATGGCTAACAGACATTATGCATAGCAATAGATAGGCTATATGGTTTGCCAGCAAGGTGGATCTACAAGGTAGGTGTTTCTAATAAAGTGACCTGAGAGTATGAAACAGACACCAGGTCTACTGACTCCTGTTAAAGCAGTTAAGCAATACAAACTTTCGCTTGCAACTTCTCTTACACTCCTACACTCCTTCACAGCAAGAGGGAAAAAAGAGCAACAGAAAGCACCAGAAGACGTCCTGAGGAAGCCTGAGGGCGCATTAGTGTTGGACACAACTCTCCGTGGGTCGCGAACGGCCCACATAGCCTGACTTTTGACCCTCACCTGTAAACAGCCCTCTCAGACCAGCACGGCCAATTAATCAATGCTGCCTCCGTGTCGGATGGAGACGGTTGCCATGGCAGAGCCAGAGTGCGCTGCATCATCGCTATTCAGCACGCACCTGCTGATTATTGAACCCCGACCTCGATGCCTCCTGTCGATACTTCCAAACGCCACCTCGGATGAGCCGTCTCTCACTCGGGCCCGCCATTGCTATGCAATGCCCGCAGCAGAGCGCCTGGACAATCACGAGTCAGCCAGAGGCCCTGTCTCCTCCATTAGCAGGTGAGCTTCACCCGCTTTGGATGCAGGAACACGTCCCGCAATCCGTCGACCCGCAAGCATAATGAAACATCACCAGGACGAGAGCTGATGAAGGATGAGGCTTTCTGTCACGCCACAATTAGGAAGCCCTGATCCCTCATCCAAAGATCATATCACCCCACCTTTAATACCGCGGCAGAGCAAAATGCAACGCTTGAACCCGTTCCACCTTCTGCCAGCTTCAAGGTGCTTTTTTTAGAGTACATTTACAGTAAAGACCGGGACACACGGGAAACACCAGCTGATTTTCACTCATAGGGGAACCAGAAACAAGACGTGAAAGGGAAAGATCAACCAAGGAACTGAGGGCTCAGCAATTCCAATATGTACTGAGAAAAACATATTTGAAACAGTTTATGGAAATTTGAAACGCTGACGTGTCTTATAGTAGGCACTGAAAAAGTTTTATTGGGGAACTTTTATTTATCTGAGCCAGAACCACCAGTGAAGTATATAATTACATCTCTGTAGAATCATTTCTAACATGCAAAATATGCTAAATTAATCTTGACCTCAGAATTTAAATTCATATCATCCCTGAACATACAGTATGTGTACTGTTCTGCCCCTAGTCCACAAGAGTGTAAGCTGTGTGCATGGTGCAAACATTCAGATATGAATATTAAGGGACCCGAACCATGGAAAACTGCTATTTCCTAAATTCTGAACTAATATGTAAATACTGTAAAGTTCATTCTAGCAGGGATGTCCCGATCCAATCTCAAAGGTCGGTATCAGGGCAGATCAAGCTATTTTTTAACTGATCGGTATCAGCTTTATTGAGCATGAACCTGACCTGATCCCTTGTTTTACTTCAGAGGGCACATGAGTGTCAGAAGAGAGTCAGTTTGTGGCAGAATGTGGCTAAAATGTCTGCAGCGTGGAAATATGTAAAACTGGAGACCAAAACTAGTCCAACAGCCACACGTGGTGTGGTCAGTGTGTTCGCTCAGTACTCAGTACCCAGAAGGAAGTGCTATTGGGAAGGAAGATAAAGGTCACCAGGAACAATACATGATGATAAATTTAGACTGATATGGGTAATATTTATTGAGCTACACACACAGAAGTAGTGTCTCTCAGTATGGTGTCGGGCCGCCATGTTTGCTAACACTACACACCAGACGTCTCGGCATGGAGTTGTAGAGATTCCTAATAGTGTCAGAATGGAAAGCACATGCAACAGGACGACCTGTTGGTTGATTCCTACCGTATGCAGCTATTTTTCTGATGATGAATGTATTAACTTCCTGTGAGGAAGCTTTTAGAGGATTTCTATACTTGGGACATCTGATTGCTATCACCGCTACTGTTCACACCAGTCTGAATGATTTTGTTGACACCTTAACCATTTAACTCTGCTGGGATTCCCCTTCAACGTCATGGTAAATCTGGCGGTTGGACTCATGAACATAGTCTTAAATAACGGATCTATTTTGTATGTATATAATAATGTATAATTTTTCAGGGTAACTGATTAATTCAGAGGTTTTAATGACTGTGTTTAAACGCTGCACTATTAATAAACAAATAAACAGGTACCAGGGCTGGCCAGAAGGTTGACCACGCTTCGGGTCACTGAACTCTCACAGGAGACAGCGACTCCAGAGTGAGGCGGGACATCAATCACACAGATTGACAGGTCTTTTGTTTGTCTGTTAGCTCTCTGGAGTCTAGAGGAGAGGAACACGCCGAAGTTCACGCCAGTGCAGCAGCAAGTTTCAAGGTCCAAATGATTAAACCTGCAGCAAACGCCTCCCGACACACTATTAGCCTCAGTGTCTGTAGTGATGCAAAGCCTTCTGAAGACTGTACATATTGATTTCACACCTCATTACACTTGCAGTTTAATGATGCTGTTCTGCCCCCAATACGACGAGTGGCCACCTTTAACCCTTACAAGACTAGAGCTATTACTGTCATGTTGCTATACATTTGGTTTACACTGCACTGCGTTACAGGGAATTCCACTGCTACCTCATTAGTGACGTAGTGAGCTGCAGCTGTAATTAGTGATTACTGTGCAATGCAAAGAAATGCACCACAGTACTGTTATCCATTGGTATATTCTTCTTCTTCTTCTTTTCCTTTCTTGACACACATTTTTTGACTGCTAATTTGTCCAATAACACATCTTTCCCTCTGAGAATGAATGGGGTGCAAAGGTGCAGCCATAACATTAAAACCACATCCCTGTATCTATTCATTTGCTGGTGTGAGTGGATCAGACACAGCAGTGCTACTGGAGTGTTTAAACACTTTGTGTCACTGCTGGACTGAGAATCATCCACCAACCAAAACTATCCAGCTAACAGCGTCCTGTGAGCAGCGTCCTGTGAGCAGCGTCCTGTGGGCAGCGTCCTGTGGGCAGCGCCCTGTGGGCAGCATCCTGATAGCACTGATGAAGGACTAGAGGATGACCAACACTGCACTGTGCAGCAGCAAATAAGCTATGGTCTCTGACTGTACATCTAGAAGGTGGACCAGCAAGGTAGGAGTGTCTATTAGAGTGGACAGTGAGTGGACACAGTGTTTAAACACTACAGCAGCACTGCTGTGTTGGATCCACTCACACCAGCACAACACACACTACCACGTCAGTGCCACTGCAGTGCTGAGAATGATCCACCACCCACATAATACCTGCTCTGTGGTGGTCCTGTGGGGGTCCTGACTATTAAAGAACAGGGCAAAAAAGGAGAATAACAAAGTACGCAGAGAAACAGATGGAGTACAGTCTGTCTGTAACTGCAAATGGCTCCTATATGGTCAGTGGAGCTGATATAATGGACACAAGGAGGTGGATTTAATGTTATGGCTGCTGGGTGTAAATCACATGTTTTGATTTACAATGGGTAAAAACAATGGGGGGCAAAAAAACACTCTAGGCCTTCTGGAAGTTCTAGATACATCACTAACAGTAAACATGCACTCACTGAGTACACCTACCTTGTATCTACATTCATTGTCTGCTTTATCAGCTCCATTTACCAGACACTCTCACAGACTGTAGTCCATCTGTTTGGGCATCCAGCAGTAAAGGCAGCACTGAGCTTGTTTTCCACAGTGATGGGAAGCAGAGGACACAGAAAGCTCCATGTGCTGATCCATTACACTAGGAGTAGAGCAGACATGTGTGCACTTCACCTACCACTCTGATTATGAAGAGTTAAAGGGGACAAATACGAACCTTTGCACGTATCTCTGATGTTTCGGGGTTTAGAGGGTTAAAATGAAACACTACTAAATGTGACATTCTGGAGGAACTCCACGTCAATCAGCCCTCGTCAGCAGGTTAAACCAAGTCATGTGGTTAAAGCACCCATCATTTCCCTGCAGGGGGTGCTGTGAGTGACAGGCCAGCTCGGCTTGTTGTTCGAGGGGCAGAGGATGACTGATGAGGACCATCAAACATCTTGCGCAGAGAACATTAAATATGGGGGTTTGGCTCACAGCATCACAGCATCTCTCTCTCTCTCTCTCTCTCTCTCTCTCTCTCTCCTTCTCTCTTTCTCTTTCACTCTCTCTCTCTGAATAAGAATCGCCCCAGTTTTTCCTCTTTCTGTTACTCTCTTTCCTGTATAAGCATAATAATGAATCATCATCTCTCTCTTTTTGTCTGCTCTCCTCTCTCTCTCTCTCTTTCTGTTTCTCCTCTCCTCTCCTCTCTTTTTTCTGCTCCTTCCTTTCATCTCTCTCTCTGACAAGTGCCTGCCCCAGCTATTCCTCTCTTTGTCTCTCTTTCTCCTCTATAAGTATAATTATTTATCCTGCTATCTCTCTCTGTGCCACTTTTGTCTTTCTCCTCTCTTCTCTTCATTTCTGTCTTTCTATCCTCTCTCTCTCACTTTCTATAGCTGCCCCAGCTTCTCCTCTCTGTCTCTCATTCTCTCCTCTATGAGTATAATAATGAATTATCATCTCTATCTTTTTAGCCTGCTCTCCTTTCTCTCTCACTCTGTCTCTTTCTGTCTTTCTCCTCTCTTCATTGTTTTTCTACTTTTTTCTTTCTCTCTTTCCCCCTCTCACTCTCTGAGAATTGCCTGCCCCAGCTTTTCGTCTGTCTTTCTCTCTCCTCTATAATTTATCTCGCTATCTCTCTCTCTTTTTCTCTCTCCCTCTGCTGCTTTTGTCTTTCTCCTGTCTCTGCTCTCTATTTCTGTCTCTTTATGATCTTTCTCTCTGTCTCTGTTTCTTGTTTCTCAACTCTTTCTCTTTCCCTCTCTCCTCTCTTTCTTTCTTGCCCTCTAGTTTTCTATAGTTGCTGTTACTGTCTCTTTCTCCTCCTTCTCCTCTAGCTCCTTCTTTCTCTCTTATTTTTGTCTCTCTCCTTTCTTTTTCTCTCTCGTCTCTTTTTATGAGTATTGCCTCTATAAGAATAAAAATAAATCACCCCAACTCACTCTCTCACTCTCTCTCTCTCTCTCTCTCTCCCTAGCAATTGCAGGCCCCAGCTTTTCTGTCTCTCACTCTCTTCTATAAGCACAATAATTTATCCCACTGTTTCTCTATGCCACTTTTGTCTTCCCCCTCTTCTCTCTATTTCTGTCTCTCTATCCTTTTCCTCTCTCTCTCTCTTTCTCTCACATGCTCACTTTCTATTGTCTGCCCTAGCTTTTTCTCCCTCTCTCTCTCTTCTATAAGTATAATAGTTACCTATCTTTCTCGCCTTTTCTCTCTCCTTTCTTTGTTTTTCTCTTTTCCTTCTGTCTCTCTCTCCTTTTTTTGTCTTTTCCTTCTGTCTCTCTCTCCTCTTCCTCTCCATCTCTTTCTTGCTCCTTTTTCTCTTTCCTTTACTCTCTGTCTTCTCTCTTTCCTTATTCTTTTTTATGTGTTCCCCACTCTTTCAGTTCTCTCTCGTGCCTCTCATTCTTTCTAAACTCTTTTTCTCTCTCTCTCTCTCTCTGCTTTCTCGCCTCCCCCCCCCCCCCATCCCCTGTCAGAGGTTATTTCTCCCCTGAGCACTGCAGATGTGTATGCAGCTGACAGCAAGAAGGTGGAGGAGAAAGACGAGAACTGAAAAGGGAGCTGAAATTCCACCGTCCGCAGCACAAAATACCCACAAACTCCTCCTAAGCTGCTTAGGAGAAGATCCAGGGTTAGCCGGTTAGAGGAACTTTCTTACTTTGCTATGCCAATAATGCTAAAAAAGCACACAACAGCAGTATATTCCATTGCTGGGCGTTTCTGCACCATAAGCATCGGCTTCTGTAATTCAATTGTCTTGTGGTTGACGATCTCCCTCAACCGCTTCATTCAGCGCGTGCTGTCAAACTGTGGAGCGAGCAAACTCCTCACTGAGTGATTAAAAGCGAATAATGGAATCACTTAAAAGAATTAATGGGCTGGTTCTTCACAAGCAGTGGGCTACCCGGCCTCCAGAGTGAGCAGAAGTGGGGTTGGGGGGGGGCGGAGGACGGGGGCAAATCCAATATACAACAAAGGCCGCCGTCCCGACCACATGCTGGGTCTGTTTACACTTCGGCTGGAGATTTTGCAGTGTCCTCCCGAACGGAGTGGAACCGGTGAATACAGTAGATGTGATGAGCTACAGAAACTGGGCTAAAGAGTGATGAGTTGCCATGCAATAACAAGTCTGACATTCTCTGGCTGAAAATTACAAGGAATTATTGTCAGTGAAAGAACAAAGCTACAGAGAGTATAAGGGGAGATGGACAGAGATAACTCTTCAGTTCAGTTAGAGATTCCAATAATCTGTCAAATTAGGATTGACACGCCTCTCAGCCAATCACAATCACAAAGAATGTTCCTTCCTCCATCAAGTGAAGGAAAAACTCCCAAAAATACCCATGAGTAACCATGGGTTAACCATGCTCAACGTCAATTGTCAGTTAGAAGAGTATAAAGCCCCTTAGCAGCGGGAAATTATGATGAATGTCCAGTTGGATTAATGTAAATGCCACATGAATTCCGATCTGAGATCACATTGCTGCATATCAAATTGGATTTCAGTACCACATATGAAAATGTCCCGAATCGGAGCTGAAAATCTCAGATTCAATGTGTTTTCTGCAGATCACACCATCACACAGACAACATATCTGCATCACATATGACCTGGAACATCTGCTGTGTTGAATGCAGACTATTGCTCTTATGGCTAAATGCAATCAAATGCTCACAGCAATGTTCCAAACATCTAGTGTATGGCCCCCTTAAAGGAATAGAGTCTGCTATTGCATCAAAGAGTAAAAAGCTCCTTATTAATGCCCTTCACACTGCATAGACAGGTAGAAACACTCATACACATGCCATTAATTGCACTGTTCGCTAAACAAGTCAAGGTCCTCATCAACTTCTGTCACTAAAACCTCCTCCTGACTGGACATGGAAACCTGCCGAAAAGCACCATCTGGCTAAAAGATTTCCCTGCTTTGACTAAAGTAAACGTCAGTTCTCAGAAATGTATGTCTGGACTGAGCATCTAGTAAAGCCAGTGTCTTCTGAATGACAAAATGTTTCCAATTTGGGCTTTTTCTTTGACTTAAGGGGCTACAGATGCTACCTGACAGCCTGAGCTCATTGCTTGATAGACATAGCAACAATCACTAAGGGAGTGACCATCATATACATAATTAAATAATATAATAAAAATAATATAGTGCACCTATAGCAGAGCAGATGCTCCCAACAGATCTGATTGTTATGGTACAAAATAAGGCTAAGTAACTTCAGGCTCCTGCAGATGGCGCTGCACGAGGATGATGGGGCTATAAATACCGGCAGGTTGTGAGTGACGGGATCCATAGATCGAGAAGAGGTGGTACAGTGCAGTGAATGTCTCGTTCCATGTGTGGAAAATGGCTCCAGAGCAGATGTTAATGATTGGCTAAAAGGAGTGACTGCATTTGGGCGTGCCAAAGACCATAGTGTGAAGGAAGTAGCTGAATCTGCAGGTGTATGGAAGTGTACGGTCATACGGGTCTACCAGCAGTGGCTAAAATCCCAGTCTACAGGAAATTCTCCTCAGAATCGTGCCAGGGAAGGCATCTACCAAATCTGGCCCAACTACGCAATTCATTAATGCAAGAGTGTCTGAACATTGATGTGGCCTACATCCAGAAACTTGTCCAGTCCATGCCAAATCCAATCACAGCTGTTACTGGTGCTTCCGGAGGTATTACACACTATTAGCTACGTTTCAGTCACAGGGGACTAATTTTGTATCCGGTGAGCCGAAGAACATTGTACTAATAACCATAATAACAGTAATAAAATAATAATAATAATAATTAAACTGCAGCTATAAGCATTTTTATTGATTGTTTTACAAACTGCATTGTGCTAAATCCAATTAAAGAGACCTAATTATGCTGTCTTTGTGTTGAAACATGTGGTCAATTAGTGCACAGTTAGGCACTAACAATATCCACGATATACTCAGAACTTTAACGAGTGAATGTAGAAGGGAAAAATGAACAAAGTGCTACAGAACTTGTAAGCTCCTGTTGAATATTACATGCATAAGTTATGCATAGCTTGTTAGCCTAAGTGGTGAACTTCCCACTTCATTCCGAGGAATCTAGAATTATTGCTGCTTTGCTTGATTCAATTTACATTACAAAATCATTCATATGTAATTACACTGCTGCCTCATTAATGACATAGCTTTATAAAGAATTGTGCTCATTTAAAACACGTCAAAAATGACAAAAATGGAAAGTACAACTTCAGATCAATTCCAAATCATGATAAAACGTACCCTGGTCTATGTATGCACACAAATGTGCTGTGGATTGAATGCACTATGGAGAGAATTCGCTGGTTTCAGTGAGCCAAGAGTGAGAGATGATAGGAACAGGTGTTTTGTCGATGTACAGTGCTGGCACTAACAGGATGACTCACGGAGGGCATCACGGCTCGCTGAATGTCTTTAATCTGTGGCTGTTGGGTCACTTTGCATATGTCGGACAATCCGTTGGTTCTTCCTCTCCATGGTTTGCGTAGCTCTCCCAGATCATTCATGTTGCTGGTGCGTGCCTCATTCTATCCACTGCTGCCAACAGCACGCTATGGTAGTACCCACACAACCAGTATGGTGAGCAATACGTTGGTAAGATCATCCTGATTCCCGGAGCTTTATGACACAACTGCTCTAACTGCTTTTGAACTCTTCTCTGAGGCATACTTTGCTAGCAAAGGATGCTACCAACACAACAGCACGAGTCAGAATGGAAAGCACACACAATAGTACAACCTTATAAAGTCAGTCAGGTACAGCGATAAGGCCCGTCCTTGCTTATGTCACATGTGCGCCTGAGCGTGAAACTTGAACCATTCCCATGTCTCATGATGTCAAACCTGCCCACCAAGTTTCATTCTGTCGGTTGAGTCCTTCTGGGTGCAGCTATTTTTTGACGACGAGTGTACCTGTTCTCTTTCGACAGCGACTTCGTGTGCTGCTGCTTGGGCTAGAAGGATCCTTCAGTGGTTACAGCCAAGTGGGACAGCTGTGCAGGGACAGGATCTATGTTGTGGTCATGTGATCCGGACAGAAAGCTTGGTGGACACACGGGTGTTTGAGGGCAGAAGCCCAAGGGAACTTCAATGGGAACTCACAGTTACAGCACTCATTGTCCAGCTCAAAGCCTTTCTGTAGCAGACAATGGAAAGTCAGTCGAGCTCAGGTGCTGGTGTGCTTGCAGTGGCTTTTATACAATGCCGGTATAATGTAATTCAGTGCCAGAGTGACAGAACCAGAGCTGAGAGGAGAGCTGGACTTCATTCACGGGTCCACTCTCTTTTCCACCTAAGCAGCAGATGGACATTCAGGAACATCCAGGAAAAACGAAATGTTAAACTACTACACTCAACTCAAGCTTTGGTATAGTTTAGTGTTATAAGTATTGTTTAAGTGGACCATAGTCCAATTAGACAGGCAATCATGCCTTCAAGACTGATACACTGTATGTAAATATACCTCTTTTCTGATTGGCTGCCCTATATTTTTCAAATGTGGGAATGGGTGGAGCCAAACCACAGCAAATTAACATACAGGTATATGTAAACTTGTTGGTTATGACATCAAACAGGCTTTTTTTTGTACCATAGTTCACATATTGGATTAAATAGTGCATTTTTTAAACCTCATGTATGTTTACATACTACATCATACATATTCATATTCATCTGCTTTTACAAGCTATGTACCATTTCATCATGACAGCCCTATCATAGCTGGTTCTCCTGACCCCGGACCTTGGAGCGAAAATCCACCAGTGTATGTTGCCATGTTATAATGGAGTAGGAAAAGCAAAATTTAGCTCTGATATGACAACCCAGCTCTCAGCTGCTAATGACTGCCAAAAAAGGGCGCAGTCACATTTTGAGTGCTTTGACAGGAGCTTTTTAATTTGACCCTTTTTGGCCAACGACCCTGAGAAGCTGAACTCATTCCCGCTACTCACAAATCACTGTTGTCAAGTAGGCTATTACTGTAATATGGCAGATTACCGATACTGCTGTCATAATAAAAATCAACACACACGGCTCTGAATTAATCTGACCAGATCAAAACATTCATTTACTGGAGAACACAGTACGTCTAAATCATGGGTATCGACAGTCCTTCTGGAATGCTGAACAACTTCATGGATCATAGAAATGACACCTTTGGAATCATTTCAGAGAGCCTGTAAACAACAATGACCAGTGTACAGTAACTGTATTACAACCACGCTCTTAAAAAAGGTTCTTCAAAGGTTCTTTAGTAAAGACAATGGTTCTATGTAGAATAATGAACACTCAAAAAAAACATTGGTACCACTTTAGAATAGGCTAGCCTTATAAAGGATTTATAAATGGTTTAAAAATAGGTTTTTATTGGTCATTAGTTAGGTCATAAATACTTTACAAAGTGTTAATAAGCAGTTATAACACATTAATAAAATGAGCTCCTTCATACGATGTATATGAATATGTATTGAAGCTGACAGGGTTTATGTGGACTGATGGAAAAGATGGAGTAAGATCAGTAAACATCAAAATCTGAGCTTTAACAGTATAACAGTATGTGTGTTCACTATTAGACTAACAACAGGCCACTGCTGGCCGTCTTATTTATTTGTTGTAACTGCTTATTAATGATTTTGAGGTGTTTATGACCTAATTAATAACCATTAGTAAACTCCTTTCAAACCAGTCATAAACGCTTTATAAAGGTAGCCTTATTCTAAAGTGGTACCAAACCATCTGCGTACCTAAATGGTTATTTGCATGGAGAAATGGCTCTTCGGATTGATGGAAAATGTGTTTCTGTACAGCACCAAAAAGTGTTCTTCTGCTACTGTTACCAGCTTGATGTCATAACAGTAGCAGAACCCTTTTAGGTGCTATATAGAACCATTTTCAAAAAAGATTCTATATAGAACCAAATACAACACATCAATGTGAAGAAGCATTTTTCCATGGAAAGAACCTTCTAAGCATGGAGATGGTTCTTTGCGTGTTCAGTAGTTCTTGGAGTGTTAATGGTACTATATACTCTACTGTACACTTATTGCCCTGAAGAACTATAGAAGAACCATCTTAAGACCTGGGCCTGGCCGATATGAAAAATGTGTGGTCAGTATTAATTTTAGGGGGCTAAAAATACTGATAATTGATGATATTGATCAAAAATCTAAAATCCAATTCAATGTTAAAATCAAGTACTTTTAGTTAAATAGTACTGACAGATTAAAATATTATTTTTATTAAAATTATCAGCACAATATTGATTATACTGGTAACTTATTGTTCGAACCATGATAACAAGCAAAAGGTAACTAGGTGACTGTTTATTAGTATTTTCTTATTTCATAATTCATTTTCCCAGTTTTAGTATTTTCTTCCTGTTCCTTCTTAAATATTTGTTTTTTTCCAAACAGTGAATGAAAAGGCATTTTTAGCTTTTAGGGTTGGCCCAAACAATAAGTTACAGGCTTCAAGAATATGCTGGTATTTCCAAACAAGCACTCCAAATTCTAATTATATTTAATAGTAAATCATAATTTTAGGTATGTTCAGTACTACAGTTTATAATACATTGAAAAGGCAGCAGAGGAGCATTTGGAGCTACAGGCACATCTGAAACATGAGGAGGCCCACTCTAAATGGTTTGGGACAATGTTATTAACATGTAGCGCTACTGTTTTTCTGAAGCATTTCACAATTAACTGTGTTCCATATGCACCACATGAGAACGCCTTCAAATGTCATGACGTTATATATTTCGCCATATCGTCCACCCTTACCTGAGGACATAATTTCCTTTACATGCAGCCACTGACTGTTTGCTAAGTGCAAAGAAAACAGAATCAACACAACAATTAAATTAAAGCAAAAAAAGCTGAAGGTTTAGAGCTTTCCAACATTATCGGTTCCTAAACAGCACAAGTGCTTTAACAAACCACTCAAACATGAACACTGCAAGTCAAAGGAGAACTGGAACTAACGCTTTGAGATTATTAACCAGACAAGCTGTGTGTCACCTCTTGAAGGCTAGGCTGAAGATGAGTGAAATACACCAGCATATTAAACCGCAGCCGAGTCGTAGGATGCCTCTGCAATTGCCAAAGCAGAAGTATCAATATGACATCCAAGAATAAGTATATGCTATGTTTACATCAGCTGCAGCCACCCAGTGAATAATCCACTGCTCATCTGAACATCCATATGCATGCATCAGTGCGCATATGCCCATGTTTAAAGATGAGACGTTTATGACAGTAACTAAGAATAGAATGCTCTTGGGTATTGATATGAATAATGAACAGGATGTGGCCAATAAGATCCGACCAGCCTTGTGGATGGCAGCGGGTATCTTTGGATTTCCAACTTGCCTCACGGCTCTTTGGATGTTGACATGGAATATTTATGTTGGACGGCTGATAGTTTTAGACATGGGAAATTAATAAAGTCAGCAGACAAACATTCCGTAAAATGAGAGAGGGGAATAGGCCTGGGAAAGCTTTGCTTTCTACTGATCTGAAATCACACCAGGTCATCATGTAAGCAAAACACAGTTGTAGCACTATGTGTCCAATTCACAAAGCCTACAGCTCAGCTACGTCATGTAACTGCTTCGAGCATGTAGCTCTTTTCACAGTCACTCTTACGCGCCATACATGTACATGGGTATTCACTGAAGTAGTCGCTGAACAATCGAGTAACTGGTATCCAATACTGAAATCACGTTTTGGTTATTCTTAGCATTTCATGATGGTGACGAACTAGACAACGAATAAACAAATGCTGAGTTTATGTTTTAATGGGACTGTGAAATATGACATCTTGCCAGTAAGTTTATATCAAACTTTGGTACTACTTAACACAAGTATGCCATGTTAAGGACAAGAGAAGACACAGGCAGCTCAGCTAACTCAGCTAGCTAACTACTTTAACTGATGGTTCCTGTTGCCTCCACTGAGGAGAAATGACCTCACTAACAGAGTCCTCACTAACACCCAACACTGTACCAGTTTTCTCTAGCATTATTAGCTCATCAGTTCATCTGAGAGGATCATCCCTATGTTCCCAAGGTTCGATGTTCCCAGGGGCCCATACCTGCTTATTGAAATTTCTAGGAAACCGGTGAAACGTTCCTTAACTCCTTTGCATGTATGCTACACTCTGACTTCTCTAGAAGCAGTCTGCTCCCTGTTACCCCTTGTACGACCACTGGTGAACTGGCTAATAGGATGTATAGCACTGAGAACAAAAGACATATATACACAGACCATCTAAAGAAGGAGACACCACCAGTCAAAAAAACCTACTGCTAGTTCTGAATTCCTCTACATGCTGCTAAATATTCATTGTACTGATTACTCTAGCCTCCTCACACCAGTGCTATTGCCTAAAAAAGCCACAAATTAATGTCACAATTTTGGTCATGTTTTTGTTCCCTGCAGTTACCTGAAAAACTGTCCTTTAACTCCCACAGACACTTGAATATTAAATTAGTCAAATTAGATCGCACTGTCATAACATCATAACAATCCAGACACTGTTAGTATTAGGATGGGCAATGTTATGATATTTTAACTGAAATATGTCACAATACATTTTTCTGAGAGTACTGCAGATATCGAACACCAACTGTTTACAATGTAAACATAATTAGACCGGATTTGTTGTTGTGAAACACTAAATAAAAATAACTGGTGTATTATATGCTGTAAAAAATCATTTAACTTTATAGTCATTATACCAATACAGGGTACAGTTTAACGAAACACTGTCAGGCTTCTTCTTCAGTGCAGTAATCATTAAAAAGAATAGATAACTAGGAAGTACAATGCAAAGACAAAACGACAAACAACACAATACAATATGTTACAATATGTGCATAAACAGTAAGACATGTGCAAAATGTGCAGGAGTAGTAACTGTACATCAGTATGTTAGAAAACTTGAACTGAGGTCCAAACAGCAGTTAGCAAGCAGTATGAGCGAAATACAGCTTAGTGTAAGTGAACATGTAGTAAGGTACAGTATACACACATTGTAGATTTATCACTGTATTTTTTTATAGTGGCGCTACAGGCTCTATTTTGTCTGTTCTGACTTATTAAATCTCAGAAGAACTCTTGTGAGGCATATCGTGTATTTTGAAAATGTCCTGAAGTATTGTGATAACACATTTCTGCCATATCACCCACCCCTTGTTAGTATATTACAATGATAGCCTATACAACAGTAGACACCAATCCTCCTTCCTGCAGAGCCTAGTTTGGCCACATCTGCTCCAGCTACTCAACATCTTGCCAGGTTCCGTCCCTGATTGGCTGGATCACACGTATTAGGGTTAACTAAGGGGCAGGGCAGCTTACTGGATAGAGGATGGAACTAAACTATGCAGGAATTTAGGTCCTTCCTGCCCCCACCAATCAATCAACATAACTGGCAGTGAGTGTCCTCCTTCAGGCGAGTTAAGCTGTCCAATAACGTTGTGTTCTCAGTATGGCGCCTTCAGAGGAGACCTAGCTAGTAAGTTAAATGGGCCATGACTGAAGACTAAAAGGGGGGAATCTGGACAAAAAGGAGCGTGTGATCTTAATGGACTTCAATGTTTACATTTCACTCCCACACAATTAGACTCGACATGTGAAGCATGTAGGAGACTGGAAGGTCCCACGTTGTGATGGACGTGTATCTGGCGGAGCTGGTGTGGACTGAAACATTGATTAAAACGAAGGCGGATCTGTTCGAATGCTTCAGAAACACTTTCGGCATAAATTGGCCTCGACACAGCGTGGAGGAGTTGGAGGGTTTCTTTCTTCTGTCTGGATCCGGTCCCCAGCCAGATCCCCACAGGGTTCTACTAAGAATCGGAGAATTGGGCTGAACCGTTTTAGTGAAGCAGCCGCGACACTGACAAATAACTCATGGCACATCCCATTTGGCAAGCAGATATGTGGGGGCGATCATGTGCCTGGGTTATTTAAAAAGTAGACACAACACTAATGCCTCTTTTCAAGATGCATGACAAAAGGAGAGAAAACCCCAAGCTGCAAACTCCATTACTCTCCTGCATCTTACGCCGGGACACTTTCTGAAGCTGTTACCGGCAACGTTAGCGTCACTCGCTCTGAGTGGAATTGACTAAAACATCCCATTCCAGGCCTTCGGCTTCAAGGCCAATGAGACTGGACAGTTTCATTCTAAAAACACTTGCCTTTCTCAATGTACCAGGGAACTAGTGGTGGGGGGGGGATCAATACAGTGTGGTGTTCCGATACACATACTTTCAGACTTGATAGGATTTTTTTATTCTGAGGCCATGATTCGATTTGACGATATTCAGTATTCCATAATTTATGTGCTTACATTTATGTGTCTCGATTCAACAGCTATAGGGAAGCATAACCTGAGCGAGAGCTCGGCCTTCGGTTTTGGTCATAAACGTCAAACCTCCATCAGAACATGAGGAAAAACCCTCCTCTATGAAAATGCTATGGTTAACCTTCCGTTAGCGTCTTATCCTTCATCCTGGAAATCAAAACATGACTGGCTGATTTCCCAGTAGCGTTTTTTAGTCATACTAATGGGTAATCTACAGCATCAGGACTTCACTTCAGCTATTGAGGTCCTAGGCAATAGGAGAGCTTGCTTAGCTGCAACCACCTAGATACTATTGAGAAAAGCTATTCCTGATTATCCAAAAGTTAACAATGTATGAATTAGTTCCCAGAAATCTGTAGGCCTTCTCTAAAGGTCTAGAATAGCCTGAGGGTTCCCCTCTGTTCTACAGAGTGCTAACTGCACAGATTGGTTTGGGCCAGGCGAATTAACATCATCAAATAGAGCAGTTTCAATGCCTGCTGCACCAGATCTATAACTAGATAATCCCTGTAAAGCTGCCATGGGATGCTCTTATTCAGCATTTAAATTGTTCTCTGATGTTTTGCATAGAAGCTATGTGACTTTGGTCCAGGTGAAAAATGGCCAGATGTGGTTTTACCCACCCATTTACCCCCTATAATTGGGCTCTACACGAAAACAGCTGTTTTGCCTTTTACAGCATGGTTGGCAACACATTGAAACAGACACAGGCGGAATGAAATGAACCTCGACATCAACACAAAGTAAATTAAAGTTATTACTCACTATGAAACTTTCCGTTTAAGATAATCCAATTTCAACTGGCAAACAGTGGATAAGATCACCTACAGGTTGCTGTTAGGGTTGTTACGGTAATTAAGGTGGAATTGCAGATCTCTTGCCCTCTCTTCAGGGTCAAACACTGTCCGAAGCCTCAAAATCCAGGGTGAAGTGTGCAAAGCAAACTAACATCTTGGAATTAAAGTTATCTAGCATCCTGTTAAAGATCCGCATGTATAGTCCACCACTGCTCTTGTCGTTATTGCTTTAGAATAAAAGTGAAGACATCAAACTATAAAACAACACTCATGGAATTATGCAGTCCATCTTAGAAACCCTCCAGAATGGAGCTTTACAGGAGGATAAAACAGCTTTCTTAACCTGTAGTGGAGGCTGATAGAACAAGGTTTATTTCTAAGCAGTTTTGGAGCAATTCTATTGGTCTGTTCATCATGAATATTCATAATATTGAAAGGGAATCTAGAGCTTTTAAATTGTGCAAACTAAATATATATCAGAGGTGGAGATATGGCAGAAATATAATACTGTGGTACATCAAGAGTATATGTGGTATATCATGATATGTACTGTTTCAGACCTCTCATCAGGTGGAACTGTTAAGTGTAAGAGCCTGTAGAGTCTTTAAGATCAGCAACAACATTCATCTAGTTGGGTGAGTCTAAAATGGTAATGTATGTCAGTTCTATGTACTTAATCATCATTGTTTTATTTGTTAATGCAAAAATATGATTGCTGCCCAATGAAAAACATGTATCTCCATTTTTGTTGATTTTTGCTTTTATGCATCAGCTGCTGTTTACACTGTGTGGAAATGTCACGATGAATGGACCAACAAAAATGGCCTAAAATTGCATGAAAAAAAGTCTGTGGTTCCACTGACATTAAAATTAAATGAGGTTTTTGCCCTCTTCTGTAAAGTTGCCATACTTGTTTTTCTTTGGACAGCGAAGATACATTATGTACAGACTGTAAGCTTCATTACATAAAACTGTTTTTTTCTGGAGGCATAATTTGCAGAATTTCATAAGCTCTATGTTACAATATCCCACATCTTTGAAAACTGCACCATCAAAACTGCAAAGTGTGGTCACAGCCACAGCAGCCGCAGCTGTCAGTTGACCCTCGCGCAACCTCTATGCTAAAAGTGAATGGGCCATGTGACGTGGTCCATGATACCTTGCTTATCATTTAGTAATGACCCCCTGTGCGTGTAGTGTTCATTACTGTAGGCGGTCCTGCAGCTTGGTGGTGATTGTGCCCTGTGGCTCAGGCCTGCAGCTGACATGGGCCAATCCCAGGAGACGTGTGTGGAGTGGCCGACTCAAATGGATTCGTAGCGCAAATGTGCCTGAAACGCGCCAGCCAGATGCTGTTCATTCGCAACAAGATGGAAAAAGCTCTTACCGCTGCCGTCTCTGTCTGAGAGAGGAAAAAAGCACTAAGCCATATGTCATTTTCAGTTCTAGGTTCAGCTCTAAAATCTGACTGGCTGAGGTTCAGGTTCTGTATTAACGAGGCAGGTTATTAAAAAGAACGTTTTGACGTTCACAGAATAATCTTTGTTGCTTAGCAGCCACCGGCCTACCACACTGCTTGGAGGAAGACCCCTTTATCGTGATTACTGTGAACGCTCCTGTATTTCTATTTGAATCGGATTTGAAAACACTTTTGCTGTTACAATATTGTCCCAAACTGGAGACCAATGTGAACAGACTGTGCATGCGCATATCATCATCATCATCGTGCACGGCAGCAATTTCAACGCAATGATAACCTGGGGCGTGCAGGTCCCTTCAGGGCATAGACATGTTCACAGTAATGACAGATACAGTATGTGTCACTTAGAATCCATTCTGAGCTGACATGAACATGAACTAGTCTAATCATAAATGCACAGTGATAAGTAGAGGTAGCGGGGTTCAATATGCCTCGTAGACACATTGTGATGTAATCACTGTGATCAAGTCACCTTTCAATGTAGTGATGGATGGAGACATACCCAATAACATCTATAGCGTGGAGGCTTAGGCATCCTGATTAGAGGCGTGAACCCTTTGGACGGACAGGAAAACTGATTCAATGCACAATTCATTGGTTTCTGATTTGATTTAAAAGCGTGCTTTGTACATTAATGATGATTCGATTTGCAATTCAAGCTTCTTTGAGAATTATCATCATGCAATAAAACAGTAATACAAATATCTTATTATTAGTATTACAGTATTACAAATATCTTCGGTTTGCTTATATTGCAAACCTGAATCGGCCATGCATATTTCTCCTGTACAACATCCGGAGGATTCGACCCTTGCTCTCTCAGGAGGCCACCCAGTTGCTAGTCCAGTCTCTCGTCATCTCGAGGCTTGACTACTGCAACTCGCACTTGGCTGGTCTTCCTCTGCGGGCCATCAGGCTTTTCCTCTGCGGTTGTGTTTTCCAATGTTCAAGCTCAGTATAGTCTTTCACGCCAAGTCTTTTTCTAAATAACAAGCTTCAGTTAGATTCACTGCAGCGCTTCCTGCCTCGTCCACCATCATCGCTACAATATCATGCTAGCTAAGCAAAATCAGAGTGACAGATCGAAGACTCATCCTACCGTATAGATTTGTGGTATAATGAGACAGGCAACACACATGCATCTGTTTAAATCATGCTCTTATAGCCGATTATTTTATCTCACTTTTAACACATTTAAAACAAGGTGTTTAAACATTAAATGAATTAGTCTGAAATAAATTCACAGCATTGCCCACTATGAAATATCTATTCTTCATAAAGCCTACTGCTTTATTTCTTTTTAAATATAAAAACACATTAATACCTCTAAATTAGCAAACAAAATTATTTAGGACTGCAGCAATTTTACATGAAAATCAAAACACTTTTAAATGAAAACAAATCTTAAATAAATTCACTGCCTTGCCCGCTTTGAAATAATAACTTCTAGCCGACAAGATGGGTATATTAGGCTACTGTATTTCTACAAGCATGATAAATAAATCTTAAGCTTAAACAAATAACTCAAAATTCAGCTACTTCCTTCACACTATGGTCTTTGGCACGCACCAAATACAATCACTCCTTTTAGCCAATCATTAACATCTGCTTTGGAGCCATTTTCCACACATGGAACGAGACATTCACTGCACTGTACCACCTCTTCTCAATCTATGGATCCCGTCACTAACAACCCACAGGTATTTATAACCATCATCCTCATGCAGCACCATCTGCAGGAGCCTAACGTTACTACCACCTTAAACAGGCAAGGTGGCTCATTTTTTGCCACTCATTTTTGGTGAGCCTATGTCAGTCATATATAAACTGTCGCCACGTTATAGCATGTCATGATGTTCTGTTTGATGTAAATGAGTAAAGATTTCTAATAAAAAAGGATGAAATCAAGGATGAACACAGCCAGAAAGAGAAGAACGAGAAAAACCTGACGTCACTCAAAGCTCTAACTGCTCAGTTGGTAAACTCCCATATAAGTAACCTCTCCTCGCTCTGAGCTATTTCACACTTCCATTCTAATGCCATTAAAGGTCATGTCCTGCCACGGGGGGAAAAAAAGCATGCTGTCTTTCCACAGAATCCTTCTTTCTGCTCTTTTAAGCCTAATGAACCCAATTAGTGTGGAAAACAAGGCCAGAGGAGTCTTCACGGCGCTGGCCTGTCGTCTCACTCGTGTGGAAACGTCAGTGGTGGAGGAGTCGGGAGGAGAAAAAAGCCTACACCCTGTCGATAAAAAGGAAAACCTGTGGTTAGGACTAAGGGAACGCTATCTGGCATCCCCCGGGACTCACAGGCCTGCATTCATTATCACGCCTGGCTGGACTGGAGGCTGAGTCACGAGAGCTTTTATCAAAGCTTAGAGGTGAGGTACTTAGAAAGGGGAAGCTGTCTGCTCACCTATTGGTTAAAGGAAGGGGAAAAACAATTGGAGATCTACTTGGAGACCTAAATGACAAAGAATCAAATAAATGGCTGGCAGAAGGTTCCTGCAGCAGCAAAAAGACTGATCTTTGTACGGAAGGGAGGGAAAGTAGAGGGTGAAAAAAAAGAGACAGTATCGCAATTCTTTCATTATGCAGGTCCAATCGATATATGGTGCTGGGGCTTATTTAAAAAGCCCTCAGAGCTGAAACACTCTTAATACACTCGTCATCAAAAAAGTTGCACCCAGAAGGAATCAACCAAACCGCAATGAAACTTGGTGGGTGGGTTTGACATCATGAGACATGCAAATATGTGGAGGCACCGTGGTCAGCGCCAATATGAACGGTTTGTTGTCACATGTCCAGAAGGCCTGGTGTCACTCCACCTCCACCCCTACTTGTAATGGTCTGCGTGCATACTAACAGAATGACTCATGGAGGGCATCACTGCAGGAACTGCGTGAGAATATTCAAGCTGCATGGGATGGATTATCGCAGGGCATGTTGCATTAGCAAACATGGCGGCACGGTGCCACACGCATGTGAGTATATATTATGATATGAGCCTTTTAATGATTATTATTTTGACTCAACATTATTTATATTTGTTGGAACATCAAATGTCTTTGTACACCAAAACACATCTGTGATTGGTCAGGATGCTCTAAGCACGCAAACAATTTTGTGATTGGTTAGAGGCTCATTTGCATATTGCAGCTCCATGACATATCAGTATTGTAAAGGCCAGTATTATAATATGGATTAACAAATAATATCTTGTGATCTTTTTATGCTGCTCCATATGCTCCAAATGTGCGACTTTTCCACATGCACACACATACACACGGACAGCGTGGACAGCTCTGGGAGGCCGCTCTGATCGATACAGTAGCTATTACAGTGCACTCCATAAGCAAGCAACGGGAGGAGAAGAAATGGAGGATGATGGGGATGTTTCTGTGAGGAAAATGGGCCAATTTGTCCTCCTTTAAACAGCCAGGGAGGCAGACTGGCTGATTATAAGGCTATTTACTCTTTTAAGTGGCTCAGATGTAGGTCACTACAACACAGAGGCAGGCCAGCATTGCTGTAGCTATGAGTGTGGTGGGAAGATCAAAGGTGAAATGCCCAACAAGAACACAAGCATCCACCACACCAGCGGCCAAAAGAAATGATAACTAGCACTGGTGATACACCCAATGATTTTCTCTGCTGAAAAGAATTGTGATAGACATTTTTAAATGCCCAGTGATAGACATTTTTGCTATTCAAATAATCATATTTTAATAAAAGGTTTGACAAGACGTGATTCACACCTGACTGTTCAGCTCAGTTCATACCAAGATTTTTCCCAGTATATATATACAGGGGTTGGACAATGAAACTGAAACACCAGGTTTTAGACCACAATCATTTATTAGTATGGTGTAGGGCCTCCTCCTCCTTTTGCGGCCAATACAGCGTCAGTTCGTCTTGGGAATGACATATACAAGTCCTGCACAGTGGTCAGAGGGATTTTAAGCCATTCTTCTTGCAGGATAGTGGCCAGGTCACTACGTGATGCTGGTGGAGGAAAACGTCCTTCTTGGTGGTATGCTGACATTACCCTGGATACCGTGGCTCTTGATACATCACAAAGACTTGCTGTCTTGGTCACAGATGCGCCAGCAAGACGTGCACCAACAATTTGTCCTCTTTTGAACTCTGGTATGTCACCCATAATGTTGTGTGCATTGAAATATTTTGAGCAAAACTGTAAAACTGTGCTCTTACCTGCTAATTGAACCTTCACACTCTGCTCTTACTGGTGCAATGTGCAATTAATGAAGATTGGCCACCAGGCTGGTCCAATTTAGCCATAAAACCTCCCACACTAAAATGACAGGTGTTTCAGTTTCATTGTCCAACCCCTGTACCTTTATATACAAAGTCGTGGCTATGATGAATCTTAATCCTCACTCAATACAACCGAAAACAATGCATGCATGATCTTTAGAGAATACATCATGTAGCCTATTAATATGTGGCTTATGGTAAGTACCTTCATTTTCAAATTCAAGAAATGTTATTTCTGATATGTGAACACCAGAAGAGCTGCTGCCTCTAGTGGGGACTTGCTGGCAAAACTGTCCGGCTTGATGGCTCTCTTTCCTGGTCCTCCTCTAATTGCAACTGACTACTCTCGCTAACTTCTCTCATTTCATGGCCTAATAAAAATCTGCTAACATGATGAAAATGCTCATGGCCTAGTCCAACTCCACTACCACAGTGGGCAGCGTCCATACTTACGGCCTAGTAAACTGACCCAGCTCACAGCCTAGTCAAACTCTGGAGCACCAGTGTTTCCTGGATCATGCCCTCATCCAACTTCACTAACACAGTGAAAACTGGCCAAGCTTGCGGCCTAGTTGAACTGCACTAACAGGGCCTGTGCAAACAGGGCCAGTTCACGGACAAGAGTTCTGACTCATGACCAAGTCACTTTCTCCAGCCACGACACAAAGTCTTCTCAGTTGACGAAAAAAAAAAAACAAAAACAAACAAAAAAAAAAACAGAGCAGTGTAAAAAAGTCCAATACAAAAGAAATCACAAAGAACTTAAAACAAAGTCAATATTAAGACACAGCTTAAGTGAGTGTACACAGCATTCTTACACTGGACACATATACAACGAACCAATTAGCATCAAGCTACTTTTAATGTTTTGTTATGATGTCTAAGTGATCAGGCCAAAAAGTTTTTGTTCCGACAGCAATGACATGAATCTGCTTAATATTTTGTCCAAACCTATTTGAATGGCCAATTAAGTAAATATCTGAGTTCAGATTTCCATAACATTCAATATATTAAAATATCCAAACTCATCCCTATTATGAAGCTGCCATACAAAGACATGCATAGCCAAGTAGCCACACAAATTAGAAGAAAGCATGGCAGAGAGTCACAAAGCTAAGACAGCGTTTTATCATCTCTCTATAGACACAACAACTCGAACACAGACATAAATATGCAGCGTGTGGGGAAAGAACCTCACAGCTGCATGGGGGCCCTGCCCGACTCATTTCTGAGGCTGCTAGTTAAGGGAGAAAGGAGTCTTTGGAAGCCCATGTCAAATATGAATGAAGGAACTATTGAGCGAATATCCAGCAGTGGTCCAATATCCTATGAATGAGCTCTGTCGCATGTTGTCCATCCTCAAGCCTGGAATCGCTTACTAAACTCATCTCTGCAAAGTTCATTAAAGGATTACGATATAGCAATTACGAAATAAGTGACTGCGCTCGCTTCCATTCTTCATATTAGCTAATGTACCGCCAAGAAGGCCTTGTATGTCTGATTTGGATCACAGCCCATTTGTTTGAACCAGAATTAATGCGGCCTAAAAGAGACGGCCAGATTACCAATTTGTCACTCTGAAAGCTGCCTATTTAAAACATAAGAGTCATTTAAATAGCAGTTTTCAATTTGTATCAAGGCGTTCTACTTTCAGCGGGGCTAATGACAGAAGACAATATTTTGCTCCAGATCTAAATTAAAGGGCCCATTTCATGCAAAACCAAATTTTTGGTGTACCGTGTGGAAAACTCTACTGTTACAGGCTGTGAAGAGGATATTGCTACGTCTCATACCTGTTCCAAGGAGCCAAACAGCCACTATAATAAAATGTTCCTACCATGTGATCATCTCGGGGTCTCACTGTATACCATCAGAGCAGAGCTCAACAGATTTTTCATGAACTCAACAAAACAGGAAAAAGTCGCATACCTTTGTTGTAGAACATAAGAGGGCAATTTAAAACACTGAATAAATGCAAATAAGTAAAATTATCCGTAATATAGTGAGAAAATATGGCTTATTAAAACTAAAGTAAAAATAGCTGGGAGTAAGTAAAATAACTTTAAAATTAACTTACTATAATCTCAAAAATGATAATTTTACTTGTCATGATACAATTTTTGCAGTGTAAACACTCAGATAATATAAGGAAAATGCAGGATCATGATTTATCTTAAAATTCTCATTTTGAGACTATAGTAAGTTCATTTAAAAGTTATTTTATTACTTCTAGCCATTTATTTTTACTTGTTTTAAGTAGTTTTAGTAAGCCAAATTTTCTCACTATATTAGCAGATAATTTTACTTAAACAAAACCACTTAAACAAGTCAAAAATGTCTGGAAATAATGAGAACTTGATAAATCAACTAGATATAAGATAATTTTACTTGTTAAAATCTCATTTTTTGCAGTGTAAACACTCAGAAATGTCTTTACTGGCATTATAAAGTAATATATAAGGAAAATGTAGGATATTGGCCCTCAAATGTACAGGTGACAGCCACAGGCCAAACAGAGAATCTGCTTTTCGGACAAATCAATATAAAAATCCCTCAAGTTTGAGTAATCAATAGTAAGAAACTGCTACTGTTCAGCAACTGTCTGGAAACGTCTAATCAATCTCCGACTCAGTACTCTCCGTAACACTCAGTGTAAAACATCCATCAGTATCACCGGCTGTAAAACCTCTCCACTATTATGCACAGTACACTTCATTCTCCTCCTTTCAGAGGAAATTCATCCCTCACAGCTAATAAGCACAATGTGAACACTACTTCCACAAAATCAACCGTCAGTTCACTAATACAACAGTTAGCATCTGTGACATGTAGATCAGTGAAAGGAATGACTATGAGGAAACAACTCCTGGTGCCAGGGCAGTGGAGGATCATAATCTAATGATGAATGATTAACTGCATCGCGCTTATGGATTCATTTCACACGTTGACTCCTCTCGTTAGTTGAAAGTGCTAAACATGAGCGGTAACGAGTCAGTTGTAGCATGCGCAGCCATGTAGCACAACATTAGTGTCAGAGTACACACGGATCTGGTGCTGAAAAACTGCAGACTGGCTAATAACAAGCTGCCGGTAATTGGATGACTAGAACACACAGCTGCTCTCTACTTCTGCCATGAAGGGATGAAACAGACAGATACACAAAAATGGGTATACTTACACCGACCAGTCACTTTATTAAGTACACATGTTTCTCTGCAAACTCTGTTACCCCCTTTTACCCTGTTCTTCAATGGTCAGGACCCCCAAAGGACCACCACAGAGCAGGTATTATGTGGGTGGTGGATCATTCACGTGGTGGTGGTGTGTTAGTGTGTGTTGTGCTGGTGTGAGAGGATCAGACACAGCAGTGCTGCTGGAGTGTTTAAACACTGTGTCCACTCACTGCCCACTCTTTTAGGCACTCCTACCTTGCTGGTCCACCTTGTAGATGTACAGTCAGAGACGATAGTTCACCTACTGCTGCACAGTGCAGTGTTGGTCATCCTCTAGTCCTTCGCCAGTGGTCACAGGACGCTGCTCACAGGACGCTGCCCACAGCATGCTGTTGACTGGATAGTTTTGGTTGGTGGATGATTCTCAGTCCAGCAGTGACACTGAGGTGTCCAGCAGCACTGCTGTGTCTGATCCACTCACACCAGCACAACACACACCACCACACCACCACCACAGCAGTGTCACTGCAGTGCTGAGTATACAGTGAATCAGATGTGCTACAGTCTGTAAGCGTAGAACTACAAAGTGGTTCTATATGGTAAAAGGACTTGATAAAATAGACAATGAGTGTAGATACAAGAAGGTGTACCTAAAAAAGTGTCCGGCTGGTGTATGTGTAATTCCTTGTTTATATTTGGCACTGGAAAATAACATGTGCCACAAGTCTATCTGTGTATTAGGAATGTGTGCATGTTTGTGTGTGGGTGTGAACACATCACATCACTGTCAGTGTGACCATTAAAACTCACCATCCTGACTCTGTCACACACCGCTCTCCATGCACACACATGCACACATATAGAAACCAGATGCCTGCTGACATTTACAACTCTGATTGATATCATAATACATTAACTTCCTGGCCATGAGATGCCAAAGGATGCTGGCACTGAGAAGGAGGAACGCAGGCTGCAGCTGGCATAAAAAACTTGCTATCATGACTGGATTTCCCAGCAGCCCCATCCCCAGGTCTCCTGTCCCCTCATCTCTGTCCTTTTCATAGACAAAAATAATCTCACTTCTTCCCAGAGGATTCGCTATTGCAGCGTGCTGACTAATTTATGCTTTTCTAGCAGGAGCTGCCCACGGGGAGTGTGCACGCAGGGGCACCGGAGCCTCATTAGAGTCCGAAAGGATGCACAGGTTAGAGACACCTGGACGGTAGATCCCTCTCTCTCTTCCATCATGTTCTGCTGCTAGGTGACGCATGTACATGATGCATTTACCTTCAGAAACTCTGAGTACAGACACTGAGAGGTTCTGTGCAGTGAGAGAGAGTGGACAGTGTTTTCCTTTTGATCTGACCAGCTGGGGCAGCTGAGCACTGCACACGACCCTGAAGTGCTTGCACAGTGGTCAGAGAGAGCTCTTTCCCCTGAGAGCCATATTAATGGACGGCTTTGTTTAAAATCGAGTCCACCCCTACGTGGTCTACGATTCTTATTTTCCCGTTCATCATGGTGGTGACGTCACGCCCATCAACACGTCTGTATATGAGGTACAAGAACTATATACATACAAACTCCCTCATGGTCACACAGTCTGCGCATGGAAACTTATGCTGCTTGCTGGAAGGCTGTGTGAAGGATATTTGTACCTTTCTCTATATGAGTAGCTTTCATTATATAGAAAACTCTCGTAACCCCATAAAATAGAAGGGTAAACTCTCAATCCTCTCTATTCTCAACTCTTGGTGAACTTTTAAACCCCTCTGTAAGAACAAAGTGATGAACTCTTTGTGAACTTTTAAACTCCATATAGTGGAGAAGCGATACACAGTTGGGGGAATTGGAGAACATATCCAAGGTATAAAGTAATGTAACTCTGTTCTAAAGTGACCAATAAAATGATCTCAACAAAACATTGTATATTGTGGCTGTCCAAAGAGAATATGTATCTCCAAACTTTGGCAACTTTACAGGAGAAGGCAAAAACCTCATTTAATATTAATGGAAATCAATGGAACCAGACTTCTTTCCAAGTGATTTTGAGGCCTGTTCTGTTGGTCCATTCATCATGAAATTTTCACACAGTGTAAACAGCAGCTATGTTCAAATGATGCATAAAAGTAAAAATCGACAAAAACTGACGATACATGTTTTTCTTTGGACAACGACAATAATTATTTACGAGCTAATCCCTCGATCACAAATAAGACGAACTCTCTTATGAGCCAAAGTTGTGGAAAACCGCCAAAATATATGGTGCCACCTTTTTTCAGACATAAAGAGGCAGAGAAGGAGTTATGGGAACCCTCCTTCTTCCCAGCAGGGCTGTAATTCTTTGTCTGGTTCAGTTACATCTGGAGAGATAACTCTGGTTAGTGTTGTTTGCCTGTAAAAGCCAGAGTTGTTAATAAACTGAAAATTACTTTTCTGCAGGGCTGCATTGTGGCGCATTGGGTAGCCACACATCAAGAAGGGCCTAGGTTCGATTCCCGGCTGAGGTTCCCAGGGTCCCTTCTGTGTGGCGTTTGCATGTTTCTGTGGTGGTTTCCTTTCACAGTCCAAAGACATGCGGTCAGGTAAACTGGAAATGCTAAACTACCCCTAGGTGTGAGTGTGTGTGTCTTTGTGTTTGCCCTGCAATGGACTTGCAGCCTGTCCAGGGTGTTTCCTGCCTTATGGCCAATGAGTTCTATAGGTTAGGTTCAGCACCCCCCATGAGGATGAATGAATGAATGAATGATTTGATTCTTTAATTACTTCGGAATAGGATAAAAGCTAATAACCTGGGACACTGTTAACTAGTCAACAAGCTTTTGCTTTTTGAAATTCAGATACAAAAATCGTTTAGACATTGTTGGGTCAGAAAGCAATATTGACAGAGGTTTATCTAAAAATTGCTCTGTTTTTACTACTTTGCAAAATATTACTTTTTTAAACACTTTGGTGTTCAAAAGGAGTTCTTAACCAAGGAACAGGATAAGCCATAATAAGCCACTGTTGAACTACAAGAATAGGTTCTATATACCAACAAATTATTTCTAATATTTTAAATGTATACCACAGGTTGTAAAGCCTCTATGTAAGAAGTCAATGTAACTTCAAAAATCTAACTGCAACAGAATATAATACAATTACCATCCCTAAAGGAAATGTACTGAGGACCTACTGCTCAGGGTACCACAGACAGCATTTGTACTTTGCGGGGTATTTGGTATTCCCGAGAGTGTAGCATCTGCAGTGTTCCGTCTGTAAAGGTGAGTTCACCAGCTGTTGGAGTAAAAGTGGGAAAATTAGTATTTCCCTGTTCCGACACCTCGCAAATGTTGCACAAGCTGCAAAAAGAACCGTTTTTCTTCATTCAGGATTTTTGTGATATCACGGACAGTCTAAAGTAGCATGAGTTTATTTTGGAGTTGAGTTTTTTTTACACAATGTCCCAAAAAGAAACAGCTTCTTCCATACATTTTCTGAATGATGAACACGCCACCAATCAGATAAGAAGAGGTTGGAAGACGATCATGTAACAGGAAATATAACTATTTTTGGTACATAATATATACACACAAATGCAATGGGTGGACTCCAGGGTCATAATATGACCTCTCTACTGATAATACTGGTGATAATGATATCTTGGGAAGTAAGTAAAATAATCAAAAATAGCTATTTATCTTACAATGCTAATTTTGACACTGCTTTATGCTAAATTTTAAGACTGTTTAACTTACCTCCAGATGTTTTTACTTGTGTTAGGTGATTTTAGTAAGCCTTTAGTAATTTTCTCACTATATTGGCAAATAAGTGGGCTGGTTTCAAGGACATTTCTGAAAATATGCAAACTCTTCTGCTAATATAGTGAGAAAATTGTCTTTCCAGAAACACTTAAAACAAGTAAAACGTTGCCTAGAAATTAAGAGTTTAACAAACCTACAATGAGCCTGCAACAATCTCAAAATGGGAATTTTAAGATATATCAACTGGATATAAGACAGTTCTACATTGTTACAGCGACTTACAACAGTGCTTAGTGTTCAGTCAGAGAATGTTTCCTATCTAGTACAAGAAGCTTAGAGTCTAAAACTCGCCTTGAGCTCAGATACTGCCCGAACAAGGGCCAGTGCTGATACCTAGAAAGAAGAATACAGAGTTATATACAGCATAAGAGCACTACCTAGCAATCCCAAGCCAGTGCTCGTACATAGAGAGAAGAAATGTTTGGCTCAGCATAAGTGCAATACAATGCATTTCAGTATATACATCATGCCAAGACAGACTTAGCAGGACAAATAGAAAATCAAGTCAATCAATTTTCAAACTTTCTAAGTCTGCAGGACATATAGTGAAGCTAACATGTGGTCCTTACAGGAAAAGAATATCTAAAATTAATGTCAAACATGTATCTGCAAGAATACACAAAATACAAACGACAGAGAAACAAGACTGGCAATGCACTTCCACACACACTGGTAGCTTTCACACTTTTCATTTTCAGAACACAAGGAAAGCTTGATTTTCATCTCTCGGATTCACTCTAGAGCCGCCTGCTGTGCTGCCCGAGTCAGAGGTCCACTTTAATATGTTTGCCATCTAGTGGCAAGATTCCTATTTGCAAAGAATCTTCCAAAATGAAGCTTAAATTTTTGCATGGCTAGTTTCTTAATAAGAAACTACGGTGTGGAACAATGTTACTGTGGAGTAAAATCTGAATCCATAAAGAATTCATATCTGTAAAACCACCTTTACAACACCATGTGTCCTGTGTAAATGACCATAAAAGTATTCCATTTGGGATGTGGCAGAAGTTTATTACCGTATATACACTATAAAAACTGAATGGTATTTACACTGAATGGTATTTATCAGTAAAACAATTCCATTAGTGGAGCTTCTGGCTCTGCTTCTCCGTCATAAAAATAATAGATGATAATCTTCAGTAAGATCAGCCTGAGCTCCGTTCATCACCCAGCCAGCAAGAAGGAATGCATAAAAACATCAAAACATACTGAGCTACAACCATCTGGCCTTGGATTCTTCTTTGAGAGTACAAAGACGCAAAGCATGTGGAAATAAATGCCATCAACGTTCCAGTCCATGTTTTGTCCATGCAGAATCCTTTAAGCATGTTTAAAACATCTATGTACCCGTTTGGGGTGTAAAAATTACATGCCCAATCAAAATGTATCGATTTCAAGGTGGCCGTTCAAATGCATTGACTTTCAATAAAGTTACATTTTTGGCCAAAATAAAAGCCTCAGTCTATTTTCAAGCTTAAACATTCTGGCTTGACCTCACTCACCTCACTCAATCACCTCACTCACTCACCTCATTCACTCACTCGCCTCACTCACTCACCTCACTCACTCAATCAGCCAATCAGTCAGTCAATCAACTTGCCAGTCCGTCACAGGGCAGACACGCATACACACATTCACAAACACATTTGAGTGAAATCAGTGAATTTATCATCTTTGAATCAAACTGTGGTAAAATTGCAGACTCATATTTGAACTAAACTGCAACTAAATCTTAGATTTCATTAGTCATTCAATATTCTCCTATAGAATTATAATTAAATCAAATTACAGTGCAATCTGAGATCTCGCAATGCTTCAGATAACCTCCTCAGTCGGTGTCTTTGAAGTGAATAACTGTAACATTAGCTACTTCAGAATTATTTGAGTCAGTTCCTAAAGAGTCACACTTGAATTAACTTGTGGTGAAATTTGAGATTTCAAATTTCCTTGAATAAATTCCAAAAAAATAATAATTCAGAAGTATAATTAAATTAAATGGTTAAATCTCAGATTTTCTAATGCACTTACTTCTGAAAACATCATAATGGAATCAAACCATGGTGAATTCTTTTATTCGATTTGATAATGCAACTAATCATGCTCTAAAATCATCAAGTGAAATGTTAAAGAAAAGAGATTTCATGAGCAAATGAAGCATTTCCTAAGGAATCATAACTAAAGTGAATCATTATGAAATCTGAGATTTTGTACTTCATTGAACCCTTTCCTAAAGAATCGTAAACTGTGGTGAAATCTCACTTTATAACACACTGAATCATTTCTTAAGAAGTCATAACTGATAAAATCATGGTGAACACAATGATTCATTTCCTACAAAGCCATCATGAAACTGAACCACTGTATCATTAGAGATTTCATAAGTCACTGAATCAGTTCCTAAAGAATCATAACTGACCTGAATTATGAAAGTTAAGATTTTGGAATTCATTGAATTAATTCCTGAAGAATCGTAATTGAAACAAATTGTGGTGAAATTTCATAATTCAGTGAATCATCATAATTGGAATTGGGTTGAACTGCAGTGAAACCTCACTGCATAATGCACTGAATCATTTCTTAAGAAATCATAACTGAATAAAATCATGGTGAAGTCTGAGACTTAATAATGTAATTAATCAATTTCTACAAAGCCACCATGAAACTGAATCATGGTAAGATTAGAGATTTCATAAGTCACTGAATCACTTCCTAAAGAATCATAACTGACCTGAATAAGTGTGAAATTTGACATTTTATCATTCATTGAGTTGATTCCTGAAGAATCGGAATTGAAACAAATTGTGGTGAATTTTGAGATTCATAGTCATAAATAATAATTCATTGAATCATAATTATTGGAACTGAGTTGAACTGCAGTGAATGCACTGAATCAATTCTCAAGAATCATTTGATGATGGGGGAATAGTGCTGAGATTGGCTCTCCAGCTAGAGGAACTGAGGAGCCAGCCCACCGGTAGTTTGAGCTCTCCACTCCAGTCTGCTGACTTTATTACTGCACACTTCTCTCTGGCTGACCATTACAGGCAGGTCCCTCGGGTCCACTACCACACACGGGACCACTCCATGTGCAACGCTGTCATTTCTCCACACCGACCTGGACAACTAGTTTCTTCTCTTCCTCTTTCTCTCTCTCTCTGTCCATCTCTCCTTTTTCTTACTCAATATCTCTCACACAAAAACGCCCCACTGCGTTTCTCTTTATCTCGCCAGTGTGTGTATGTGTGTGTGGAGTCAGGGCTGGTATGATGCAGCTGTTGTGTAATATTGAGGCCTCTGTGCTATTCATTAAAATAGACAAAATAAACAAAAGTGAAAATCCTACACAGACAGCTGCAGTGCGCACAGCAAGTCGTACTTCAGATGTTTAACAGAGCTTTCTAAAGCATTAAAATTTGCTGACATCATCAGAGTAGCAGTCAACAAGGAGCTAATTAAAAGCCAGGCAATTGGAAAAAAAAGCTGACTTGGGTTCATAAGAACTTACAATTTTGTGCTGATTTGAAAGTTTGGTGTGTCAACAAGAATGGTGTACTTCACAGTGCAACGGGAGCCGAGAATACTGTAATGTCTCACAACAATCAGTCACTTTGTCTGCATACATTTAAGGAAATAGTTCAGCGATAAATCCAATTTACCCAATTCTCCACAACCACCAGACGTAGCTGATCAGCCAAGACATGTTCAGAGTCCACACTCTGCTTGTTAAGTTTTAGAACTGGAGCTACAAGGCCAATGATAAATACTAGAAGTCAATAGTCCTTCATAAATACATCATCAGAACTTCACTCAGAGCGTCACCTCAAACAGATTCACTGATGTGGTTTAGGACAGCAGTCCAAGGCTCTATTTGTGGCTAATAAGTGCCACTGACTATTGAGTGGGGCCAGGGGCCGGGAGAATTGTATTGGTGGCCTGAGACCACGAGGCCAGTGGACAATCAACTGCAGATGCATACATTTGATGATGGAATAACCCTAGCAGCCCTATGGGCAATACTAAATGAGCAACAAATACAGAAGTAGTGTCTCTCAGTATGGCGTTAGGCCGCCATGTTTGCTAATGCAACATGCCAGACGTTTAGGCATGGAGTTGTAGAAGTTCCTCATGGTGTCCTGTGATAATCCATCCCATGCAGCTTGAATATTCTCACACAGTTCCTGCAGATTTTGCAGTAGGGGTGGAGGTGGAGTGACACCAGGCCTTCCGGACATGTGACGTATGACAACAAACCGTTCATCTTGGTGACCACGGTGCCTCCACACACGGATTTGTTGGTCGTCTCCACCAAGACAAAAGTGGGACTCGTCACTGAAAATGACCCGCTGCCATTCTGAGTCACTCCATCACAGTCTGGCACGACACCATTGCAGTCTTGCTGATGTGGTGTTAAGGGCAGTCGTCGTGGCGGTCTGCGTGCATGTAGTCCTGTGTCATGCAGCCGTCTGTGCGGGCACTCACAGGATGACTCATTGAGGACGTCACTGCTCGCTGAATGTCTGCAAACATGGCTGTTGGGTCAGTCAGGCACAGCAGTAAGGCACATCCTTGCTTATGTCACATGTGCGGCCAAGCGTGAAACTTGAATCATTTGCGTGTCAAACCTACCCACCAAGTTTCTTATTTTTTTTAATAACCAGCCAAGTGCTGCGGTCAGGGGGCTCCAAAGATGCTTATGTCTAGGGGCCTCAGGAGAACACAGTAGATCTACATCTGGTCTAGAACTTTGGTCTAGAATTTTGTGACCATGATTGTCATAAGTATGGAGGGGTGCTGATGCAAGACCAGTCCTCTAATTTACAATAGTCCTGTTGTTATCTGAAAAGGCTGCCCAGAGTGGTGATGTTCCTTGTTTTACCTTTTTTTATACCTCGCAGTTCACAGCAAGTCATGAAAAGACCAGAAACACAATACCAAGTCTCAAATGCTTTGAGAGAAGTTCAACGGATGTACTTGGAGAAAAGATTTGAGTGACTGTTGTGTTCTATTGAGTTTGCTGGTACCCTTAGCCTTGTACCTTAGAGCCTAACTAAAGAAGCGAAATCTGGACTAGAGCACTGATTACATACGAGGCAAGTGTGCACATTTGATATTTCACCTAACTATTCCTTTAAACATCACAGCAACCACTTTAGCATGAATGAATGACAGAAAGGCCTCAAAAGTTCCAATCCCTGAACTCTAATCTGAGGGTTTAAATCAGAAAACTCTATTGACCCTAATCTAAAGCTCTTGCCTTTATTGATTCCAACCCCAGAAGCTTCCTTCTACCTAAAAGCTTGTAGGCCAGAGGAGAATCTATCGCAAGGCAAAAGACATGTCAGAACAGATTTACGTCCATGCGTATCCCTGGCCTTTCTCAAAGGGGGCTGATAGCAACAGCGGAATGACAGAGTTGCCAAAGGAGAGCCAGACGTGACAGAGTGGATGTATCTCACTCTCAAAGAAGACACAGCTGGTCGGACATAAGAAGACTCTGTCTGATGAGAAGCGGAACAGCCGAGGCTAAGAGGCAGGACATATGTGCCTCTGCTGGACAAAAAAACTTTCATCAGTAATATCCAAATGTTTAAAGCCTCCTCTGCTGAAGCTCCTGGGATGTTTCCGGTCAGTCACACAACAAACAAACAAGGGAACATAACAATGCTGACCCTATTTTAATGCTATTTATGGTTTAAGTTTAAGGTATTTGATATGCAATTTGCAAATATCAGACAGCAGATAGTAATAAGCTATATATATACAAAATCATCATTTATAGAGTATTTTCTAATGGGAGGTGGCAGCCCCAAACCTTACCCTGTACATTTCAATATATTTCAACAATAGTTTTGATTCATTTTTGTATTTAATTTTTTTTAATGTTTTTGTAAATACAAAAAACTTTAGTCAAAAAATGCTGCCCCACGTTGTTATTTGCTACTACTAGTTGCCCAGGATAGACAGTTACAGTTTGACATGACAATTTCCTGACGTTCCAAGTTAACAAGCAACACCAAACACAGAATTAGAACTAGTCCAGGATAATACAGAAAACTCAGGAGAATAGTGATAAACCACCAGGAGAAGCAAAACCTAGGGCTATTCATACAAAACACCAGACTAACAAGGCGCAAGAGGACAAAATGTCATAAAATGGGTGGAGACAGACAGCAATGGAACAGATGGGGCAAAGTTGTAACTTTCCATGACAGCATCCTCATCAGAATTCCCATCTTGGGGATTCTGTGACAAGAACCCTATCAAGAGCTTTACCGTGTAGGCGGAAAGCGTGAGTAAATGAATGACGGACTTGGGCGCAACTCTCCGAACACAATTCTTTTGAAGCGGCTTCTGTTGATTCAGACTTTTCTACCAGAAAACACTTGAATTATTCACCACTGATAGAGGACTGTGAGTCAGACGTTCAGGGCTTTGATTTGTCACCTCCACGATTTATTTGCACGGTGCCATATTGGATTCTGCAAGTACACTGAGTAATACAGTCTGCAGCAGCAGGACAGTCTAGTTACCATACGAATGGCTTTCATGCGCATACAATTGCGTCAGCAATGATTCGTATGTAACACATATGGCACAGATTACACAGATAAAAGATATATATCTTTGTCTTTTGTGAGGATTAAAGCTAACTGTAATCCCTGGGCCAAGGTTCAGAAGATCAGTCATTTGCATTGGCTTCATATGGCAGGCAAAGGTTTCCTGATAGTGCCGGTGCGTATCCTAAATGAGATGGCTTTATTTGTCAGCCTGGATAACAGGGGAGTCGTGAGCAGGGCACGCTAGCACAGCCTCCAGAACACATCAGGAAAAAGAACACTTCAAAGAAAACACGCAACCAGCTCAGGAAAGTTGGGCCCGGCATTTGCATCCCATCAATATTTATGCCTTTTCTGCCTCTGTCTTTATTCGCACACAAATCCACCCTACCTCACGCTCCATGCGTGCGGGCGGCAGGCACAACTGAGACTCTTTGCTGAAAGCTGTGGGTAGCGCGTAGCGACCGCAGAACACAAACAACTCCAATCCGGTCATACACCGTAGCTTCCATATTCAAACAAATGCTTGCAGGGTTTTTGTGCTCGAACAGGCAGAAATCAGCTCTACGTAGCCGGAGCCCATTACCATTTTGATGGCCGCAGATGATGAGGACAGTGATTACGACAATGCCGCCGCTTATAGTGATCGCTCTTGTGCATTAGCCCACGGCCATGTTATTACCTCCTTGAGTGACAGTCCAGGAGGCCATGGAGGTGAACACGTGGCACTCCAGAGGCTTAGTTGAGGCCACATGGAGGTCAAAGCTGGAATGCCTCAGGCCTGATCAATGTTCTGTACCTGTCAAGCCTCCGAAAGTATTCCATCATTGCAGGATCTCCATCCCCAACGTAGCATATTAGGTATACCTGAGGGACTCCACGGTGGTTTGTGCAGTGAGTCATGGAGTTCTAACCAGTAGATCCACATATCAAACAACATGATTGGACATGTGACCAAATATACTGGACCTGTACGCTGGCTATGAAAAGTTTGGGTCTCAATTGGACTACCGACAGCAAAACAGCTCTCCTCTTAAAGGCATAAACAGCTGGTCCACAGCAGGGAGGCAGCCAATGACATGGCAGACCACCCCGGAGCCTTCTTATAATTAAATACATGGTAACATTGTGCAGTGTTGACTAAGATGAAGTAATACATTAACGATGGTTAACTAATGTTTATTACAGCTGTATTACATGTTTATGTAACATGTGAACATAAAGCTATTACATGTTTACATTAGTTAAGCGTTGTAACCACTGTTAAAGTATGACTTCATGTTAGATAGTCAGTACTTAATGTAAAGTGTTAACAAATACATTAACACTGTTAATTATCTTGGTTACATGTCCGCTTGATGTAATAACAGCGCCAATATGGTCAGGTAAGGAAAACAGCTCTTCAGCTAGTAGCCTGTTCTTCCACAAACTAGTGCATTTCAGGTGTGTCTATTTCACCATTTAACTACTGCTCCAGACTGAGAACTGGCATTGAGGCCTGGTGGTTTGCTGGGCAGTGCCCATTATGTCTTCTGAACCAGTGAGATTGGCTACAGACACCCTCCTCATACTGTTCTTACACTGTAATGTGAGAATGTCAGTGTTGTGTTTTGCTCAGACATCAAGCACAAAGTTAGTGAAAGCATGTGGACAAATGGATAGGAGCTCCCTCAAGAGACCGGTATAATCCTTACCACTGACGCGACCATTGGCGCGGCTATCAAGGCAACTGAATGCTTAACCCAGAATTAGAGAAGGCATGTGACTCCTTTTTGTGTCCTGGGAGCTTAAGTCAGTGGCCCATTTGTCTTCTGTCAGCGAGTCGGCCTCTGTTCCACTGGCACTTCCTGGTTTGTTTGGCTTTTTTTTATATATATATATTTTGCCTCACCACTTCTGAGACCGCCCTGGAGCTTTGGCATTATTTCCAAAGTAACACTGTCATAAATATTTACACATGATATTGTCATCCCAGAATAAACTGAGTCTTTATTGCTTTTGTACGTACCTTTTCTCAAACAGTCTGCCCAGATAAAAAGCATGTTAAAATAAAGCTGCAAGTGGGCATGTTTAATTACACTGACATGAATCACTGCGTTCTGGATATGATGACAAAAATGTTACACCTCGACTACGTGGGGAGATAGTTGAGGTTGCGGCTATGTTTAGACAGTTTAACAATGTTTACATACTACATCAAATACAGCATACCACATAACAACTCACTCATTTCAAGGCTAAGTTTGAGTTTGCGGCTCTTGTGGCCATTTGCATTAGTTTGGTTGGTCAAAGTAGCCGGTGTATGTTTCACTCTACTGAACAGTCTGATGAAAATCTCTGTTTGTATGCACACTCCAAGTAATCAGAGCCCAAACTGTGTGGACAGTGTGCAGACTGTCGCACATTTGCTCACATATTTGTCTGAATAACTTGTTATTGCGAGCTTTACAGCTATCCATCCAAAACGTTTGAAGCATAAACTTTCTTTCCTCTGGAGACCAGTTTCTGGCTCCTGCCACGTTGTACTTTATAACCTTCCACTATGATACACTTAAACACATGCACAAAACTTTCCAACTGGAAATATAATCCGATACAGGAGTTTACATGGGTATTATTCTGTTATTTAATACATTATTTACAGGATTACCCACCTCATTAAGTTGGCTAGAAAATGTATTCAGAATGGCTGCAACTGTTACTGATCTAGCCCTGATCACCCCAGCCCATTGGGCTCCACTAGCCCACGGGACTATATGCACTTGCACTTTAACTGGACCTCTATACTTGAACATCTGAACTGTGTATTTATATACTGTACATCTATATTGTAAGCTGTTTAGCTGTTCATCTGAACACTGAGCTGCTATTCTCACTAGCTGCACTGTACACTATATATATTCATCTACTGTTTACAACCACATACTTAACTGCACACCTGGCTACCTCAACATACTGTACTTTCCTATATGTACATTTACACTAAGCTGTATTCCACTCTACTGCATATGCTAACTGCTGTTTGCACCTCAGTGCAAATTCACAGTTACTGCTTTTGCACATTTTGCATGTGTCTTACTGTATATGCCATTACTGTATTGTGTCCTTTGTGTTTTTGTCTTTGCACTGTTACTATGTATCTATTCTTTTAATCACTGCACTGGAGAAGTGGCCTGACAGTGTTATACTGTACAACTCTGTATTGGTATAATGACAAAGTTGGAACTGAATGGAACTGTACTAGTCTATTCTGATTGAGGCGCATACTTGGACATATTCTATGCCGATTCAGCTATTAATTATCATCAAATTATTGATGTATTATCATGTATTATCATATGTATTATCACGCGCAGCTCTTTTCTCCCTACTGCTGCCAGGCTCTACAACCGGCATCTCCCGTCAGCCATATTCAATGTGTGCAATATTTCATCGCCTGTACACCACCTGTATACATCTTATACTTGCTGCCAACATCACTATACATCTCATACTCTGACTGCCCATCATCAGTATTTATTTAGGTGAATGCCAAGATCATCAGTATTTCTGTAACTGGTAACTGTACAATATCTATGCAATATCTGTGCAATATCTTTCAGTAACTGTGCAATATACATCTGTGAAATTACACATGTAAAATTGTTCGTTTGTATAGTTTATTTTACTGCTTGCCTAACAACAGAAATTTTTGGTTTTAATAATTTCTTTTATTTTTTATTTTGTATAACTTGCACTTTTGTCTACCTCTTGTTCTGTTTACTGCTATTCTGCTGTAACAATACAAAGTTCCCCATGTATAATAATAAAGGGCTGTCTTATCATTTGTGTTTTTGCCGAATTTTAGGAATACACTGTATGTTGCGAGTGAATTTATTAGCAGAGAGTTTTGATGAATGAATAGAACTAAAGCTAATTGTTGCATTGGTATCCAGACATTCTAGCGCAGTGTTTGAATCCCACCAGTCTTTGCTCATTTGAATATATTTACATTGAAACATGTTCAATAGCTAATTATCCAAACGTCCTACAGTCAAGTAATCACCCTCCAAGCCTCCTCTGCTAAGACGACGCCTCTGTATGAAATGGTGGAATAGAGGTGTATAATAAAGGTGTATTTGTCACTGCTCTCTATACTTTTGAATAAGAAGCTTTATATGTCCAGCCTCACTTGAATAAGCGTTCCTTTATAGGGTCAAAATTGGCCATGATTCCCATGACCAGGCTGGCTCCTTGATTACAGGTTTGGACAACAGGTACACCGAGAGGGAGCGGCTATTCCGAGAGGAATGTGCATGATAAAAGGCTTTCCAAAAGAACTACTGTCCTACTGGCTGATTTTTTTTCCCCTGCTGCAGATATGAAAGGATTTTGCCATAATGAAGCTTGCATACAGTGTAAGAGTTAGGAAAATAGCCTTTCATCCTTGCAATGGAAAACAAGGTTACAATAATAATGAGTTGCCTCACGTGATCAAAGGGGACCATTATTTTCAGCAGAATGCTAAAGATGAATCAAATTGTACCTGGATTCCATTTTGCAAGGCCAGATCGTGTTATTACCAGTGAGCTGTAAGCTCGAAATCCATGCGTGTTGTGGGGAAAATAAAACAAAGTTGAAAAACGTCTGATGCCAACATTCTGTATTCTCACAACTGGTGAAAAATCTGATAAGCAGACATCCAATGCATCAAGCATTCGCCTAACTTCAGCCCAGGCTACTACAGCCAAACGTTAATGAGATAAAGTGTACAGCACTGACTAACATACCAAAGAACTGCAGACGGCATCAAACAGAGAAAGGACACAAACTCTAAAGATCCCCTCTGCACGCTGAAGAAGCCCAACTTTATTACTTCGGCAAGTTTATGCCGCTCTTACTGATGTTAATGTGCGCACAGAAGCTTAAATGTCAGTCTAAATCAAGTATGAGAGACACATACATCCATCTGCATTAGGGAAGGCTGTGTTAAATATTAAGTATGCTGCTTAACAGTGCAGAACTGTGATCGCTGTGATTTTCATTTATTTTAGGTTTCAGGAAAAGGAAAACTCCCGATTCACTCATTAGCTTTCCTGCATATCAGCAATAGCTGCTAATGAGCGTCAAGCTTTTTATTAGAACACATAAAGTAATAAGATCGATATCGACATAAAACTAGATTTTAATATGTTATTTACAGTGTTATGTGAAATTCCACAGTGCAGTGTTGCATCCCTCAGCTTCGTCGATTTAACAGAATTCACCATCTCACATCCTTTTCATGGTTTCCTCTTGTTGGGTTTCTCTCGCTACAATATCCAGGATGCATTTGCTAATACACGCAGCCACTGTAAATCCCTGGACGTCTTGTAGGAGAGAGGACTGAGCATGGACTACTCAGGACTGGTTAACTCCTCTGCCACAAGCATCTGACCTGAGTAGTCATGCTCAGTCCTCTCTCCTACGAGATGTCCACCAGAACATTACAGACTGCTTAACTGTACAGACTGACCACCAGAACATTACAGACTGCTTAACCGCACAGACTGACCACCAGAACATTACAGACTGCTTAACTGTACAGACTGACCACCAGAACATTACAGACTGCTTAACTGCACAGACTGACCACCAGAACATTACAGACTGCTTAACTGCACAGACTGACCACCAGAACATTACAGACTGCTTAACTGCACAGACTGAGCACCAGAACATTACAGACTGCTTAACTGCACAGACTGACCATCAGATCATTACAGACTGACCACCAGAACATTACAGACTGCTTAACTGCACAGACTGACTACCAGAACATTACAGACTGCTTAACTGTACATACTGACCACAGAACATTACAGACTACTTAACTGCACAGACTGACCACCAGTACATTACAGACTGCTTAACTGCACAGACTGACCACCAGTACATTACAGACTGACCACCAGAACATTACAGACTGCTTAACTGCACAGACTGACTACCAGAACATTACAGACTGACCACCAGAACATTACAGACTGACCACCAGAACATTACAGACTGCTTAACTGCACAGACTGGCCATCAGAACATTACAGACTGACCACCAGAACATTACAGACTGCTTAACTGCACAGACTGACCACCAGAACATTACAGACTGACCACCAGAACATTACCGACTGCTTAACTGCACAGACTGAGTACCAGAACATTACAGACTGCTTAACTGTACATACTGACCACAGAACATTACAGACTGCTTAACTGTACATACTGACCACAGTACATTACAGACTGCTTAACTATACATACTGACCACAGTACATTACAGACTGCTTAACTGTACATACTGACCACAGTACATTACAGACTGCTTTACACTTGCTCACCGCTGCACTTTTTGCACATATCCTGGTGATTCAATTTATCACTTCTATATAAGACCTGTATTATTATGTATATACTGCATTATGTACACTATGTGTATGGTACAAGTATACTTCATAAAGTTACCTGAATCTATATTTGGTTGCTGTTGCACAGTTCTGTCATTTATTTGCACTAACACTGCGTACTGTACAAATGTTCTGCTCCTCTACCTTTCAGTCTTATATAGCATATATATTGTACATTTTCCTAATTTCTATACATACATATCTATTTTTCTTCCCTCTAGTCTTTTTTTTCTTATTTAGTACTTAGTATTTATATTGTAATTGTTAGTACTAGTAGTCTGGGAGGTGCAGAGTAAGAATTTCACTGTATAGTGCAACTGCTTGTTTCTCTGTACATATGACAATAAATGCTTGAATCTTGAATCTTAAATCTGTGGTATCAACCAGTCATGACCGATAGCCACAGATCAAGCACTAGTGTAACTCCTAACCTCAGCCATCAGACAAGATCATACAGTGAATCATACAGCAGAAACAACACCAGAAAGATGTTTTTACCCCTTTCAACTAGACAAAAGCAGCCAAAATGAGGTGATATGTTCCGCCAGGTAGCTTCCTCACCATTCTAACCTCAGCTTTCAGTTTGTTTGTCCTCCTGATGAGTCATTTCCGTTGACAGAGTTAATCATTCTTATCATTGTAAGGATGATTTGAATCATCAATTGTTCCATCATCAATCATCAGTCTTACCCATCTGGCTTCACCAACTAAGGGGAAAAACATACAGCTGGAAGCAGCTCCTCCCACCTTCAAGATCAAGATCAGAAAGGGGTTCTATATCAAAATAGCAATTTTAAAGCCGGGGTGGCTCGACACCAGTGTTTAATGTCCAATACTGATACTGTCCGATACTGCGACCCTGAGTATCTGCCCCCTCTCTCTTAAACAACTAAGCTGCTAGTAATACATTAGTCTACCTTGCTTTGCTTCACCATCTAATCAACATTACACTCAAACTGTGAAACAAATATTCTCCTCCATAAAGGAGGACATACAGAGAACGCATCACAACAGTTTCTTTTTATGTAAACTTTTTCTCAAACATTTAGCAGCATTATTAATTGGTCAGCACCAAATATAAAATTTAAAGTGAGCATTTACATTATAGTCTAGGCTAATGGATAAGCAATATTGGGCAAATCATATTACACCTTAAAAACATAATCAGGCTAAATATATATATTTTTTCCTGCCGATATTCAGTCAAATGATTTTAGCCAGTATCGGGTCGATAACAGTATTGTATCGTGTTAGCACACCCCTATTTGAAAGAGGGTAATTTTTATTCACTATTGACAATGATAGATGGACAGAACCTAGAATAAAATTTTAGCATTGCCACACTCCACGGACTACATTTCCCACCGTGCACCCTGTCATGATGTCATTACCACATGCTCGCAATCCACCAATTGCTGCTGTTCCTCATACAGACTGTATTCACCTGTTATTTATGACATATGTCTGTATATATACTCCTTCGTATTGTCAGCTTGGTTGAGCACTGAGTGTTCGTATCTGTGTTTCTGGTTTCCTTCGGTTATTGATCTTCACTTGTTTTTTGGTTTCTGCTTTTGTCTTCCCTTTTTGGTCTGATTGCTGGTTTTGTTTGTTTGTATTAGGTATTGACTTCAGATTGTTCTTTTGGTTTGGGCTATGTCTACATCTTATTATGACCTCAGCATATAACATGAATACAACTTTAATAAATTTATAAGATATAATATTTGTATAAATTTAAATCACAGTCACAACACTTGTCAGAAAATTCACATTTAGACATTTTTCCTATTAGACTATTTCCATGCTAAGTCTAGATACTGAAAGCAGGAGGTGACTGTCAGTTTAATAGTCTTTAGAAAATGACCAGCTCTCATTAAAAAAAAGAAAGCCACTTAATACTGATAGAATTTTTACCCACTTCAAAAAACCCAGAGGATCCCAAATATCAGCCGATATATCGGTCGGCTCCTAACACAAAGCCATCTCGCCGCTAGAGCTGGTGTTGCTTTCAAGCGCCTCTTCACTGGGAGGTTTAGGCAGACGTGCACTGGCACATTAATCAACTCCAGAAAGAAGCCACAGCACCGGTTTCATACAGAGGCTGCAGCATCAGCTGTCTGTGTTTTTAATGCTCTTCCTCTTATTAAAGCTGCACACTCAGCCGTCAACACAGTGACTAACCTAATATATATCGCTCCGAGAGCCGTACCTGGGGCGGCAGCGCAGGGAGCCCTTTGTGTCTTAATAAAACTAACGGCCAGTGTTGTGATGGATGTGAGGAGTCGGCCGCACGCTCGCGTAAGCTCTTTTAGAAAGGGGAGGTGGTAATGGGTAGTATTTAATAACTGCGCATAAAAGTCATCATTTGGTAAAATACAGGTTGCTCGTAATCAGGCAGAAATGAAAAACTGACATTGTATCAGCACAATAGCTTATTGTAGTCACATCATATTTAATGGTTCATTAGCCGTATCAGCACTGGGGCCTTTATCTTTCTCTCTGTCGCCAAATGAACTTCCTGCTCCAAAAACAAACCTTGCAGATCCGTCTGTGCACCTCTAACAACCCAGTGCCGTGATTTAACTCCTTAATATTCAACATTCTTTCTATTTTCTTCATTTTAATGCTAATTAATTCCTGCATTACCTCCATTCAGTGAAGATTAACGTATCTTCTAGTTGACATGGTACCGATTTTAGAAGTATTAGAGCTAGGATTTTAGCAAGACAAAAAAAAAACCTTACTGCACAAAAAATAAGTCACCTTGTGTGTTTCAGGTGGTAGTAACTTCAGGCTCCTGTGGATGGCGCTGCACGAGGATGATGAGGCTATAAATACCTGCGGGGTGTGAGTGACAGGATCCATAGATTGAGAAGAGGTGGTACAGTGCAGTGAATGTCTCATTCCGTGTGTGGAAAATGGCTGCAAAGCCGATGTTAATGATTGGCTAAAAGGAGTGACTGCATTTGGACGTGCCAAAGACCACAGTGTGAAGGAAGTAGCTGCATCTGCAGGTGTTTGGAAGCCTATGGTCATACGGGTCTACAAGCAGTGGCTAAGATCCCAGTCTACAGGAAACTCTTCTTAAAATTGTGCCAGGACATCACATCTAGCCCCAACTACTCAATTCTTTGATGCAAGAGTGTCTGAACATTGATGTGGTCTACATCCAGAAACTTGTGCAGCACATGCCAAATCCAGTCACAGCTGTTATTGGTGCTCATGGAGGTATTACATGCTATTAGGTAAGTTTCAGTCACAGGTGACTAATTTTTTGTCTGGTGAGCTTATATTGATATATCTATGGTGCCACTGTGGTGCTAAAGGTTGTTTCGTGTCTGCGCTTATTTACATAAAAGTGAAATTGGCTTTGCACTAAGCAGCTTTCCGTTCAAATTTCCGTTCCATCTGAAATGGACTCACTGAGCACTTCATTAAGTATGCCTCCTTGCATCTACACTCATTCTCCACTTTATCAGCTCCATTTGCCATATAGGTGCTATAATTACAGACTGTAGTCCATCTGTAGCATCATGTTAGTGTGTGTTGTGCTGGTGTGAGTGGATCAGACACAGCAGACTGCTGGACACCTCAGTGTCACTGCTGGACTGAGAATCATCCACCAACCAAAACTATCCAGCCAACAGCTTCCCGTGAGCACAAAGTGAACCAACAAGGTAGGAGTGTCTAATAGAGTGGACAGTGAGTGGACACAGTGTTTAAACACTCCAGCAGCACTACTGTGTCTGATCCACTCACACCAGCACAACACACACTTTAATAAAGAACGTTTCAGAGAGGAAATCTGAGCGCATTAAAACATGCATCCTCATAACAACTAAATATTTCTAACTAAGAATGAAGTAAAACTAGGACTGCAGCTTAAGATAAGGAAACAGACCAGAGATTAAATTTAAACTAAACTTATGTCATTATCAGTAATTATTCCTATATTGATAAGAAGTCTGAGCCTTTAAACAATTCTGTATCAATACCCAGAAAAAAAATCTGGATTGAATATTGGAGAAAACCATGTATATCCATATTAATTATGTAACAAACCCAACCTGCAACATCACAGAACTGCTTGTAGCACAATTTAATGTAAAGCAAATTAATGTCAATGTCACATAATAACAGCCACATGTAGACCAACATTAACATAAGAAGAAGCTCACTAACTATTAGACTACAATTAAAGTTGCTTGATTTAAAAAAGTCTAATTTGCAATTGCGGTTAAAGGGGGCCCCCTCTGCTTGTACGGTTTTTCTTCTTTCCTTCAGTGTGTTGTAGCTGTTTGTGCAAGGTTTTAAAGCCCAAAATTCAAGAAAACTCTCTCCAACAGATACCACTTTTCTCAGCTGCCTAAAATGCCTTGTTGGAATTCCAGCCCTTTTCTCTGTTAGTGTGATGTCATCTCGTAACACAGTAATTATTTGCCTGCCTACTGGTGAGATTGGCACGCCCTTACACAACACACAAAGAGGTAAAACAACAAAACTGACCACTCTGAAACACTCTGAAGCTTCAGTGTAGCTCGCAAAGGCGGACCTACCAGCTCGTTTTGCTGGACTTTCAGAATCAGACTCTGGCTCAAATGGATACAGTAGAACCGACGCCTTTGTAAGAACAGCCACAGCGGTGTGGGTGTAGAACTTGTAGCAGGATGCTGCTCTGGCAGTTGACCAGTCAGAACACAGCGGGTGAACTGATCAATCAGAGCACTCTGGGCTTACCAGGAGGAGCTCCAACAGAGTTTGAACAACAGACAGAGGTTGAATGCACATGTACAGTATGAAACAAATAACTGAAGCATGTAAATCTATTCTGGTAGACCCCAAGAATGTATGAGCCATGAAAATGAGCATAATAGGTCCCCTTCACATCGCTAGTTGCAGTGGAGGGTTTAAGCAGCCTGCACATACCTATCGATGGCGATCTTAAATGAAGTGCCACAATTAAAAACAGCTTATAATTTTTGTTTATATCATTAAAAAACATTGCTTAATACTGGTATCACACCATGTCTATCTTTATGAAGAAAGAAAGCTGCTGAGACCTGAGCACCATGCTAATTTTTTTCTTTCAAGCTCCCTTTATTACATCTCCTAATTAAAAAAAACTGGAGCAATATGCTGAAAAAAACTAATAAGTCCTTAACAACATCAGTGCTTTAGCACGGAGCTTGGAGAATTGTCTTTTGGCTCCCCTCATTTCCCTTTTAATCTCCCACTCTCGGCAGCCGGTAAACCCTGACACTAATATTAAAATGACAAATGCACTCAGATCGCCTCTGTGACCTGAGAGCCCACTCCAACTCGCAGCCAATAGCACTAACAATTCAGTTCAGAGCACAGGTAAAGCCCAGCCACGTGTCGAACGTGATCCCTGCGTCAAGTGGGGGACAACGGAGCTGCATGGAGGGGGTCGTACCTGCTCTTTAACTGAGGCCAGGATGGCAGAGGTGGTCTCCGTTTCCGCTTTGTCCCCGTTGGAGGCATTCAGCCCCGGGCTCAGCATGGCAGGATTCTCAGCTTCAGCTGGCTGGTCTGGAACTGGCATGTCTCAACCTGGCAATGACAAACGAATCCATCAGCTCCACAAGATATATTTAATCAAAAGAGTCTTAAAGCAGTTATCCCAAATGCCTTTCATCAGCCAAGACGTGTCTGGTGTCTGAAGTTTCCTAATTCTGTACTGGAGCTACGAGCCAAATAGCTAACGAGTAATGGAAGGTGGCAGCCGGTGAAGCATAGAGTGCATGCTGGTCTTGATGGTGACCATTGCATGGGGGCAGTATGCCTACAGTAATCTGTCCTTTGAGTGAAATTTTGAGTGAAGAAATAAAGACTAACACTTTATGTTACTAGAGGTGACAATCAAGCTCTAGTACCAGTCACATGACCACCAAATTAAAACTACATCATTTTCCAGATTGCATAGTGATGGTGGGCTAAATATCTCCAACCAGTCACCGTTAAAAATATATATCACATTAACTAAGGATTTGCATGGAAAGCTTCTGTAATGCGGATTATTTTATTCCAACTACCACCAACACACGTTTGTTTAGAAGAGCGTGAAAATGGGTCTTAAAAGAAATCGAGGCAACCGTAACAAAACTGGGTCATTTCACTACAAATGTCATCATGACATAAGCCAGGCTATGCCAGCTACCTCTCTCCCCTAACTCTCTAAGAACTCGTTTCTTCTCAAATCATAAACCTAGTGCTGGGCGGTACTGGCAATTCATCACAGCATCCCAGTAATATAAGATATTTAAGCTTACAGTAATGAAGTTAGTGAACATAGGAACTGGCCCATGTCTTAGAAGTACAGTTCTGCTTAAAACTTTTAAATGGTGTAGAACCTTACATCACATCTCATCTATAACAATGGTTCAGCCACTGAAAACTTCTTTAGTGCACCAAAATCGGGTTCTTCTCAAGTACATTCATGGCTTTTGGCAGACTTAGGTCTTATTCCGAGCGACTCACAATTTTACATTCACACAGGTAGGCCAAGGTAGTGTTAGGAGTCTTGCCCAAGGACTCTTATTAGTATAGTGTAAGGTGGGGAATTAAACCCCAGTCTACAGCATGGAGGTGTAACCCACTACACTATACCAACCACAGTGCTCCAGTGGTTCAAAGAATGCTCTTTGGTATTTTAATTGTTTATTGGGTTGAATTGGTTTATGCAGATCTGGTGCTAGTTTGGCATCCAACATGGTACTGCTGGTTGACCTCCATACCTGCACACAAAACAAAACACATTGCTGCCGTCAGAACAAAACCTAGTATATCCATTTTTGTCCATTTATCATTTATTGACAAATCTGAAACCACACATTGCCCTCACTATTGTGAATAAATATGATGATTAGTGGACCAAAAGAAATGGCGCAAAGTCTGGTTACATTAGTTTACATTAAAATAAACTGGTTCTTATCTTTCTGCAGTAAAGTTATCATTTTGGAGGTACAAGGTTTTGTTCCAATAGCAGCAATATGCTTGTTTTGCTGTTGACCAGAAAAAACAACTTCAAAAACACAACATATGCTTGTTTTGCTGGTGACCATCTATTTTATTTTTTTTTTATACTTATTACCTTAAAACATCCCTTGAAAGTACCCCGAAGGGGACCTTACACAGTGTATTTATACTGGTGCAGACACAGGGGAACACAGCTGTTTTATAGTTATATAACACGCACCATATGTCAACAGTAGAGCTGCAACAACTAACTGATCACAGTGATGATGTTGATAAGAAAAAAAAGTAGATGCCAATAAATCAGAATAAATCTTGTTATTGGACTAAGATACTAAAACCGTAGCCAAAAGTAAAATAATCAGTGTGTATGTGATTATTAGGTGGCTCTGTTTTAACTCAGTATTCAGAAAAAATCACATACCATAGTTACATTATGACACTTTGGACTCCTGCACATACTAAAACAGCATTTAAATTCACTTAAAACTGAGATTTTGGAAAATGCTCTACAGGGTTATCCAACGTCTTGAGAAACATGACATGCATGCTCAGTACTGTTTTGCTGCCTTAAACTTCAGGCTCAACTGGACTGGGGTCTTGGACTGGTCATTAATACATCAGGCTTAACTGTAACGACTGCACATACTGACTTAACTGTTCAGTTATTGCATGAGCCATTCAGACAGTGTTTTTATTTTGCTTGTTTTTTTTTCACAAACATGATTTAAAAGATAAAGTGGATGTTTAATACTTTTCAATTAATGCTCAATTTTAAGATTCTTTGGTCTCTGCTGGTTTAAGCTGGTCTAGTGCTTGTCTGCTGCTGGTTTAGTTGGTCACCCAGCATGCTCATATGCTGGTTTTATTGGTGATCGGCCATACTGGTCTATGCTGTTTTTTTACTACTATGATGTAATTAAAGGGCCAACATGTAAACAAAGTAATTCAGAGTGCTTTGGTGTGAAATGTTCCGTATTGCACAATGGTAGGAACCAGATATCTAAAGAACTGAATGACTCTAAAATCCTCCTGACAGAGAGTTATTACATGAAATGGCTATGAAAACAGCACCTGATACCTAAAACATTGCTTTACCATAGTATTTGGGGTAAGATTTTGGTCTTAAGCGCATTTCTAAAACTCCTCACAGTGGAAAGGTACACGCAGGTAAGTTATGAGGCAATATGGTACCCAAAGGAAACGTTCCAGTTTCAACATTAGTGTACAAATAACAACTCCAGACACACGGCTATATCTGCTCCACTATGAAGAAAGCAGTCGGTAACTTTCTCCAATATGAGGCACTTCCCATCAAACAACTCTGAATACCTCTGTTTACAACTGAACCATAGAATTATTCTGTTTTCAAAAATTGGTGGATTTGCCCTTTAAGGTCACCTATTGACAAACTGACAACTGTGCTTTTTTACTTTCCCAACTAATCAAGAACATAATGGAGTGAATCACTGATTATAAATAATTGTTTGCTGCCGCCCCAGAGAAGACAACAGCAGAGAGAGAGAGAGAGAGAGAGAGAGAGAGAGAGAGAGAGAGAGACCAGATCTCAGTACATATAAACAGCAGAACAGTGCAGTGACAAATGCTTTAACCACATAACAGCAATAATACTAATGTTCTCCATTTCAACGACAGTGTAATGACCTACCAAGCCCTCCTTCTGCCTCTCCAATGACACGCTGTAGCCCACGCTGGCCTGATTACACCAGCAGCAGCAGATGAGCAAGTGTCATATGGAGGAAAACTCATGATTGATAAAACCTTTAGAGCATCTGTATCGATTAGAGACAAACTCCGAATAATAACCGAGGCATTAGCGGCGCTCCCTCCATGAAAACACATAGAGCGTGACAAATGGTCATGCAGGACGTTACCGTGGCATTCTGTCACACTTGTCGGCTGAAGCGGCCCGGCCTGCCAACTTAGTGCCTCCCTTAATAAAGATGACTTGCCTCATCTCGCAAGACGGCGAGCCTCCACCGAGCTTTCAGAAAATCTAATTATACCTACTTACAGTGCAATTTCCAGAGTGTTTATCTAGCTCCATCTTCCCTTCACACATTAGTATGCCTGGTTATATAAGTCACCCACCAGCCTTTCAACATGCCTGAAGAAACTGAATTTACCGGGCCGAATTCCACAGCATGAGCCCCCTCACGTCAGCCCAACCTCACCTTCCACGCAACTTAAAGGGCCCATATGGCGGGAAACCATGTGGGATTTCCTCACCTTAAATAAAAATAATAATCTGATATGGTACAGAAGCTTAGTAAACATCCCTTTGCCGGTCCATACAAGTTCCAAAAACAGTCTGTTTTGAATTCACTGCTTTTGTGATGTCACAAAAAGGCCTATTTACATATATCTGCCTACAGCTGTTTAGCCCCACTCATTCACACTGAGGTTATAAGGTGCGTTACAGCTGGGATTGCTATAGGCATAATACAGGATACAACTTACAGTGTTTAGATATCTACAGTCAAAAAGTTGGGCACCCAGGTCACATAGCATGTTGTTGATTTTTGCTAAGTGAAGATAAAACATCCACACAATGAACAATTACTGTGTATTTGCCAAAATAAACATGTTCAAAAGTTTATATTTTGGTTCAAAAGTTTATATTTTAGGTTTTGTTTTGTTGGTCACAGCAAATAAATAAAAAATGTGGACAAAAATTGCATACAAATGTTAGATTTAAGTTTGTGTTAGTGTTTTGCCACTTAAATCTGGAGTAGGTGATTTGGTACAAACCAGGATGTGTAAGATTGAAGGTGCGCAACACGTCTTGAAAGTTGAAGAACTACAAATAATCAAAAATAAACTAGCTAGCTACATTCCCTCATTGATGATACGTCCTGTTCAAAGCCAATATAGATTAACCTGGGATAAATACTGTAATGTGGGCTATTTCGTCAAGACACTCCCAGGCTCCGGCCCATGCTCAGCTTTATTCCTAAACTCGTCAAAGAACAAAGCAAGGCAGGTGAACAGGTGCTCACTCACTGCTGGCTCCCACTCCCCAAACTGTTAGCTGGCTTGTATGAAAAAACAGCCTCTCCTGACTAGAAACTAGACCCACTGCACTATAGGAAAACCCACCCGTATTCAGGCTCTTCAACTGAGTCAACCTAATAAAGCTCAACACAAACATTTCTCTTCTCTTTAGAATGAACTACACACAGTGTGGCGTGATGACTCACGGCAAATATATACACATCCAGGTTACACACAAGATAAACGTATCTAGCTAGTTTACGCCTAAAGCGTAGCCAACATAGGCATTGGCCCATAATGTAATAACTTATATAGCTACTTTGACTAAATCATTCAGCAAATAAAGTCCATTAACTAAACAAACCAGATTAGTGCTGTAAAGAAACACACATGTTCAGTCTGGCTTCACCTCTATCTTTATCCAACCTCTTTTCATTGAACACCTTTTCTACTTCTGTCTTTTTTCTGTCTTTCTTTAGCAGTGCAAGCTGTTGCAGGTACCTATGTAACTTTCTCTGCCATTGTTGTGACACTCCGCACACCCACAAATGAGTACACGTGCAGAGCGTGCGCATGTGGGCAGTTTGTGAGGGGCAGGTAGACAGGCAGGTAGACAGGCAAGTCGGCCAGCAGGTAGGCCACCCAGAATGACTGGATGGGGTTTTTACAGTCCTGAGGCCTCCACAGGTAACGATGGATTGCTATTGAGATGTAAAAAGCATGTCAAGAAATATAATTATATATATATAATTATATTTCTTGACATATATATATACACACACCCTACATACATAATAACACCCATTCTGGGCATCTAAACCAACCATACGCAAGAGAAATGTAGGATATGGGCCCTTTAAGCCAAGCTGTACACCGTTACTGTAATCTGAATTTACAGAGAGGACGATTATTTATTAGACCGGACGATGAGAAATGTCGGCAGACGAGGCTCGGGCTGATTGGGAGATCAGACCAGTGGTCACTTCCTCTGCCTGTCAATGCTCTTCTGCTGGCTGCCCCTCACCGTGTGACCTTCAAAAGCACACCTGGTTCATTGGACATGGTCAAATGATCTCATTTCAGAACAGATCGCCTCAGTCTGCTGTCTGTTGTCAGGCTAAAGCCAAACGTGACTTCATAGCGGTCATGGCGAAAACAAAGAAGAAATGAAATGTCACCAGATGGGTCTTTTACATCAAGACAGAGGATGATACGTCATATATATATAGATTTCAGGAAACATCTATTACCCGCTCTGTGGGGTTACTTCATGTTTTATACATACTCTGGTATGTTGTTTATGGGTTTGGTCAACAGTAGACGGTAAGACATATTTCATCATAAGGTGATAATAAGCTCACCGGACAAAAAATAGTCACCTTGTGTGTTTAAGGTGGTAGTACCTTCAGGCTCCTGCAGATGGTGCTACACGAGGATGATGGGGCTATAAATACCTGTGGGGTGTGAGTGACGGGATCCATAGATTGAGAAGAGGTGGTACAGTGCAGTGAANGTCATACGGGCCTACCAGCAGTGGCTAAAATCCCAGTCTACAGGAAACTCTTCCTAAAACTGTGCCAGGGAAGGCATCCACCAAATCTGGCCCCAACTACTCAATTCTTTGATGCAGGAGTGTCTGAACATTGATGTGGCCTACATCCAGAAACTTGTCCAGGCCATGCCAAATCAAATCACAGCTGTTATTGGTGCTTGTGGAGGTATTTCACGCTATTAGGTAAGTTTGAGACACAGGTGACTCATTTTTTTTGTCTGGTATGCTTACTTAGCAATGCATAGACAGAACAATTAGGACTGGATATTTGCTTCTAATTGTGCAATTCTATTATAATTTTATTTTGTCTGATTTTTCAGCCTGTTTGCTGCAGTTTAATGGTGTTGCCTAGCGTTTAACACCTCTAAAAAGCTCCCTCACAGACTGTTCCTACATGACATGGTTAGGAATATGCAGCCTGATGTCTGATACATTGTTTTATAATAGTCTTGTGATAATGTTTTGGCATAAAATGTATTTAATCTGTTTATGTTAATCCTTTCACGGCAGAGGGGTTCATGCAGGGCGTTGTAAGGCAAAACAGTCCCCAGAGAAAACGTTTTTGTCCAGATCTATGACTGTTTTACCATCATCAACATCGCGTATGACAGCTCAGAGGACATGTGTAGGTTCACTGGTGGTTTTGATAGCAAATAAATTGGCTATATTTGTGTTGCAGGCATGGCGACCCCGGGTTCCCATCACCACCACCACCACTGTAAAGAAATCAGAGCCTGTAATTTTCTCTACAATGAACCATTTCAAGTCAAACCACTCTGAACGGCTCTGTTTATATCTGAATGACTAAATCATTGAAATGAAATTGGTGGAATTCCCCCTTACGGTGACACTGGTGTTCAACTGTGCTCTTACAGCTTGTATACTCTCCACGGCCTGTATAATCCCCAAGCATTGCAAACAGAACAGGAGGGGTATAGACCCTTTTAACAATGTACTGTGGAGCAGTGGGACTGCATTCTCCGGAGTAATGGAGCTCCATCCAACACCTCTGGGATGAGCTGGAGTGATGCAGAACGAATCATCCAACATCAGTACCAGACCTCACTAACGCTCTTTGTGGTCTACTGTAAAGCCTTCCCTGAGGAGCAGAGGTTGCACCAATCAGGAACAAACTCCCCATTAACACCCTACTCAATTCAGAAGAAGCACTGGATGAAACAGTGTCTACAAACAATTCCTCCTATATCTCGCAGCAAGAGTAATCCTGAACAAGGTTGCCAGTAAGCTCCCCAATATACTGCTTCACTCCGTACACAAGCATTACTGTGAATATGCTTGCACTACATTATCTTACATTCTAGGATGACAGCACAATACGCTTCTCTCGGAGAGACTTGTACTTGTACTTGTAAAGGTAAAATGGCTCCTGGGCAGTGCCGACGCACATGGCAGGGAAATAGTGCATTCATATCTCACAGGCCTTCTGGAATAGATCCGTCTGTTTAAACCCCAGGCTTGAAAAGCAATCAGCAGAAAAGCTGCCTTCCCTCCTCGGGCTCGGAGCTGTGGTTTAAGCAAGAGGACTGTGGGCTGGTCAGGGCATTTACAAGGACTCCTGAGGAGTCAACATCAGAACAATGGCTATAAATAATCTTCAAAAACTAATACAGCCCCCACGGCCCTCTCGCGCCTTATTTAGCAGGATATAATCCCGCAATAATGCCTTTCTGCAAGTACAGACGGGTTTACATAGGAGTTACAAACAACAAGAATTACACTGCAACTTTTATTTTGTCGTTTTGGGCCAGATTGAGGTCAACACTGCAATTAAGAGGACGATTTGCTGTAAATCTCGCACCTTAAGTCCACCTTAAAAACCTCCAAAACGGAGCTTTACGGGAGGATAACACAGCTTTCTTAACCTGCAGTAGAGGTTGACATAATACGATTTTTTTTTTAAGCAGTTTTGGACCAATTCTATTGGTCTAACTAAACTGAAATGGGAACTAGAGCTTTTAGCGCAACAAATATATTATTATAATATATGGCAATACTGTCTTTTAAATAATATTGTGACACTGGGCACTGAGCAACGGCACTTTCTAGACTGATGAAGCTCCCCATTGATGATCTGACGTGGCATTTATGATCCAGAACAGGTTCATCCAACCTCAGTACCAGATCACACTAATACTTGTGTGGCTAAATGCATTTAAATCCTCACAGCAATGTTCCAACATCTAGTGTAAGGCCTTCGCATAGTATGGGGGGGGGGCAAGAGGAACTCCCTATTACTTCCTTAAACATGCTGTGTTGCCCTTCAGCTAACAAACGCCAGTCTCCTCAGATGGTTTCCTTCCCAAAGAAAGGCTTTTGAATAGAGCAGCAGGTAAAAAGAGCGAGAGAGCAAGCAATGACCTCAAACACCTCGTTCATAAAAAACAGCTTAATAAAGGACACAAAAAGCTCTTTGTTGTTCCATTAATTAAAGATGCACAAGCGTTCGTGTTCCATTACCACCACATTTTGTTACACAAGCGGAAAAGACAAAAAACACACATTTTCTGAAGAGCAGAAAACATGTCACGAGCTAAACGCATTACTGCAGAAGGACTCTCAGAGTTAAACCTTTCAAGACGTCTGTATGCAAACGAGGGTCCCTTGTAGTCTCATTAAAATGTAATGCACTGTTTATCGCTCTGGCTTATTATCTGCGATGCTGCGCACACAATGCCTTGTGTTTCACAGCCTGAGCTGCATCTACAAATACTAATGGAGCTCTGTCTGCTGGAGAGATCGACGAGTCTCGCAACAAGTGATTTGTTGTGGGTTTAAAATCTCTGGAGTGGTTTATGAGGAGGCATCATCAGATGACTGGGCGTGAAGGAGTCAAAGGTAAATTGCCATCAAAAGGCAAATCTCAGTCAAACGCAGACTTGTTTGCCGAGCGTGGGCTCGGAATTTTTGGACCATTAGCATCAAAGTCTCCCCACCTCCACTTTAACAAATGGCCATCGTGGCTTTGATCCGATGATTTCCGATTGCCTACATCACAGGCGTTATGAAGTCATTACGGCTTGCACAATCAAGTCGCTCCTCGTAAAACAAGATCCTTTGTGGCCGCTTCAAAGCTAAAGCCTCTTAACGCAGTCTCGCTCCTTTAACTGGCTAAAAGAGCCTCGCTAATGCTTTCAGCGACACAGGTGATCATTTATACAGCTCTTAATATGCTTAATATTGCCCTGACCAGAGAACGGCCAACACAGCAACAAAATAAACTGCCAAAAAAAGGCAAAACTGCGGCCATATTCAGCCTTACTGCTACTTAACACACAAGTACAGTACCAGTCAAAGGTTAAGACACGGCTACTCATAGGAGGTTCTCCTTATGTTTATCTAAATTCTTTACCTTACAATAAAAGTGAAGACATCAAACTATAAAATAGCATGCGTGGAATTATGCAGTCCACCTTAAAAACCTCCAAAATGGTGCTTTACAGGAGGATAAAACAGCTTTCTTAACCTGCAATGGAGGTTGATGTAACATGGTTTATTTCTAAGCAACTTTGGAGCAGTTCTATTGGTCTTGTCGGCAGATTGAAAAGGTAAATACAGCTTTTAAACTTTGCTAAAAAGAGAGCTAAAAGGTTTTAGCACAACTAAATATGTATTAGAGGTGGAGATATGACAGTAATATTATACTGTGATACATCAAGAGTATATGTGGTAGATCAGGATATGTATTATTTCAGACATCTCATCAGCTGGAGCTGATGTAAGTGTAAGCCTGTCTTTAAGATCACCAACAACATCCATTTAGTTGGGTGTGTCTAAAGTTTTTACTGCTACTGTATATGGGCTAGAAATGCTCCCTAAATAACAGCATTACTGAAACGTGTCAATGTAACCTAATCTAAATACTTATTCAGTTGTAAACCCTATGCCAAAAAAAAGTTGGGACAGTAGGTAAAAAACCCCTGAAAGCAGGGATTTATAAAGCTACTTTGTTCTACATATGAATGAAAACAAGACAAAACCATGACGTGATGTTTAAGCATATCAGCTTCATTGTTCTTTATAAATACACCTAATTCTGAAGTAACTGCTGCAACATGTTCCAAAACAAATTAGGACAGGAGAAACGAAAGAATAGAAACAAAGTAAAATCTTCAAGGACACCTTAATAGATGCTTCATCCAGCCATGGTTGGATATGAAAAGAGCATCCAGGGCTGTCAGAGTCCTTTATAAGAAAGAACAGTCAAGGTTTGCCACTTTGCCAAAATACAATAACAAAAATCCAACAGTTCCTAAAATCCATAACGTTCCTCAGCCAGAGATCCTAAAGCTTTCAGGTAACTCATAATCTACAGTGCAGAATATCAGCAGAAGATTCACAAAACCACTAGGAATGTCTGCGACCTCTGACCCGCCTGACAGCACTGCTTTAAAAAACTCAAAACAAATCCACCACTGCATCCACAAATACTTTGTGGACTGCTGACTTTTCTGGACTCGAGCTCATCTGAAGCTGACTATTGCATAGTTGAAACAGATGCTGTAGTCTGATGAGTCGACCTTTTTAAATTCTCTGGACATAAGAAACTCAAGACTAACAAGACTGTTACCGGTATAAAGTTCAAAATCCAGCATCTGCCATGGTATAGTGGTGGGGGGGTATTAACGGGTAAATGTTTCACTGCTAGTTCTTGTTTTCATCACCGTTTTCAACACTTATAATAACCCTGCAATAGAGTGCTATGCTCTGCTCTCAATGCCAAGCATCAGCTAGAAGGGTATAAAGCACCTCAGCACTGGGCAATGGTGCTCTCGGCACTGATGGAGTTCCATCCAGTACCTTTGGGATTGATCTAAAGTGGCATCCAGAACAGGTTCATCCAACCTCAGTACCTGATCTCACTAATGCTTATGTGGCTAAATGAGTTCAAATCCTCACAGCAAATGTTCCAACATCTAGTGTATGGCCTTCCCATAGGAATAGAGACTCTTACTGGGGGGACAAGAGGAAGGACACCAACTCCCTTTTAATACCTTTGAGTTCCATGTGCAGATTTTAAAATCCTATAACCAATATGTCATGCCACAATATTCTCGTTTGTTATGCAGAAAATGCCCAAGCAATTCAGTCAGTCAGGGGAAAAACACCCCCTACAATGATTCCCTACCCAGTACCAAAGTGCCTCAATGTAGGCCAGCAAATGAGCAGTTTGTATTGATAAGGATGGAAAACCAGGTCACGCCCTCTCTCTCTCCACAGGAATGAATGAATACATGAGTCAGACACACCAGGGACTTGTTCAATGCAGGCAAAGTTTCTAAATGACCCATGTGGACATTTCTGACTCATCAACGTGCGGCCAGACTTTCATGGACCTCAAAAAGTGTCTGGGGTTAGCCCTAGCCATGGCAGGACATAATCTAAATTGCATTGTTAGATTCATATCAACCACAAAACGTGATGCGAATGTTGAAAGAGGGGAAAAAAACCCTCGAATCTTAGTGGAAAAGAACAGAGAATGAGGCCAGGGCGTTTGTCAGGCGCTGCAGACAGACCTGTCTGTACCTTCTATAAATAAGGCTGTCCGGTAGTAAATGCCTGTATGCCTCTGACTCATCAGCACTTGGCTTTTAACAGCAAACGCGCCTCTCGGTAGCACCGGCCCACCGCGGACAGAGGCTTGGCAGGCCTGTGAAAGAGGAAACTGATTGAGCCTGGGCACTTTTCCTCATACTTCTGCTAAAAGAGTGCCTTTGCTATTAGAAGTCAAACAACATTCATCTGCAGACTTGGAGAGCCAGCAACAGTCCTAAACTTGCAGTTTCATGGCATGGCATGAGGTTTGTGCCCCCCGAGGTGGAGAGGGTTATAAAGTTATTTGACAGATTAGGAGGCCAAGGTAGCTAACTTAATCACTGACTATCATTAACCTAAATCATGTGGGGCTATTATTATTGATTAGCAAGTCAGCAATTATTATGAAATAGGTGTGTAAAGTAGGTGAGATACACAATATGCATTATGAGGGTGTGTGTAGGTATCAAATTCAATTTAGTGCATTATAAATTTGAAGAATCTGTTTTGAACCAGTCAGTCATAAACTTCTCACAGTTGCACACCTCATTATATAGCTGGATTTACTGTAGACGTCTTCACTTTCTAAGTATCTTGAGTATGACCCCTATATCCTCTTTACATGCATTCATGATAGCCTACTGGTGTGGGTTTCCTCTCTTTCAGTGATGCTCACAAAAGCTATTTGAGTGCTAATAGCACCCCTTTGTGGGAACTCTTCAACCTGCTAAGCATGACTGTACAATGACCTGGGTGTAATCATTTCAATAAGCATCAAAAAGTTCAATTACCTAAATGTAAACCCATAGATCCCACTCGTTTCTCATTTACTGTCTTTTGTGGAAACCACTGTCAGGGATTAACCAGTGAACTGACGGTGAGTTGCCAGTTCGATTCCCTGAACTGACAGGACACAACTGAAGTGCCCTTGAGCAAGATACCTAACCCCCAACTGCTCCCCAGATGCCATGAGGGCTGCCCGCTGCTCTGGGCAAGTGTGCTTCCTGCCCCCTAGTGTGTATGTGTTTATGTGGGTGTTTTACTTCACAGGCTAAATCCAGAAGACAAATTCCTCTAGATTCTAAACCAATCTGTGCAGTATATAAACAGAGCTCTGGAAAATCAAGACATTTTAGCATATAAAATATTGAAAGTCGAGTCTTAAATTCAGAATCAAAGATAATATCCGTGAATGAATGCAAATTGGAAAATCATGGCACACAGCAATAGACCCTAAAATGAAGAATTCTAAATGACTCAGTTGTGGCAATCTTAAATACAGGACAACTGAAAAGCTAAAAGTTATGTTCAGTTATGAAAGAACTGAAAAAGAATGACCCTCAAGTATACAGCTCTGGAAAAATTGAAGAGACCACCTCAAAATGATCAGTTTCTCTAGTTTTACAGTTCCTGGGTTTGTGTTTGACCAAAATGAGCAGTTCTGTTTTATTCTATACACAACTGGAAACATGTCTCCCAAATTCCAGATCAAATATTATATTTTGGCTCTGTTTATTTAAAAACTCACTGACGCCTCCAGAAGCCTGTTTACTGAACCATGCTCGCTGTGCATTTCACCCTAGCCACCGCCAGTCTTTCTGTAGGTCACTTGAGGTCATCTTACGGTGGTTAAGTGGCCTTCGAATGAGGTGGCGCTCATCACGGTCAGTAGAGAGTGGTTTTGGCCCTCTGCCAGTCTGTAGCTGTGTTGTCCTGTGTGTTTGCTGCTTGACCTTGTTCTTATGAACCAGACGCTCACTGTATCTGCCAGTAAAGCTAGAACCGAACCTTCTGTTCCTCACTAAGAACCTGCTGTACATGTGGAGATGCTGATTTAAGAAGACACTGGAGTGGTCTCTTATTTATTTCCAGAGCTGTAAAGGAGTATACCCTTCCTATGCAAACCACCCTGGTCAAATTACATTTTGTTGATTTTTTCGAAGTTGACTTTTGAGCACGACTGTACATTCACTATGTGTGCATGCCGTAAAACTGCTGAATCTGCAGGTCTAGACCTGCTGCTGACTCTCCAGATTTCGTCTGAGGCATCTCTTAGAAGCAATAAGTAGTAAAATATGTCTGCGCTGAGGTGTACAGGTTCAAGAGAGATGTATTGTGCTGACGGACATCTCCCACGGTGTGAAAGACCACTGCAGGGCTCTGACCACCTTCACCACCTGCTAGAGCTGTTACTCAGCAGCCACCTGTGGGACCTATAGCAGGGTTAGAACTGCAAGGGGAGATTGAAATCTTGCAGGCCTAGAGCTGTACAGGCTTTTACTGGTGACTAGGGCCTTTGGGATCATGCCACGACTACTCATACAAAGGGTTTTTTCCCCCTTTCAGTGGCAATGGTACATCAGGGCTGAGACTTTACAAGGCTAAAGCTGTGTGTGCTCTGCAGCTACACAAGTAGTTTACCAACTTTGTGAATAGACTTTTTTGCTTGCCGAGGAGATCTCCCTGTCTTGTTCGCCCCAGCCCTCCCTTCCTCGTCTATGCCACGAAAAAACCCCAAGGAATGGCTTTAGCGAATCAGAGGGAAAACTCAGCCCGTGCTGCCTCTCCCTCCTTCTCTCCAAGCACATCGATGGAGTGATTTCCCCACAGATCACGCATGTCGGAGAAGGAGGTCTGGCAGGCGCGCTGCTCTCCTTCCCACGCTGAATGTCAGTTCCACCCCTGAGTTAATGCGGCAGGAAGCCAGCCAAAGAGCCTGCACACAACAATGCTAGAATAAAATAACCAAAGCGGGCCAAGTCGAACGAGGGGACCAAACGCTGGAGAGTAGCGCTTAATGCCCGGCTCTGTGAAGGCTCTGATAAAGCAGAAAGAAGAGAGAGGGACAGTAGATACAGTTGGCCTTCAGATAAAATGACCAATAGTGGAGCAGGGCCACTTTATTGCCTCCCAGGACCAAACGGCAGGGCCTGGAGACACACGGCGTCATTTGATGACATCTTTCAGAGCGGATGTCTTTTGTTCAGAGCCGGGGTCCAACGTGTAATTGCAGCATTTTTCCAAACGCGCTGTGTCTGCCCGCTGGCTCCCGACAGCACCCCGTCCTCGGTGGGGGAGGCCTGACATTTCGTTCTCCAGCACAGATAAGACATGAAAGCTCTGACAAAGCTCGACGTCCTGTCTGGAGAGCGCAGCCAGGCATTTGGAGAGTTATGCCACTGAATGCGGAGTAAACAAAAAATTGGTTCCTTCCAAAAGTTCCTCTCGGTTTCTCGCCTGTCTCTCCACTTTATTAAAGTTCTCCTCCAGCAGCGCTGCACACTACTTTATTATAATGGGCACAACCTCACAGTCATCCTCATCTGGCGGGCAAAAGGCTGTTTATCTGACTGCTTTTAACATCTGACTTTGTAAACTAAGTTTATGTAACACTGCAACTTTAATGTTTACAGTGCTCTGCATGACTAGCCTTGAGGTTTCAGACATAACACTGCAATTTTATGAGCAATGATTACTTAACGTTTGTAAGCCTACACCAGTAACCAAAGTGTTAGGGTTAGGCTTAGGCCATACGTCAGTACCCAAAGTGTTAGTGTTAAGGTTAGGACCTACGTCAGTAACCAAAGTGTTAGGGTTAAGGTTGGGTTAGGGATAGGGCCTACATCAATAACCAAAGGGTTAGGGTTACAGAAAGGGCCTACGCCAATACCAAAGTGCTAAGGTTAGGGTTAGGACCTACATCAATACCCAAAGTTTTAGGGTTAAGGTTAGGTTAGGGTTAGGCGTAGGGCCTACATCAATAACCGAAGGGTTAGGGTTAAGGTTAGGGTAGGGATAGGGCCTACATCAATAACCATAGTGTTAGGGTTAAGGTTAGGGTAGGGATAGGGCCTACATCAATAACCATAGTGTTAGGGTTGGGTTAGGGTTAGGGACAGGGCCTATGGCAAGAACCAAAGTGTTAGGATTAACACAGAGACAGTGCCACCAATTACTCCCCCGTCCCAAATTTTGCCAGCTCCAAAAAAAGATTTAAATAAAGTGAAAAGGAAAATGCTGAATATCCTCAGTAGTAAAAATGATTACTGCAGTTTTCATTTCTGCTTGCACTCTTCTTTCCAACTGTTGACTAAATCTGAGGACTAGGACTAAACTGAAGCAGTTGGCTGCAGTCTAGCAAGCTTGTCAAAGCATCTTGTCTACCTGGCCTCTGCAGTGTGCTAGCAGGCATGCTAAGCTCTGTTTAGCCTGTCAGTGGGCTATATCTCCATAAATATGACATCGGGCTGTGTTCTGTGCCCTTCTTTCTCCTCCTCCTGGGCAGTAGGAAGGGCAGCGCTGCACTCTGATGCGTGTCCAGCGCCCCTCTGCAGGTGCACTGGAGCTTCACCAGCATTTTCTTCCTTCAGAGCAGCTCTGCCAAACTAGCCCAGACACAGCTCTCTCTTTATACAAGAGATGGCCCAATACCATTCCTTTTAGCTATTGTAATTGCCCAAAATACCAAATCTCTGGCCTAGTCTCACTAGAATAGACTAGGAAAACAACCTTCTGATGAGGTACCTAAAAGGTCAGATGATCTTCTTGCTAACAGTTATAGCAATTCCCCCCAAATATCGACCAACCACAAATATTGGCTACTTGTGCGTGTTGTATATTCCTTCTCTCTGTCTCTGCCAATCACTTCAGGAAATTCCAAAAACTCCCACCACAGAAGGGCAATAAAACTTTATTCTTGCAAAAATCACATCACAAAACATTTGTTACCTATTACTAACAATGTTGTAATTCAATGTGTGGATAAAACCACATGGAGCACATGCCACCATCCGTTTTGTGACAGATACATGTCTTGGTGGAAAGGTTATCTTACTGGTTAGCTTTCTTCACTCTGAGGAGAGAAATGTGCTGCAATGGTAGTGTTACGTATACAGAGTAAGGGTGCCCACAAAGGACAAACTTCCTCTTATTCTAAACCATTGAATCTAATAGGAACGGTGCAGAAACGTGATTTCTCATTTGACTAGCACAATCCATAAACAAGCGAGGGGCCGATACTGAGGGAGGTCCATCCTTTAAGCAGTCTTGATAAACAAAAATGAACAAATACTGAAAAAATACTTTCTTTTAAACTCAAACTTGTCTTGGACATCCTCTAAATACATTGTCTGTCATAACAATATATTAATTTATTTGGTGAGTAAAGTGCTTCTATTCATTTAGAGTTAGCTAAGAAGTTAGCTTAGCTTGTTTTGTTTAGAGGTGGCTGGTAACAGTGGCACCAACGCTAGCTGATGAATTCAGAAGGAAGGCAGGCAGCTAGCTTTACTGCTAGAAAGCCGTATATCTTATTGCAGAAAAACGTGTAGAACACCAGTAAACATCTTTAAATCATCCTTACAATGTAGAGAACAGATTATACAAACTAATGACTTGTTCAAACAGTAGAACATAAAGCTAAAAGCTATAGTTAGCAAGGTTAGCTACTTGGCTATGTAGATATCATACCTCTGTTTTTCTTCTTTTCTCTGGTTGAAAGAGTAAAAAAACTTGCCTCTGGTGTCCATTTCTGGCAGAATAAGGATAGAATTGTTGTTCAAATGTTTGTTTTTGATGGTAACTGCTACAGTAATGCTAGCATGGCTGTATTTATTAGGCTACCCTACAGATAAGTGGCTAGGCTAGCAGGATTGGTGAGTTCCATGATGTATTTGTGCAATGCATGCTGGGTATTGTAGTTAGAGAATACAGATGAAGGAAAGTTTTTAAACAAACCCTTAAAATTGGCTATGAAGCTATTCACTTAAATAAGCAATTTGTCGACGCAAATGGTCTAATTTATATACCAAACAAACGGGGCAGCACTTCACCAGAAAGTTGTGGTGTTCAACCCTATCATAAGAAACAAGGTGAATGTCAGGAACAAAGAACTCAGACCGACGTGAGCAGAGCTAAACAGCAAGTTGGTTTTATTTAACAATCGGACGGTCGATACAAACAGCAAAACACAAGACAACACAAAGGGAGAGGCGAGAACAAGGTCAGAAACATGCAGAGGTCGGAACCGGAAATGGCAGGCAGCGAATGTAAACAAAACGGAAAACGGAAGACAGGAAGAAGGGTCAGAGCCAGGGGAGAAACTGCGAATGAAGAGCCAGGGGAGAGATCCAAAGACAATAGGTCAGAGAACGAAACAGGAGGCAGATAGAAAGTAGAACGCTCAGAATTGCTTAAGAGACGTTAGGGCAAAACCTCAATGACAGCTGGGAGGCCTAGAACTCGGGTGACGTCGAACGGATGTGATTGGAGGGTTGGGGACATGTGCATGTGACGTCATCGAGCGAAGCCCCCTGGGAGGTTGAGTCCGGGAGAGCGAGGGAGCCGGGAGAGCCCAGGGGCGTGACAGTGAAACACAGTCCCTTCACCTCAGAGTCAGCTTTAACAGATAATTATGGATCAGTTCAGCAGCAAACCTCATCTCTTTACTCGCCAAAGCACCTCCACTGTAATCCACAGCCATACTGGCCCACACTCCTCTATGTGTCGTTTATTCATCTCTTGTTCTCTCATAGCAACTACAGCCTAGCAGGAAGTGGTAATGATTTAAGGTGTACAACCACTCTGCGATTACTTCAGGAGATGCATGTTTCTAGTTGTGTTTAGCCTTTCATAGGCTACCTGTTCCTTAATGACCTCACCAGGAGCAGCACCATCAGCACGATTGACAAGAGGTTAAAATATGATATCAGGGCAGTAGTGATACTTCTTCATCCTCTCGTGTTAGACTGATTCGACTCAACGCTACTACAATTCACTGTTGCCTCTTGAAGTGCAAAGTGGTATTACATTACCGGATTGCGCCAGGTCTGGCTGGTTAGCCTGCCAACTTCAGGAGACTTCTTTCATAAAGTCAAATTAGTTATTTCTTCACATTCTGTTGATAATTTGAATTAATTTTGAAATGTTATAAACTAAATAAAAATACATATTGCACCTTTAATGTGGCCATTTAATGGACCCATGTCCAAACTGCTCAAACACTCTACTTTCCTATAGGATGAAAAACATAAACAAATATTATTTATACAAAACTGTGTTCGCTATTTACACTGCTCTTGTTTTAATGTTAGCCTACTGTTATCACATGTCCCACGTTACTTTATGTTGGGCTACAAGCAATTCTCTGATTTGTATTCAGGATACAATTTTTCTTTTTTTTGTTTCTTCCTCTTTTCCAAGCCTTCATCCATCTCTTTCACTTGCCACAATCCACTCTCTTTCTTCTACAGCTTATTTGTGTTCCAGTCCAATTTCATAATTAGTTTATTCATATTTATGATCTGCGCTTGAACGTGCAGGCATTTCTTTTGAAGGTGACTTAAAATGTCGGTTCAGACATGCTTATAAGATTTTCAAGTGGTAGCTCTGCCAGTACACTTGACATACAGATGACGGAACGTTCTTTAGACGCTTTCCAGGTGACACACACAGAGCGGCACGGCCAAGACTAACCTGCTATGCTCCGAAGTATGCTTAAGTCTTTAATTGCTTAGTTTGAACCACCACTGGTTGATAAACATAATCAAAAAAACTTTAGAAACTGGCTCATGAAGTGCTAAGAAAGAGTTTCTGAGACCTTGAGGCTTGTGTGCACCAAAACCACTTTAGGAATCATAATAAAGTGAAACAAGTTTGCCTATACAAGTATAACAATCATAAGAACTCTTCTACACTCATCATCAAAAGAATAGTTGCACAAGTAGTTGCACCCAGAAGGAATCGACCCACAGGAATGAAACTTGGTGGGTAGGTTTGCCATCATGAGACCTGCAAACCCAACAACCACAATTGCAGACATTCAGCGAGCAGTGATGCCCTCCATGAGTCATCCTGCTAGTGCCAGCACCATTGGCAGACGGCTGCACAAAGCAGGACTACATGCACACAGACCGCAATGGCGACTGTCCTTAACACCACGTCAACGTCACCAAAGACTGCAGTGGTGTCGTGCCAGACTGTCATGGAGTGACTCAGAATGGCAGCAGGTCATCTTGAGTGACGAGTCCCGCTTTTGTCTTGGTGGAGACGACCAATGAATTTGTGTGGAGGCACTGTGGTCAGCACCAAGATGAACGGTTTGTCACACATCACATGTCCATTATTACATATTATATAGCCGAACTGCAAAATACCGTAATGTTTAATCAACCTTTATTTAAACTTGGACTACATCGAGGGTGACCCTCATTTACATTCTGTAGTCAAACACTGTACAAAAGAAGGAACTGAAAACAGTAAATATACATTTAGCATTAAAAGTATAGCAAAGAAGTTAAAATATGACCCAAACTTTATAAAGTGTTACAGAGAAATAAAAACTAGGAAGCAATCAAGCAAATAAGATAAATCAGGGCTACAAATTAAACTATTAAATAAATGAAATAATATAATAATTAATAATAATAAAGTAATTGAGTAAAACAATTAAAAAGAGTAAGAGGAAAAACAAGAATAAGAAAAAAACAATAAATATAAAATAAAAAGTGCCAGAACAAAACACAGAAACCCACTACTCCACCCACAGTCAGGGTCTTCAACATAAAAGTCCTCTCAAAACTGAACCTAAAACAGCCTAACACCAACATTTCTTCTTGTTAAAAATTGAAGTATCTACAACAGTACATCCTGTATACTATGTTCATACATTTTAATTTATACCTTTTCAGCTTTGCTGATATCCTGCTCACTCACAGCAGTGAACAGCAGGTACTCCCAGAGCGGTTGCAAACAGTGCCGCATCGGTACTGGACTTACTAGGGCCACAATGTATGCCCTTCGTATTTCAAGTTGATCACCTCAGTGAAGGACTGGCTATCCTGTGTATGTCCAGCGCTATTAACTGCTAGTCCACCATAAAGAGAGAGAGGCTAGCGGGCCTGGAAGACAGAGTCAAAGAAAGCTGCTAGCCTGGAGATTCATATATTATGCCCATCTTCACTGCTGATTACTGCCAAAGCTCCAGAGGCCAAACAATGGTGTTTGGGACAGTCCAATGATACTCTTACTCTCTGCTTAATTGAATAAAGGGCTGTATTTCTCTTATATTCTCATGTTCCACAGACATTCAGGTTGGCAGGAAGGGAAATTACATCAATTGTTCATTCATTCAGAAGGGTAGAGTGGTTTGATGTGAAACGGTCCCCTGTTGAGGAATGCAGTGGTGGTGATAGGGACCAGGAGTCTACAATGCACATAAAACCATTTTATTTATTATACCAGCTGTGAACCTACATGTATCTTTTGACTTTCAATATATAGAACAAGCTTAAATGGAGCTTAAACATGCATTTCAGGCCAAAATCCTCTCAAGAAAATATCTAAACAGTTATTAGAGTATGCATTAGTTATTACTTATACTGTTATTAGAGTATGAATTAGTTATTGGCTTATACAGTTATTAGAGTATGTATTAGTTATTAACTAATACTGTTATTAGAGTATGAATTAGTTATTGACTTATACAGTTATTAGAGTGTGTATTAGTTATCAACTTATACTGTTATAAGAGTATGAATTAGTTATTGACTATACATTTATTAGAGTATGTATTAATTACTGACATCTACAGTCGTTAGAATATGTATTAGTTGTTAACTTATACAGTTATTAGAGAATTTATTAAGTTATTGACTTATACAGTTATTACAGTTTTCATTAGTTACTGACTTACACAGTTATTAAACTTACACAATATACAGTAATTTAATGAGCAATTTAAGTTACATATTCAGAAAGTACAGACTGTACAGAGACTGCCATTCCTTGCACTGCATAGTTGCATAAAAGAATGCATACTGATTTACCACCAACTGGGAGCGAATACCTCTTTTGTTACTCCAAGAAATGCAAATGAGACCCCAACTGTGAATTTATGCTGGAAGTCCAGCAGCCCACTCCTGCTTCAGTGATCGGTAACTTTGCTTGATGTATCACTTGGCTTACTACTGTGGAAGCAGGACAAAATGGATGTGTGATTTGTTTGCGCTGCTGTGTCTATTTCTTCCTTTTTAGAAGAAAATTATGTATAAAAATGTTTAGAGGGTTTGTATGTAATAAGCAAAGCTGGTTTACACGAGTTCATGCAGAACTTAAACAACCCAACGTGCAATCAGTATACTACAATTCGACATTCTCTCTGTAGACAGGCACACAGTATACTTGAGGCACTGTGTATTATATTCACAAGAGGGGAAGCCAACATAATGTACTGTATTTTATTATGGAATTATACATATTTTATGTGGTTTTTAAGACTGCAGATTCTACAGTGGGTGCTGGAAGATGTAAATGCCTTTTGCAACTAGATATGTGCATATAATGACAAGAGCACTTTTTATGGAACACTAATTATGATCAACAGGATCAAAACACAATTGTAAGTTCTGTTCTATCTGCTCCAGATTTAATAGGCACTGAGTTTTACTTCTGCCTCAGTAGCTGTATGGTCCAGTCCAGGTTGTGCATGAAGAGCACAATGCTTTGACTTTATCTTGTAGTCCTTTCTACCACAGGCACTGAAAATCTATGTGCAAATTTTTATTTGCTGCTCAGATGAAAGAGTGTGCAGGCAGCCGAGGCTGGTGGCTGATGAAAAGAGAATTAAAGGCCTGTATTTGAACATTAGAAAGTCCAGATTTGATGAACAAGATTTGGAAGGCACCTCAACTTCAGTGCACCATCTGTTGTTGATTAAAAAGCAAACGCCTCCACCTTTGATTGTGCCAGTTCATGCAGGAGTCCTGTCCTCGTGATAGACTGAGAATCTCTCGGCTGGGACAGCTCAGTCTGGGGGGCATGGGTGGTCCAAATTTCCATGAAGGCAGCATACTGCCGCTTCCTTAATAAAGCCTTGCATCTCTGAAATGGTAACTTTGGTAACTAAAGAAAAATGGAAATAAAGGTATCAATATATTAAGCTCCATGCAACTTTATCCTTTTAACATACTCACCAAAATAAAAAGAAATAGATATTTTTAGGGCAGTAATAACAAAGCATGTAGTCAATTTTAATTACACTATCTTAGCACAGACACCTTTAGCATGAAGAAACAATTAGCATAAAGAAACCATGGATGAGAACAGAAAAAAGGCTTATCTAATGAAAGACTCTGTAGTGACTAGTGGATTTTAACATAGCCTCTAACCCTCTAACATACCCTCTACCAATTGGTAGAGATGGCACAATCTGATTTAAGTTCAACACTTTCTTCAGTTAGATACAGTCATTTAAAATGTGCTCTACCAAATAGTTGAGAAGACGTTAAAGGGTTAAAGAGAAATCTCACTTACGGTATAATTAGAACATGTACAATTTATTATATATATCCATCATGCTCATTTTTTATTGTTCATAATTTCATTTTTGGGGTCTATTAAAATAAATTTACATGCTTTAATTTTCCCAAAACACAGTATCTGTCTCATACTCTACATCTATATTCACCCTCTGTCTGAAATACTCTGCTAGAGCTCCTGTATCTTTAACCCCTGCCTCTAAACAAGCCCAGTGTGATCTGACTGGTCAGCTTGCTCACTTTGTTCTGACTGGTCAACCTCCAGAGCAGCATCCTGCAAGAGGTTCTGTCCACAGATCGCTGTGGCTGTTCTTACAATGGCAGAGTCCCATTCTGAAAGTCCAGTACAACAAGTTGGTAGGTTAAAACTGCAGTGGTCAGGTTTTACTGTTTTAGCTCTCTGTGTGTGTTGTGTGAGACCATGCCAAGCTTCCTGGCAGGCGGCCAGTAAGGACTGTGTTACGAGATGACATCACCTTGTAAGAGAGAAAAGGGTTGGAATTCAAACAAGGTGTTTCAGGCAGCTGAGAATAGTGGTTTCTGTGGGAGAGCGCATCTCCCTCTGGCGTGTACTTCGCAGACTGCTTACATGAACAATGAGCTACAACATGAAAAAACGGAAAAACAGATAATTGGCGCTCTCATTCAGAGTAGTTTGGTGTGAAATGCTCTTAGAGCAACTTGCTGAGGTAGAACTGTTCACTGCGGTGGCAATGGAAACCTTCTCAGCGCTCACTGGGCAGAAGGCAGGAAACACCCTAACCAGGACACCAGTCCATCACAGGGCAGACATACAGATTTACACACACACACACACACACACACACACACACACACTCACACCTAGGGGGCAATTTAGCATCTCCGGTTCGCCTGACAGCATGTCTTCGGACTGCGGGAGGAAACGGGAGCACCCAGAGGAAACCCACGTAAACATGGTGAGAGCATGTAAACTCCCCACAGAAAGGACCCTGGACGCCCCAGCCGGGAACCGAACCTTCAGGCCCTTCATGCTGTGAGGCAACAGGGCTACCCACTGCACCACAGTCATGCTGGCTGTATAACTGAACTCTGATTTTAATAAATAAACATTACTCACCGCTGCCCTCTCCAGGTGTAATAGCACCAGGTCAGAAGTTAGATGATGTACAATAAATGTGTCTGCTTTCATGCATTTGCCTCAACTGTGTCGACAAACACTCCCTAAAAACAATTCAAAATGATTGTGAAAGCTGACAACTGTATAATACAACTGCGGCCAGCTTAAATAACGGCATTCAGGCGATTATGTAATCATTGTGACAAACCCAGGAGCAATATATCAGAGGGGCCCTGCAATCAATGAATGTCTTACTCTGGGTTAGTTAACAGAAATAGCTAATTGCCAAGTGCTAAAGGGGAGAATCAATCTTACACACCCCTCCCCATGACGTGCGGTGCATATGAGATGTACTGTATGTGTCCTACATACATAATCTGTTCCCTTTTATCTATATAATTAAATCTGATCTACAACATGAGCTGGTACAGGATGTGTAAAACAAGCTTCCTTATCTGACACATGACTCTCTAGACATCTGCAGCGGAAATGGAAATTCAGCCCTTAGAAAAGCACTCAAACGTTTTTCACATAATAGATTTGGAGGTGAAGCATTCTGACCCATCACGTTAGAGATAAAGGAGGCGAGAGGCGTATAGCGACAGGGCGTGTGGGCTATTGTCTAGTCTACGACCACGAATGCCACAACGTGGAAATGCCCAGAATGTTAGTGATGTAAAAAAAACCCAAACTAATTACCCAGCAAAGTGGTGCGTAGTATGTGCTTTCTGTCGTTTGTGTACTGGGGAAAGAAAAAGAGTTGTCCTTGAAGTGAACAGAATCCTATTTACCGTGTTCGTGTTCTTAGTTAAAAAGTGTGGCCTTGGCGTTTTTATTGAGAGCATGTGCAGCTAGGGCTGAACGCTTTGAGAGGAACATCTAAACACCTCTAACTTTGATTGTGCCAGTTCATGCAAAAGTCCTGTATTCATGATGGACTGAGAATCTCTCGGCTGGGACAGCTTGGTCTGAGGTGCATGGGTGGTCCAAATTTCCATGAAGGCAGCATACTGTCGCTATCTTAATAAAGCACTGCATCTCTGAAATGGTAACTTTAAAGGAAAATGGAAATAAAGGCATCAGTATATTAAGTTACATGCTCAGAAAAGGCCAGATGACATTAGCTAACTAATATTATACCTTCAACATACCCAGCTAAAAAATATATATATATATATATATTTATATAATTTATATTTTTATATATTTTTGATATTTATGGCAGTAATATGGCATATTAATTACTTTTAAGGCACTAATATGGCATATTGTGTATTTTATGGCAGTATTCACCCTCTGTCTGAAATGCTCTGTTAGTGCTCCAGTATCTTTAAGCCCTGCCTCCAAACAAGCCCAGCGTGATGTGGACATATGGAAAATTTTTAATTGGCAATTTAGTATATCCAACATGATGGCCATGCTGGGTGATCCAATGCTGGGTGATTGGCTCACTCCAGTAGAAAAACCAGCATGGTCCACCAGCATGGTTACCAACAAAACCAGCCTATCGTCGCTGTCCAAAGAAAAACATGTATCTCCATCTTTGATGACTTTTATTTTTATGCATCATTTGATCACAGCAGCTGCTGTTTACACTGTGTGAAAATATCATGATGAACGGACCAACAGAAATGGCCGGTCGGTTGGAAAAAAGTCTGGTTCCATTGACCTACATTAAAATAAAATATTTGGCCGTCTCCTGTAAAGTTACCATTTTGGAGACACTTGATTTTCTTTGGACAGCGACAGCTTAAAAAGCAGTGCTTCCCATGTCTTACTCTCCTGGTAGCAAACTGTCCTGTACGATAATGACACAGTGGGCATCACTATATGAATAGTTTTGTTAATGAGCATTGTACATATTGCACATGTATACTGAATGACATTCAGAACGTAAAGGTGGGACGTGGTCTATGGTCTCGCCCCAAGGAACCGCTTTTGGCACTTGGCCTTTATTTTTAAGAATGACCGATTTACAAACTCCAGGCCTCGCTTTAGTGTCTTCCCTCTCTCCAAAAAAACACTCCAATTATCAGTGAATGATCAAGCTGAATCTGGTATGCACCAAACTGTGCAGTGCCCTCCATAATTTGAATACGAATCCTATGACAATCAGCAACTATTAATCAAGTAATATGGAAATGAATATATGAACTTTCATCCAGGCTTCTGGATAAGTCAGAATTCTGCAGCTCACTGCACACTAATGCAATTTCCTCCAATTAATTATCCATTTGGTCATCATTGCAATTTGAATTAATAGCATGATTAAACCAAATCCGGCTGGTTTATGCAGAACCTTCATGGACCCCTCCATTAGAACGGTAATATCACTGTTTTTCAGAAGAAGAGCGAACGTCAGCACAGACGCTGTGTATTTAGAAGCGGATCTGTGGTTCTGTAATTTTGTTATCATGACTTTGATCATTTCCATCACATTTTTGACAAAGGTAATTTCGGAGAATGAGCCAAAGGTCATCCGTCGATATGAAACCCCATGCAGCCCTTACAGGGGTAATAGAAAAACATTTTCTTTGATTAAAATCCAAAAATTATTACTGTCATTTATAAAAACCATCAAGCCTCTAATTTGCTGCTTAGATCCCGCCTGACTGCTCGCTTGTTAAAATTCAGCCATAAAGTCCAGCAAATATGACTGTCTTGGGTGATTGATGGCTCCAATTTACTCCCACCTAATGTCACATATTAAATTCTGAATAATGCATATAATTCACTTTTCAGTAATATACAGGCGAAGGCTACTGAGAGAGGGATCCCGGTAGACAACAGAAAGGTAGCTAGCGCTATAAATGTGCTTCTGAGAATGAACTGGAATAACACCCACATCCTTTCATTTAAAAAACAGTCCTGGATTTGACTGGACTGGACCAAGCGGAACACCGCCGCCCCGTCGCAAAGACATGCAAATGGCCAAAGACTGGGGTAAAATAATATACATGATCTACAAATCATTCGCTTGACCTTAACGTCCAGCTCAATGCAATTCACCAGACTTGTGTTGTAATTGCAGGCAGTGAGAATATAAAGCCAGACACTGCTCATGTTTTTTCCTTCACAGATGCTCGCCGAGGGTGACCTAGATTACACTGCTGGTGAATATTAAGATATTCTAGGGAATAATAAGATGTTCTCTTCTGTTGTTCTGTTGTTTAGTGTTGTATCTAATCAGTGTCAGGAGAGTGTATTGGTTCATTGCTGTACCTTCAGGTCATTGCACTGCAACAACTACTGATCATGTGGCCTAATGGAGTAGATACAGGTAGGACAGCTTTCATCCGGCCTAAAATTTAGCTGCCCGAGGTCTTTCGGCCCGAATCTGACCCGACCTGAACCACAATGTCAAGTCCACAGCCAACCCAAGCCTGACAATATTTTGTCTGAACCACCCTAGACCACAATACTTATCACTACCCAAAAACTCTCACTCGTCACCAGGGTGGCACGCTCAAGGGTCAAGTCTACAGACTGTTAACGATCCTAACTGTATCACACCAAATCCCATGGCAGTTATATCGTTGAACTGACTCCACAAACCCAGTTTGCACTCCAGGCTTTCTTATTTTATTGGTCTGTTTTGAAACAAATATACAAATACATCCTTTTTAGACTCATTTAAGGTACACAGTTCCACCTTAAAACCACTGTTGGACATTTGAGGGTACATGTACATTGTTTTGTACCTTGATGAACAAAAAAGCACCTGCAAAGTAGCTTATTTACCCAACAGCGTAAATATAATAACACCCCTTATTAGGTTATGGATAAATGAAGTCAAAATTGTATTTAACAAATCTATTCATGCAAAGCTTTTCAACAGCATCCCAAACATTTCCAGTCTGGATAAACACCCACACCGCACTGTTCTCACCCTGTGTAGTGCTGATATACCAAACCGTTAACCTTCTCCTGTGCAATCCAAAGATCTGTCACTTTTCCACATACATCATTTCATTGGAAGGCATATTCCTACATTAACCTCCATTACAAGTTAAGAATGACTTTTCCTTCTCCGGTGAAGTTGCTGTTTTGGAGATGCAATATAGAACATATATAATCTGCTGGGCTGATTGTTTTATCAACACACGTTTGGCTGCACTGAACTGCACCCCTAAACCAATTAGCTTTTTTAATACCTGCATATCTATATCACGTGACTCCAGCATGGCAGATTAAAAACTCTTTAAGGTAACAGAAGTAAGAAGGCAGTAAAGTCGGGGGAAATGCAGAGTGAAATCTGGGCTGCCAGAACCTGAATGCAAAATACAAACCTGACCTAACCCTGACACACGTTGGGGAAATGGTGTCCGAACTCATCACAAACAGTGGCTTCCCTTTATCCTGTCTGGGTAAATATTTTAAGCTCCAGTATTCGGCCAGAAGTCTCCCTCTCTTTCTCTTTCCTCAGAACACTGTAAATAGGAAAACAAGACAATGTATCTCTTTAATGTTATAGCCATTAAAGAGATAATGGCTATAACATTCATAATAAAGATGCAGGGGTGATATGGGAATTGTTGGCCAATGCATGCACAGAGCTGCCAATTCTGATAATTTATGAAACATAGGAATTAAGACTAACTCCACCTGGAATACTAGTATGGACCAATGAAAACATGCTTTGCTTTTAATGTAAGTGAACGTAACCAGACCAGTAATTTTGGGCCACATTTTTGGGCCGTCTATTCATCATGAAATCTGCACTGAAATGATGTCAAAATCTAAAAATAAACAGAGATATGAGGTTTTGTTCTGACAGCCATTTATATATGGGGGTTAACAGATGCAAAATTATATCAAATGCAGATATTCTGGCACAGTCACTTAGAATTGCCTAAACATTCTGCTCTTCTGGAGCACAACAAATGCGCCATCAAATACCAGTCGCATTACCATGGAGCATTATGAAGTGCAATATATGACAAAGTAGACGACAGACTGAAAAGCAGCTAAGGTCGAGCCAGAATGATAGCAAAATTCCCTTAACACAAAAACTAGTGTTCACAGTTCCCAAACAATCACAACTATGTTCAATGGAAAGGTGATACTGGCAGGCCAACACCTGGGCACTGATGGCAGATGCTAAAAATGGCGAGTAGGTGGTGCCCCAACCAAAGCTGCGAAAGAGGTCAGGAGAATGACGACAGCTACGAGAGGCAAGGGAACAATGTCCAAGTTCCAAGCCCCACCTCCTGTTCTGCAGAAAGGCCAGTGTATTATGCCTGACGTTTGATCCCAGGGCTGAGCTGCAAAGTGGGGCTGGTGATGGGGACGTGGAGCAGCAAACACTCTTTCCGTCTCGGCTCAGCTGCTTGTGTTGCGTTAATAAGCCAGCTGTTTTCAGCAGCGTGGGCACCTTTGAAGGGAAATATTCAATGGAAAAGATTAAATAGTATTTAATGGTTACTAAATTAATCATCAAAACAATTATTAATGACTTAATTCCAAATATAATCAATAGTCAGTAGCATAGTATATTATATATGCAAGAGTATAATCAACAACTCTAAGCCATTCATACTAGTACAGTGTTGGTGGACTATTCGGGCAATCATGTCACTCCGAGCACCAACCCATGTCTGCCTGGAAGCCTGTGTGACAATTCAATTGAAATGATCACGTTTTAGCTCGTCAGTTGACAACTCAGCGCTGCTTTTATCAGCTGCGGCTCAGCTTTTCTTGAGCTCATCTTTTCCTCATTTCATTCTGAATGGCTGCATGTAGAGATTGCAATCATCCATGCTTTATGAAACAAACAAATCAGCAGAGGCAGCAGCAGGCCCACGGGACCGTTCGGCTGAGCACGTTCTCCCTGCCTGCCAGGCGGCTCGTAATTTCATTACCTGGTCACTGTGCAATACAGCGCTGTGGAATGCCTCTCCAAAAGCCTATTATCTCTGTGGTTACAGTGCAAACGTTTGTAGACACACTGCAGCACTTGGGTGCATCCTCGGGTTCAGCGTTTGCGAGGTGCACCATCTCGGAGTCCAGGGATGACACGTCTAACGTGGACAGGTAATAATCCAACGGCCCACGGCATAGAAGACAACCAAACAGGCACATCCACTGGAAATACATGACTGCAGTGCTCCTCCTCTTTTATGGCTACTGGCGCAACACTGACAAGCATTGTACATAGAACGCTGACAAAAATTCCATTCACTGTAATGATTGCACAGTTAGGTGGTTAACATTATAGCCTACACCGGGACTATCCAAACTCATACCCGAGCGGCTGGTGTGGCTTAAGGTTTTCATTCCAGCAAAGCAAGATCACATGGGATCAGTTGCTAGAAGACTGATCAAACATGCATAATTGTCTGGAATGAAAACCTGCAGCCACACCGGCCCTTGGTGGATATTACTACATCCCACTGGCCTTCACCGCTAGACAAGGACATCGCTTTAATGTACATTCACATTAGGAGGTGACCAGGCTAATGTTGCCTCTTGTGGGTGTGGTCGTGGCTGCTCTGTTGAGATATGTGGGTGTGTACTTTGCCAGGATCTTACAATACAGCGTAATAATACCTCCTGCACATGCACATGTGTATTGTGATCTTATTTAATATGCGACTGTGATTATAAATATAAAAACTGATAAGTTTCTCTTCCATTTTTTGTGCAACACTACTGGGAATACTGGGAATGAGATGTCGGCTGGAACATCAATTCAGAGAGCAGAGGCTGGGGATGGAAGTTTCTAATGAAAACGGCAAATTAAACAGCTATTTCTTATTGCAAGCACTAATCAATCAACCATCAGTAACACTAGCTATCACAGCCAAGTTACCTAGGAAGTTAATTAGCCACACATTCACGCAGCAACCAACAATGGTCAACAGACATAATTCCATGTGAAGTCTCAGTAAAGGTTCAGTAAAGGTTCAGTCATCCATAGTAATCCCCCCATATCTGGTAGATTTAGTCCCCTCCAATGTTCCGTTCACAGCAACAGCCTTGCAATGGATGCTACTGCAAATACGCATGTTCATGTGATCCTTCTGGTGCAGATCCACTGCTGACTGCCACGCTACTAGCAGAACTCTAAAGCCACAGCCACATGCTTTCCATAAAAAACAGGGTGTTTTCTGTCATTATAATGAAGTCGCTGTTCAGCTATAGATGCCTTTGGAAAACAGTGTAGTATTACATTTTCACAATATGGAAAAGGAGCTCAGGTACGGTCCTCCTCCCAGTTTCAGTTATTCCATAAGTTCTTTGGAAAAACTGTAAGACACACTGGATTTCCACAAAGTGAGGAGATAACTGTATCACAAATTCTGTAGGATATACTCTACGCTGCACAAGAATGGTGTCTTAGTAAGCGAATTAATCTTAAATCTAGTTGATGAATCTGATATTTCTCATGTTTAGGTTGTTGTAAGCTTTTTATAAGATTATAACTTGAACATTTTTAATGCTTTACTTGTTTTAAGTAATTTAGGTATTATGCAAACGATTATTTTGTTGGCTAATTGGATCGCCAGGATTTCATTCTCAATACCAAACCGCGACAACTGAGCATACACGCTCAATCCTAACTGGTCAAGGACAAGCTCTGGACCCTGAAGGTCTAGGCACTGCTGTGGCTCACCTGAACCCCTCAGAGGTTCTAAATTTGGCCTCTCTGGCCTGCTTGCATCACTCACTCAGTGGTTAGCTTGCTAAACTAGGCCATGCTCCTGAGCCCGTGTGATTGAAGCTAGCGGGGGAGAACGACGCTTTGACTGACACCAAAGGAAGATGGGAGTTAGGAACAGTAGGACATGGAGACACCCTGCTGTAGTCTGCCACTCCTTACACTAATTGGTCAAGTCGCTGAAGCGTTTCATTTTCCGAGCGCATGGACCGGATTACTAATGCTAGCTAGGTGCCACAGTCAGCACGTAGCACTTCCACATCTAATACAAGATGTACAACAGAAAAGTCCTATAAACAAAATGCCTCTTAGCTCCTCATACGAAAGACGAGCTAGCACAAGAGCCTAGGGTGACTATATAAAAGGCATAAAATCCATAATGACATTGCATGCAATTGCTAAAATTATTGTCTGTTATCCCAGATTGTGTTAATGTATTGATTATTAACACAGCGCAATCCTACGCTGAGCACATGAAAGAGGCTCTTGTGAGACGCAGCAATAAGCCATTCCTTATAATGAACCGCGGGTTCTCATCAGCAACGCTATCTTAAGCAGCAGTAATTAGCCAACGAGAGACGGCAAATCTCCGCATTAATTCCCTTGATTGTCACATTGATTATTTTATTCCTCCGGAGCAAAGCACCACCAGAAAAGCCTTCAGTGTATCAGGCCTGTGCTGTGGAAGCTGGGGGGATAAACGCCATTGTCGTGCAGAGAGAAACTGCTCCACTTTTTGCTCTCCGGAGGACAGGCATGAGAATGCATTCGGAATTCTCTTGGATTTTCCTCTAAAAATTCTCCGAGAGGTGGTGAAAGTAATGTCTGGGGAGTCCGTAACACCCTCGGGCAGTTATTTTGAAGTGAGCAAGACCAGACTCCCAACCATTTGAATGTGGAATTATTGATGTACGAGATCTGCTGATATATCAAGAATTGCAAGAACTTAAAGGAGTGACTTAAAAATCCCCCCATGCAAAAAAGAAGCACTGGGTTTATAATAATGCATGCATAACAATAAACACTGTTATTTATCAAGTGTAGCTAACACCAGATGGCCTGCTCTCAGTAAGGAAGCAGATTGGGAAATGTACGATGGATATGAGCTCATTATTGTGCTCAAATGTGGGGGTTTAACAGTGTTTGGCTGGGGAGAAGGGTTAGTTAACCCCATAAATTCCTTGACTTGTTACATACTAAGCTCATCCTTAGGTTATAGGAGTGTGCAGTAAAGCTTCGGACCTGCCGATGGGTCCAGGCATTTTCAGGGGTTAATTAAAAGGACAATTGGCATCAGACTCATTCAAAACTTCTGCCACAACTCAGTTTCACTCTCATATTAAAACTTCCAGATAATGGTAAACTGAATTTTCCTTTTCAAAAGTTTCAAAACATGCTGTTTGCGGTTGAGTCATTATGGTTGATAGCTACACTCATCATCAAAAGAATAGCTGCACCCAGAAGGAAGTGTGGGATTGCAGTGCTATTGGGAAGGAAGATAAAGGTTACCAGGAACAATAAATTATTATAAATTTAGACTGATATGGGGAATATTTACTGAGCTACACATACAGAAGTAGTCTGTCTCAGTATGGCGTTGGGTCGCCATGTTTACTAACGCAACATGCCAGACGTCTCGGCATGGGGTTGTAGAGGTTCCTAATGGTGTCCTGTGATAATCCATCCCGCGCAGCTTGAATATTCTCACACAGTTCCTGCAGATGGGGTGGTAGGGGTGGAGGTGGAGTGACATCAGGCCTTCTGGACGTGTGACAAGTGACAACAACCCGTTCATCTGGGCACTGACCACGGTGCCTCCACACACAGGTTTATTGGTCGGCTCCACCAAGACAAAAGCCAGACTCATCACTGTAGATGACCTGCTGCCATTCTGAGTCACTCCATGACAGTCTGGCACGACACCATTGCAGTCTTTGGTGATGTTGACGTGGTGTTAAGGGAAGTCAGCGTCTGCGTGCATGTAGTCCTGCATCCGAGTTTCATTCCTAAAATGTGTTTCAATCTGGTCTGCCTTTTAAACAAGGCACAATAGAGAACATCAAATCAGATGTGACAGAAGTCATTTACACATATTACATACATATATGTGCATATGCATGTGCCACTAAATACATAAATAAAGTAATACATTTACTAATTCATTAACTTTCCATTGATGTAGGTTGTTATACTGGGTGTTTTTGCCACCTACCTACAATTACTGCGTTTAGTGGTTCATGACTACCCTACTAACTGACCCCCTGATGCCAGGACTGGGGCATTGTAACGCTGAAACAGGAACTGCTGCCACAGGGCTGGATGTAGTGATGGAGCTGTATATGGTTATTTTTGTTACTTTAATAAAAACTAGGTTTCTGCTATGGGGCGGTTGCTGCCAGGTCAAATCAAACTCCTTTCTGGGCCAACTTGGTCCCCTGGGGCCCAACTTTGACCAGCCACCATACGCATTTAGATTATGTAGATGAAAATATGTTTATAACCAAACAGAATAATATCATTAAAATAAACATGTACTTCAATCGATTATGCTGACCCACACATAGAGTAACAGAACGGGTATCCTTTAACAGCTCTCTTCTTTAGTTACAGAACCAGCATTTTATTTATACAGTGTTTACAGAGCTTCACATACACTAATGGCAGAAATTATGCAGTTTAATAGAACAAAGACACAGATCAGTTTATAAGCCCTAAGAAGATGTAGGTTTAATTAAACACCAAGTGAAAGAGATACGGTTTAAATGTTTACTGAGAGTAGGGACTGAGCTTGACTGTCTGAGAAGTCGGAGTTGAGTTCCTGAAAGAGTCTCTCCATGTTTGAGTCTCTCCAGGTGTTTGTAGAAGGCCAGAATCTGCAGATCTAAAATCACTTCCAAGTTTAATATCTCACTGTTTACTCCACTACATTATGGCCAAGTCTGCCCTTCCTTTTGGCTTATGTGAGCATAAAAACGCAACATGTCCAAATGAAAGAAGCACAAAGCGAGCCCACCAATCAGGGTACAGCGGTCACTTTGTTTTGAGCTTGTTTTGACCTGTTGGACAGAACTTGGTTCTAGCTAATGGAAACTGTTCTCCTTCAGTGTTCTGTGCTTATGATCATTTGAATAGACATCAGTGTCAGACTAATTAATGAGCTTCTATTAAAGACTGGTGGACTGAGAGACACTAGAGTCTCTTCGCCTAAAATGAGCTGATTAAGAGTCTTGTTCCAGAAATGATAATAGGACATTAGAGCCATAATAAATCATGCTACTGTTACTCTCCATACTTAAGTACATTTGAAGGTAAATACTTTAGTACTGTTACTCCAGTGGAGGTCTAAAGGGAGGAACTTCTACTTTTACTGAAGGAGTATTTTACCTTGTTTATCTCTACTTTAACTAACCTATATGGCTTGTGTACTTCGTCCACCACTGGTTGTTTCTTTGCTTGGTTAGAGACACAGTAAGCCATCTTGGAGAATGATTGTTGATCCTGAGCTTAGCAGCAAAACAAAAAGAAGCACCACCTCCAAAAGCTTCACCCCATGGATACACACTGCCATGGTGAAAAACACAGGGCTAGCAGACCAAAAGAAATCTGAATGATGCATCAATCCACATAATCCTATCAAACCCTTTGCAAACACTGTACAGAAAAATGCCTGCCTGATATAACATTAGAGCGAACAGCAACACAGCAGGCAATGTAACCAGCATTAGCTCGGTTGTGGGTTAGCTAACTGTTGCTACAACTGCTGTTAACCACAGTGGAATAGCAACATCTGAACACAAAGCTGGAGAACAGGAAGCTGAAGAAGGCTTGTCAACTCTTGGAACTCTCTCCGCCATTGAAACGCCTTCGCAGTCTTTGTTCTTCAGATCTTCTTATTTTTGGCTGTTTCTCAGTCATCTTTCCTTCTAAACATTCTGCCAGATATACAGTCTCTTCTCTCCCTCTGTCCTGTGATGAGCAAGAACGCCCTCTGTTGCTGATAGGCTGGGATAGTGTTGTGTTGTGTTGTCCGAACCACTTAATTTGTTTCTCACTATGTACCAACATTGCTTACTGCACCTTTAATGTGCTTTTCTCTATGGTGGAAAGCCTGTATATGGTTCTTTAAATCAGGGATTCTAAACGTTTCTGCTTCTAGGCCCACCTGGTAATAACTGCAAAGCATAGCGATCCACCAGAAAACTAAAATCAATATTTATAAACACAATTTCTCCAAGATACGTAGTTACATGTCCAAATTCAAACAAGGTAGTTGTGAAAGCCCCCGAAGAAACCTCTCCATCAGTGGCTAGCCAGTGGCTATGCTGTCCCACACCGTGGCTATGCTGTTCCACACCGAAGATGTTTAATGCGTACATTAATATACATATATTTATATTATTATACTTCATATAACACTAATATGGTTATATATGACAATTCAGGCAGACCATGAACTTCTGCCTCCACCTGAATACAGGCCCACGGACCACTAGAGGATGCTTCATGGCCCATATGGTGGTCCACGGCCCACAGTTTGAGAAACCCTGCTTCAAATAACCTTGGCACCAAAATGGGTTCTACTATTATTACTATTGGTAATAGTACTACTATTATAAGTCATAGAACCTATTCTTGGTACAACCCAATGATCCGCATTTCCCAAACCTGTGCATGCCGGTACATGGTGCCTTGAGTCACAACAGGCACTCCAACAGAAGAACTAGATTACAAAAAGGAATATGTACCACTTACAACAGCGAGAAGCTTTCAAAAACCTGAGCAGCACACTTAACAATATCCAAAGCAGGATAAGTTATGTAGCAGGATGCAAACCGTATCGCTTGGATACCTGGGCACGCTGCCAGCTTTCCATTGATTTTTGCTTTAAGGTCTTTAGATAAATCCTAACGTAGATTAAAGAAGTGAGGAAACTCCTACTTCTGTAGAAGCACAGACTGCTCTGTTATCTCTGCACTGACAGTAGATTCATTATTCAGCGCATGTTAAAATGGGCCCTGGTCTTTTTCAGGAGGGTTGCGAAAGGCAGGGGCTACCATGGATCAGCAGTCTTGCTTTGCTCAAAGGGAAGGGGGGCGATACTATCTGAGTTCTAAATCAACATCCCCTGGTTTCCCTCCTGGGGTTCTGAAGGAGAAATGTTTAGGTCCCCGATGTGAAGCCCTAGGAGCCCATGGAGCCACTGCTGCCTTGAGAGCTGCCCTTTGGTGAAAGTATGAAGAAGCAACTCGCAGTCTTCTAGCACCACATGAGTCGACTGTTAGCAGGAAGAGTTTACACAGAGAGGGATATTAAAGAGTTATGGATATTATAGATATTACAGATATTATATGCACTTCGATCAGTGCTCCTGGAGTTTTTAAACACCTCATTGTCACTGCTGGACTGAGAATTATCCTCCAGCCAAAACTATCCAGCCAACAGCGTCCTGTGGGCAGCAATCCTCCGGGCAGCGTTCCTGTGGGCAGCGTTCCTGACCACTGATGAAGGACTAGAAAATGACCAACACTGCGCTGTGCAGCAGCAGATGAGCTATCGTCTCTGACTGTACATCTACAAGGTGGACCAGCGAGGTAGGAGCGTCTAATAGAAAGGAGCCAACCTTGTGACCAGAGGGTTGCTGGTTTGATTCCGTGAACCGAAAGGACACGACTGAAGTGCCATTGAGCAAGGCACCTAACCCCCAGCTGCTCCCAGGGTTTCATGGATAGGGCTGCCTACAGCTTTGGGCACGTGTGCTTAATGCCCCCTACTGTGCGTTCACCAGTGTGTAGGCATTTCACTGCACGGATGGGTTAAATGCGGAGGTTGAATTCCTCTGTGCGTAAGCACAATTGGCAAATGGTTCTAATCTAATGTGTTAAAAATTGTCAGAACACACACTAACACACCACCACGTCAGTATCACTGTAGTGCTGAGAATGATCCACCACCCACATAATTCCTGCTCTGTGGTGGTCCTGGGGGCCTGATATGTAAATGAGCACTGTTCTGATTGGCTGCCATGTATCGTGCCTCACTGAAAAGCAGTACATACCGTTCTTATCATGTACAGGCGGGGCTAAACAGCCGTAGGCCGAATAGATGGATATAAATGTATGGTTTTGGAGACATGACTTCAAGCAGGCTGTCTTCACATATGGACTATACAGACAGGTTTTCAACCTTGGACTGGGTTTCAACTATACTGACCCTTTAAAACTCATGCTTACATTGAGCTCTTATTTCTTAAAAGAAGTGAGGATAATATGGTTTTCTGTGATATAGGCTTTGATATAGGCACAACTGCTCCTGAAAATGTACAAAAAAGCAAGTGCCCTGACCAAGTCATATCACTCCCAGCAGCATTAGCATACAGTGTCATTACCATCACAGTCCAGGACAGGAGAGATCACACCTTCATCTTCTGCTGCCCTCTGGGGGACTCACCAAGAGAGCGATAGAGCAATAGTCTCCAATAATAAAACAGCACTCGAACACTAAAACACCACAAATATCCAACAATAACCAAAAAATATAGTGAGAAAGCCTTTAAACAAGCCCTCATAGCAATGAGATCTTAGGATGTCCGTGAATTTTGCAAGAGTGGCAAGGCCGTTCCTGGTGCTACAAAGACAAGAGCGTGCTGAGCGAAGACTGAGTGCATTTGATGGTACAGTGGGTGAGGGGATTACAGCCCCAATATTCAGCCAGGCCTCTGGAGAATATAATCTGTTTGTCCTCGGATGTGACAAACAGGGACAAGGCCCCGTATTATCTCCAAGGTCGACCTGATTCCAGGGCTGAAAAGAAGTGTCTAACCAAAAGGATCCTGAGTCACCACTACAACCCTTTCTCTGGCTTATCGCTGTCGAAACACGCTCATTTAGACAAAGACCAGAAAAACGGACCCGAATTCTTCCGCTCTGCTCCCTACGCTGGTGCGGCAGCGGAGATAAATTCAATAATCACGCCGTGGCGACTGCACAATATCGCTTCCCCCCGCAACAATAGCACTTTCTTTGTCATGTTCTCAGAAACGGAGGAGCGCTGGACAGCTGGGGAGAATGTAAAAGCCACGTTTTGTCATTTTAAGTTAAGGGTCAAAGGTTAAATGCATTTTCTCCGCCAGAGATATCTTCATTCCACTGTTGAAAAGGGTCTCATTTTCTCACAGAAGCTTATGAAGACTAAAATCATTAACTGACTAATTACTGAAAGCTGTGGCAGCTTTCACCGTATTCCCCACCCAGATCCTAAGACTGGTCATTTATGGCCACTTCAGGCCGGTTTTCATTCCTTGGATGCCACATTTGATGTTAAAAACTAATCTATTCCGGTCCAACCAGCCAGTGATCTCACAGCTCTGAGACATTTTACTAAACCTAAGAATACAATGTGTCTTCAGCTCAATTCTTTTCTTTTCATGGACCCATAATTCAACACAGATTAAGCAAATGAATACACATCAGTGCATTATTCCAGTGTGGAAGTGTTGCAAAATAGAGCCATTAATCTTTCTGAAAGGGACAAAGTTGGACAAAATGAATACGCTCTTATAAGCATGCTTACTCGCATCCAACAGGGGTGCTGTATTAGTCCCTAGAGTCAGATTTTCTGGCTTCAAGACTTGGGGAAACAACATTCTGATGGCATACCTCGAGGGTAGGGGAAACTATAGTAGGGCTGAACCTGAGTATTCAGATATTCGTTTGTTGGGTATTGGTATTCGTTTTTACCTAGATAGCATGTGGATGTGGGCCACATCTGGCAAAGCTATGGCACTGCTAACCCATTGCCTGATGCCATACTGAGACACATTACTTCTGTAGTTTATTGCGTAGCTCAATAAATATTGCCAATATCAGTCTAAATTTATCATCATTTATTGTTCCTGGTGACCTTTATCTTACTTCCCAATAGGACTGCAATCCCACACTTCCTTCTGGGTGCAGCTATTCGTTTGACGATGAGCGTATAATAGAAGTGTGACCAAGTCAACAGGTATCCTGTTCTTTTCTAAGGAGATACAGGTAACAAGTTAATCTCCTGTCTTCTTTTCATTTCTCCCCTTAGCTTTTGTTCTGCTTTGATTCATCATGAGACTAAATGGTTGAGGCCTGCCTCTCCTAGACGTACTGCTTTAACACAGTTACACCATCACGGCCTATTCACAGACACAACCCAACAAACTACGTCGTAGAGAATGTGCTGTACTCCCCTGTCAGAAAGGAAGGACAGATCCAAGAGTGTTAGGTGCAGCCTACTGGCCTGTGACTCTCGTGCCCCACTTATCCACCAATATAACAGCGGATCAGGCTGTGTTTTGGTGAAGGCTTATTCTCGTGTGACTGCAACAGGAATGAGATCACATCAATTAAGGATCCAAATAATGAGAGGATTACAGAGAGATATCTAGTCTAATCATACTTTATTTGCAGGCTGCCTCCATATGGACTTTGTAACACATGCTTAAGCAGTAAATAAAGTAGGGATGCACCGAATGTTCGGCAATCAAAATTATTCGTCCGAAAATATATTAACTGAAAAGACTGAATCATTTATACTGAACAATGATGTTTTTAATGATGCTGTTATCTTTTTCTAGTTCCCCGATGTAGTCGGGAACCTGAGCAGAATTTTACTTAGCTTCAGGGCTAGCGCAAACCACTAAGTGGTAAACCCCCCATTAACATGTTATTTTTCCACAGCGAGTCACAGCGGAGCACACTGACGTCTCCCAGCTTTATTCAGTTTCAACCATTCGAGCCAAAAGAAACTCCAGACACAATAAAGAACAGAACAGCGCCGTTAGGTTTAACAAGCGTTACAGCGAGGCAGACAGACAGCAGCTTCTCAGCACGCGAGCAGACTTGCGTACTTGTGTACCCACGCGCCCTCTCCCTCTTCCTATCCCTCTCTGTCTCTTTCACAAGCACACTGTCTCTCTCTTGCCCTTTCGTGCCCACATACCACAATTGTACATCATGATAAAATCCCAGCCAGCGTGGAGTGAGGAGCTCTTTGTGAATGCACCATGTCGGCTGGGGTATATTTAAGTCATATTGTGCTGTGTTGGTTTGTGTGCTGGGATGTTAGGATATTCAGTGTTCAGTAAGTGTGTTTAATCTCCAGTTTAATAATAGTTTATTCTTTAAATCCAAGACAAAAATACATCCCAGACAGCAGAACTGTTCTGGCCCAAATTTGGCCCACATTCCCCATTTTTATCTGGCCCACTTGCCAGATAGCTTGACGGCACTTGGGGGGACAACTCCTGGTAGCAAGATGTGGGACACATGTGCACCACATTAAGGCCAAACGTAGGCAACTCTGTTGTATCTGTGCCAGAAGTGGACCAGATCTGTTTTGGGACAGGTGAGCCAAATGCACCTTTGGATTGCCAGTGCTGACAGCGGGCCAATAGTGCCATATATTTGCCAGATATGGCCCATATGGACCCACTTGCTATCTGGGATTTAGCCTATTTAATTTATGCAATGGTGAAAAAGCAGCAAAATTAATAAAAGACCATGAAAAAATGTGTTCGGTGTTTATAAATGTATATATGTATTTATAAATATTTATAAATGTTTCACTTTGTTTGGTTTCGGTTTTGGCCAAATGTTTCATAAAGTAAATGGCACTGCACCGGCCTTAAACTAAAGTGACCTAAATTTGTTACATACATAATACTGTTATGAAATATCATGTGGAACTAAGGAGCACAAACCCTGAAAAACTGCCTCACCATTATCGCTTCTCCACTAAACTTAACTGTGCAACAATGCATCATCAAATCATGATATCGCAATGCTGAACTGTGACATTGTGCATCGTGGAGGTGTGGCAGCTTGGAAAATGGATATTATACTAACTATGCCATCTAACGCAACTGCACTGGTTAAACCCCCAAATTTATAAATGATCAGCTCCAATCAACACCTCACAGCACTCCTCCTGCCCCCAGCTCCAGTGTCATTAGTAAGTTGTGCAACAACATAATAGTCATAATTGTCCATTATTAAAATGTTGTTCAAAATACTGCAGGAATACCAAATTGTGGACTCAGTATCATGAACCAAATCGAATCATAGGCTCAGCATATCGTTACACCTCCAGTCACTATGCATACTGGTAGGCAGCGTTCTCCTGGCATCCATCAAACCCAGATTTGTCCATCAGACTGACAGACAGTGAAGCATGGCTCATCACTTCACACAGCACGTTTTCACATCCTCAGAGTCCAGTGAGTGTGTGCTTTACACCACTCCAGCTGACGCCTGGCATTGCGCATAGTGATTTCAGGCTTGTGTGCTGCTGCTCGGCCATGGGAATACATTTTATGAAGCTCCTGGTGCACAGTTCTGGTGCTGATGTTGCTTCCAGAGTCCGAAGCTCTATAGTAGGTGGTGTAACAGAGGAAGGTTACAGCACTCAGTGACCCCACTCTGAGATTGTGTCTACCACTTTGTGGCTGAGCTGCTGTTGCTCCTAGACATTTCCAATTCACAATAACTGCACTTACAGGTGTCCAGCGTACATCTAGCAGGACATAAACTGACTTGGGGCAAAAGGTAACTGCTCGTCATTGTCAATGGCGACTGCACGGCTATGTGCTTGATTCTATACCCCTGTTAGCCATGGGTGTGACTGAAACACTTGAACTCAGTACTTAAGACGGGTGACCATATACTCTTATTGTATTTCCTTTATGTATAGCATTCTTAATTAGGCTTAATAATAATGCTTCTTAACAGTGTGGTAAATGTTAGTCAGTGATGGGGGCTTTATGTACATGTCATTCATGACACAAAACAACTTGCGTCAGCTTGTGATAATTGGCCCAAACCTCTGGTATGTGCATAACAGAGATCCAAGCCAAATCTGCAGCATCTCCTTTTCACTCCGGCTACTGAGACTCCACAGCATGGACAACATCATAGTACTGACAGATTATGCCAGTGATGGGGTAATCGAGCGACTGTTTTGATGGCTCGTTGAGTAATCAGACTTTTTTGGAAAAGGCTAAACAATAAAATGGGTTTAACTGTACGGTAGCAGACTATTCTCTATGGATGCACTGAAATGAAAAATGTTTCATTTCACACAAACAAAATGAGGCCGAATACCGAACACTTTTTCTTTTTCTTACAGTCTTTCATTAATTTTGCCACTTTTTCACTATTTGCATATATTAAATATGCTAATCGTATTTCTCGTCTGGGTTTTAAAGAAAAAAATATTACTAAACTGCAGCACAATATGACTTAAATACATCAGCAATAAAAAATGTAGCCGAAATGCATTCACAGCGACCGCCTCCCTCCATGCTGGTCATGATTTTACCGCCATATTGTAAAATTGGGGTCTGTGTTTCTTCACGGAGGATGCGGTCATGAGAGAGAAAAGGCGTGTGCGCGTGTGAGAGAGTGCGCATGCCTCGCTGCAGCGGTTCTGTTCTGATATTTACTCCCTTCTGGAGTTCCGTTTAGTTTGAATGCTTGAAGCTGAGACTTCATCGTGCTCTGGTGTGACTCTCAGCGGAGAAATAACGTGTTAGAGTGGGTATAGTGCTAGAGCAGTTGGGGCTAGCCCTGCAGCTAATGAGTTAATAGTTCCGCTCAGGTTACCGTCTACATCAGGGAACTACAACAAGGTCACAGAGTCATTAAAAACTTTGTTGTTCGGTATAAATTATTGGGTTATTCCACTTACTCGGATGAACACCAGAAGTGGTTTTTTTTTCCATTTTCAGTTGTGGGCTGGAGGTTAGGGAAACACCCTTGTGACCAAAGGGGCGCTGGTTTGATTCCCTGAACCGGCAGGACATGACTGAAGTGCCTTTGAGTAAGGCACCCAACCCCCAACTCCTCCCCGGGTGCCATGGATAGGGCTGCCCACCGCTCTGGGCAAGTGTGCTCACTGCCCCCTCACTTCCCGGATGGGTTAAATGCAGTAAACAAATTGCTCTGTGTGCAAGCACGATTGGCAAATGGGTCTAAATTCTAATTCTACACACTAGTCGATCCTTCATGTCAGACTGGCCTGGAAAGAATAATTTTATGTAGACTAAAACAATTTACATCCACTTGCTGTGAATACCTTGCTTCATCTAAACACTCACATGAACACTGTGATTGGTCAGGATGCTAGAAGCGAACAATACAAAACTTTATGATTATGCAGGCAGCTCATTTGCATATTGCAGCTTTCCGCCATGTCAGTCTTACAAAGGCAGATGAATGCAATATGAATGAGCACACAATATACAGTGCAGTGGCACTGGCTAGCACCAGCTCTTCCTCATCCCTGTCACTACGCCAACGCCCACCATCGTCTCCCAGTTGAGAAGTGAGGAGCTCTGCCTCGCTGGTGGACTGATGTCATGGTAACCGCGCTGCTAATGGTTGCCACAGTTTCGCGCTGACTGCTCCTGTGACGCTCTCGCAGTGACCAGCTCTCTGCCCCGAGCGCTCAGCCCTGCAAAACAGCCCCAGGGTGTGAATCTCTGACCTCACAACAATACAACGAGGTTCTGATCCTTTAGGAAACGGATAAATGCAGCAGGAAATCCCAAATGGGCCTAAATTCTAAAAGATGACCCATCAAGATCTTAATTACACAGCGAAGGCTCAGGTTTTGAAATCTTATTGGTTGAGTCACTACTGTAAAATGCTTTGTACACACACACTCTTAACATATCAACTAATACACTGAGATGATAAAAACTGTTCTTTGTATTACCCTGTTGTGGGCCAGACATAGGTATGACCTGCAACCATATTAAATATGCTGTACATTAGAAACCCCTTTTGCTTAAACTGAGGAGGTACAATATGACAAAATGAATGGAACATGGTCAACGGCATGACATTTTTGTGTCCAAGTCCAAAGAATATTCAATAAATACTTACATCAAATTATTCAACAATCTCAACCTCTTTATGTGAAACAATTTCCAGTGCATTCAAATAAAACACATTTTAGCTTCATTTTGTCTCCAAAATTCTAAAACTGTCAGGGCGGTGCAACTCTCCAGACATTATGTTGACTGCTGATCAAGTCAACTATCGAAAAAAGTCATTTGTATATATAAATGTTAAAAATAGCACTTTAAATGTTCTCAAAACCTTGTGCGCAAGTTCATCCTTCCCCAAATGTCAGGTAACACAACCCAAAACAAAGGACTTTTATTTTGACATGTTTTCACAAATCAGGGGCCGAGTACTAGACCATAAAGAAGGACCTCTAAGTGACCTTCATGGTGCAATGCCATGGTCAGTAACCCCATCCCCCCAATTAATTAATTTGAGTCATTTAGTTTACCATGTCAGGTGGCATAACCTCCTCAAAGAAACCATGAAAATTTGACATTATAGTAATGTTTATTAATTGTAAGTATAAACTCAATGAACAATTTATCACATTTATTATAATTATAACTTTTTTAAATTGTCATTTTAAAAATATAAAATTTAATTGACGCATATACAACGACAAGCTACTAGCCCAAGCTCAATATCTCTCAGAGAACATGGGTGAAATAGCTGGTTCGTCTTGTCTTGTTGCTTTCAGAGTGGTATATTATTGTGGTTGTGCTCTGCTCTTGAAAAGTGCTCCTGAACTCCACTACATTTAGCTGCATGTTTCTATTTCAGTGGGCTTATCTAGTGGAACCAATTGGGTATTGTGCCTCCATGTGTTTGGGTCAAGAACTTTCCTCGACTCCAATTAATAAACCAACCTACTCAAATAGAAACTGCTGTTCAAGCAAACGGAGATATAATTAAACTAAAGACTGTTTTAACTGATAAAATAGGTCAAACAAATGTTTTTGCTTCTGGCTTGAGGCCTGAATGTTGAACGTGGAGCACCAAACTGCCAGGTAGATCAGAAATCGGAATATCTCCCCCTTTTAAATTGCAATTTCCATATAAGAGCGATCAATTTTTCAGGCCCACCGCCAACCATGAGTTAATTGTTACTTAGATATTGGTCTTTGCAATAGTTGTAATACAGAAAGGGGAAATGAGCCTTTCAACCAATGACTGTGCTCATTTACAGAATGCAGTATGATCCCATGTATACATCACCCATGTAAGGTTATTCATTCACAACTACATTTTAAGTTACCGCAATGCATATTGCAATCGGAATACACAGTACTATAACCGCAAGACAAGTGTTCTGTATATCCCTAACATCTACCTCTAAAGCCAAGCCTCTATTGTTTCCATTCATCGCTGGTCAAAACACTCAGGGGCTTTGGGGTCAGAATGCCCTGCATGCACTTCACTTTCCGTTGTGATGGGAGAGCACACAGGGATAGAAAAGGGTGTGGTGAAGGCAAATGGTTGGAAAATGGCTCCATCTATGATAATTACAGGCGCTCAAGTGTGGCTGCACAGGTTGCCCCCTGGAGAGAGAGAGAGGGTAATCAGTCAGCCGGAGGGGCACCGAGTGCCCCCTGCTGGCCACTGTAGGAGCTCATAAGGTTTGCAGGTCTTTCTCCTATTCCTGGCCTCCTGCCACAACGTGTTGACTCAACTGATCGTTGTTAATCCAGAATGTAACCATACACATATTAATATTCATTTTCTTTATAGGATGGTTGGCGAGACAATGCTCACAATGTCTGAATTCTGTGCTCTAAAAACTGCACCTGAAATCATTAAATCATATCTTGAAAATCTACAAATATTCCGAAATGCAAAAATGTAGTATGTAAACATTTAAGCACCTCTTTCTTTCTGCACTCACTGTCCATTTTAGCAGCTCCACTTCATTAACCCCCTGTACTTTAATGGTCAGGACCCCCACAGGACCACCACCACAGAGCAGGTATTATATGGGGTGGTGGACCATTCTCAGCACTGCAGTGACACTGGCGTGGTGGTGGTGTGCTAGTGTGTGTTGTGCTGGTGTGAGTGGATCAGACACAGCAGTGCTGCTGGACACCTCAGTGTCACTGCTGGACTGAGAATCGTCCACCAACCAAAACTATCCAGCAGCCAACAGCTTCCTGAAGGAATAGAGGATGACCAACACAAACTGCAGCGTCTGATCCACTCACACCAGCGCAACACACACTAACACACCACCACCACGTCAGTGTCACTGCAGTGCTGAGAATGATCCACCACCCACATAATACCTGCTCTGTGGTGGTCCTGTGGGGGTCCTGATCACCAGTGAACAGGGTTAAAAGGGGGGATTAACAAAGTATGCAGAGAAACAGATGGACTACAGTCTGTAACTGAACCACAGATGACACCTATATGGTAGGTGGAGCTGATAAACTGGGCAGTGGGTGTAGATACAAGTGCTTGGTGTGTGCATATATATGGCCGTGTTTGGTACATAAACCCACACAAATGTTCTAAGAGGACCCTGAGCAAATGGCTTCTTAATCATGCCTCCACCTGCAGTCTTGTTCTGCCAACTGAACTTTGACCAAAAACCTCCAGCAAAATGTAACGAAGGCTTTTCTTTTAGACTTCGGTACGGAAAACGAGAAGCCAGGCAATCACAACTACAGAGTTCTCCAAGGCGGCACGCAGATGCTAATTAATAATGCTATAGTGATGCCTCACTATCACCCACACAACAAACAAGCTTGCCAGTGCAATTCTTGCATCATCGAGATCAAAGAAGCCAACGAAGTCGATGGTGCTCCATTTATAGTATAACCTATAATACGTCAAATTAGCTTGTAGCTCGCTGTTTGAATAGCTGCAAACAAAAAGCACTCTCTCCCTCATCTCTCCCCCACAGAGCAGAACTCAACTGCCAATCAGTGACCTCACGGGGAGGCGTCTCCTGAGGCATCAAATTTTCTGTGCGGCTTAAAATAAGAGGCTAAAAATAGACGGCTCGACAAACACTTTCCAGGGTGGGGTGTGAGAAGAATTGCTACATTACGTACCGGGCCCTTTCATATTCATATTCATTTTCAAGGCAAAAGGTTCAGCTATGCGATTTGAGGCTTGGTGACAATGAACCTTGTGTGTGTGTGGAGGTGTGGAATGACCTAGTTCACCTAACTATGTACCTGTATGCCTAGGAATGGAAGGTATTTAGAGGGGAATTCCACAGACTAGTAGTATTATCATTATTATTTCTGCATAATTGAGGCACTGAGATATAAACAAAGTCATTCAGAGTGGTAAACCGATGTGAAACGGTGCATTACAGAGAAAATTACAGAATCAGATTTCTTTACAGTGGTGGCGACGGGAACTGGGGGTCACCATGTCAGCAACACAATTACAGCCATTATATTTAATATCCAGGACGAGCAGTGAACCCACACAGGCCCGTTATATATTCTTAGATCCTTGTACGTGTAATGTTGAATATGGTTAAACAGTGATAAATCTTTAAACAACAAGCTTCTTTAGGGGACTATGTTGCCTTATGATGCCCAGCATGTACAGTAAATGCCACAGCCTTCAAATCTACTGTTATATAGTATCTCAGTCATCAGTAGTTCTAAAGCTGCCATTGAATACATGCCTTCAGAGGTTTAATGATGGCTACATAGAAGGCGTGTGGCTCCGGTCAGGGTGAATAATGGCCAGAGGCAGATTTACACCCCATGATATGGCCCTACCATCAAATGAGCTGATGAGCTCTGCTCAGATTGACTGGCTTACAGTGAGACACTGTGATGATCACACAGAAACAACATGTCAAAACAGACACAGACAGGAAAATAAAAGGACCCTCAGTGCAAATAAGCTTGGTCCTCATGCTACTGAGTTCAGTTGTGCTAACGTAAATTACTTGAGGCTTGCTAATAGCTAATGCTACCTATACCAGCTACTCGCGTTCCACCTGGACATCAACACACAGTACATTAAAGTTGTTCCTCACTATCAAACTTTCAGATTTGAGTAAGAAACCAACTTCATACTCATGTAAAGATGAACACCAATCATATACCGCTGACAATATGGTTCCCTTTCACAGCCTGGAACGGTAGATTTCTGCACATTGTCCACCATTTTGGTTGCTGTTGTTCTGCTGTCATTGTTTGGAAATTTTGGGACAGTTTAGGATTTTGGAATCACCCTCTTTTGTAAATGCAGGTTTTGTATTTGAAGGAGGAACAACAGTGTTTGAGGTTCACTGTCTGTCAGTTCTATGTACTGAACTCTCTGTATTCAACTATGACAATATGAATACAGTTGTGAACAATTCTGACACTGACTGATAGTTTCTTTTAAATGGTGCATTTCATATCACACCACTCCGAATGACTCTGACACCTTCATGATTGAATTATTCAACCTTTTTTAATAGACATAAAAAAGATCAAATGAAGTGCTGACCATATAAAGGTCGGGCAAAAATCCATGACCACAAACTATAAAAGTAGTTGGGACAGATTTATTAGGGCTCGGCTGATATCATTAAGTAAACGATGCGACACAATGTGACACAAATAACACTGTGATCCTTGACAATGAGGTCATTTATGCAAATTACAATATGTAAAATGACAGCGGGCGTCACATTGGCGCAGTGGGTAGCGCTGTTGCCCCACAGCAAGAATGGCTGGGGGTCGATTCCTGGCCAGGGCACCCAGGGTCCTTTCTGTGTGGAGTCTGCATGTTCTCCCCATGTCCGGTAACACCTAGAGGTGTGTGTGCAAATGTGAATGTCTGTGTATGCATGTGATGGACTGGCAGCCTGTTCAGGGTGTATCCTGTCCTCTGCCCAATGAGTGCTGGGATAGGCTCCAGCACCTCCCCCGCCATGACCCAGAAGAATAAGCAGCTCAGAAGATGGATGGATGGATGGATGGATGGAAATGGCATAATGGGCTGACTCCCAATCAGCAACATTTTCTATGCAGTATATGCAGGTTGTTGTTGTCGTTGTTGTTTACAGGCTTTCTACAGTTGGTATAAACATATACGTACAAAAGCATATAGAATGCTAAGAAGCTCCAACCCTGAAACCTGACAACCATATCATACAATTCACAGCTGAAAACTGGCCATCATATTAGATGGTACGCATTCTACATACAGTAACATAGCTATTCTAAATCTATTAAGGTTTGTTTAATATCATGATGTTTATTGTCTGACTACAATAAATTATACTGCCCCACAGGCCTTCCTTTACTGGGGCAATGCCAAACCCATCAATCATCATCATCATCATCATCATCATCATCATCATCATCTCCCACAAAACCTACTACTGTGTATTCAGTCAGTTACTTGCAACTATGCACTTGCTATTCACCAGTTAATGTTGTTGACTACAGGCTGTGTACATCTTCTCCACGATAAATTCAGTTGTTCAGGTTTCTAGAAGCTCTGGCCACACTAACCGTGCACTCATACAATATGAGATATGATTTGTGACTGTAATGTTAATATATTGCCCACCCGTCCACTGATGAAAGCCACTTAAAGCATATGAAGCACATCCAATGTGAAGAGTTCATCTATAATCAGTCGCCGTACTGCATCACTGCTGGCACAGCTCGCGCACTGTTCTTTAATTCTTACATCCTCTCATCCTCCTATCTAAAAGTCAATACACACGTGCACGCACACACAGCCAAAAGTGACTCAGCAAAAGAGGATTAGCTGGTCAGTGAGTCTTCTAAAAGCCATCTCCCTCAACTGTGTGAAAATGAGACTGAAAGAGAAGCAGTGCATCAGAAAAGCATTTGATCACGCTTACAAAACTTCAGCTTTACGTCTCTACGGGCCGGCATGGCTGCATTTGGCCCAATTAGAACACGAAGCACGTCCACCCCTTTCAGAGAACAAACATAAACAGTATGCAAATGAATGGCTGTCATACATAAGGACACCTAAGCAGCACATGGCACCTCTCTGAAGTCATGCAAGTGCTGCCATAAATGGTTGCATAAAGGAAGGAGTAGGGCTACACAGTATATCAATCCTTTGCAGGTTTGGACTGTGCCCTCAACATGTGCTGGTGGTGGTGGTATAAGGGATGACTGATTGTTGGGGGAGAGGTTGGGGGAGGGCTTTGAGAACTTGGGCCGGAGTCCTGGGCAGCTTCTGCCTCGCCACGAGAATGGAAGCTGAGGATGTGAATTTAAAGGACATTAGACTGGAGGAAGGAGGGGTTTGGGGCATGTCCCTTCCCCCAACCTACAGTTATGACATAACTCCATTTGAAGATACATGATAGATACACTATATTGCCAAAAGTATTCGCTCATCTGCCTTCACACGCATATGAACTTGAGTGACATCCCATTCTAAATCCATAGGGTTTAATATGATGTCGGCCCACCCTCTGCAGCTGTAACAGCTTCAACTCTTCTGGGAAGGCTTTCCACAAGGTTTAGGAATGTGTTTATGGGAATTTCTGACCATTCTTCCAAGAAGCGCATTTCTGAGGTCAGACACTGATGTTGGACGAGAAGGCCTGGCTCGCAGTCTCTGCTCTAATTCATCCCAAAGGTGTTCTATCTGATTGAGGACAGCACTCTGTGCAGGCCAGTCAAGTTCTTCCACACCAAACTCGCTCATCCATGTCTTTATGGACCTTGCTTTGTGCACTGGTGCACAGTCATGTTGGAACAGGAAGGGGCCATTCCCAAACTGTTCCCACAAAGTTGGGAGAATGAAATTGTCCAAAATCTCTTGGTCTGCCAAAGCATTAGGAGTTCCTTTCAGTGGAACTAAGGGGCCGAGCCCAACTCCTGAAGCACTTCCCCACACCATAATCCCCCCTCCACCAAACTTTACACTCGGCACAATGCAGTCAGACAAGTACTGTTCTCCTGGCAACCGCCAAACCCAGACTCAGCCAACGGACTGCCAGGCGGAGAAACATGATTCGTCACTTCAGAGAACATGTCTCCACTGCTCTAGAGTCCAGTGGCGGCGTGCTTTACACCACTGCATTCGACGCTTTGCATTGTACTTGGTGATGTAAGGCTTGGATGCAGCTGCTCGGCCATGGAAACCCATTCCATGAAGCTCTGTACGCACTGTTTTTGAGCTAATCTGAAGGCCACAAGAAGTTTGGAGGTCTGTAGCGATTGACTCTGCAGAAAGTTGGTGACCTCTGCGCACTATGTGCCTCAGCATCTGCATGTCTAGGGACTTGGTTTTATACACCTGTGGCCATGGAAGTGATTGAAGCACCTGAATTCAATGATTTGGATGGGTGAGTCGATAGTTTTTGCAATATAGTATATATTCACTGCCCATCCCATATAGCCCACATAAGTCCATAAGTTGCATTTGGACGTGATGCCATAAGGAAAAAAAAATTCACATCTATCTAACGGGTTAGCCCCGCCCACTGAAGAACAAGACACCATACAGAGCAGGGAATAAAAACAGAGCTCATTTACATATATCAGCCTTAAAGGCACAGTAACCAAAACAACCCATTCATGTAAACATGAATCACGACTGGTTTTAATCTGTATAACGGAACATGTAACTGAACCTCGAGAAGGATAGGTAGAGATATGGGCTCTTGAATGAGGAATATCACATCACCCAACTAATTTGAATGAAATAAATCAACAAATAAACTGGCAGTGAATTTTTAATGACTGAGGGCTGTTAACCCGTGACCAGCTACATGTGTACATGAATGTGGGCCTTAAAATAAAGCATATAAATGATATAAAAAACAATACAGAATATAGGATGGGCCCTTTGTTTGACATCGGGACACTGAACTTTGCAATACTGATATGGCAAAACTGTGCTATATGCAAATGAACCATTCCCTAATACTGCTCAGTCCCACCCCAGAGATATGAGCCCATCTTGGAGTGAGATGAAGGGAGTTCTTCATCCATTCACTCTTCTCAAATACTCAATTTCACACATTGGTGGCACCCACACTTTATGAAACAACGGTGAGAAATGGAACGCAGGGGATCCATTGTGTTTGCAGTAGATTTCGTGATTGAAAACCCAAAGGTAAAGGTTTGTTACTGCCCTGTTCATTGAATCGTACAGAAGTCTCGTCTCACAGTAAGGTTCTACGCTGAACGCTTCCTGTCAAACTTCAGTCAGCATTGAGGTCCTCATAGCACAGCATAGCACAGCATAACAATGGTTACCCGACCCAGATGCCTACACAGTGGTCTGCTCTCTTCAGCCCTGGAAAAACAACCAGAGATAACAGAGAAATCAAACGTTCTCAGAGTGATGTGCTACCCATATTATTTCCATATCAAAGAGCCCTTTACACTAATATCATGATGCTAGCTCTGGTAAACACTGCCTCGCTTCTCGGAGTCTATAAGTTCTAATTACGTTCTTCAGTGAGACAATTTTCTCCAAAAGCATTTTCCTCCATGTCATGCATATTACACATCTGATTAGGCTTCTGGAGTATAGTCTGCACTCTCCATACGCCGTATAAGTGTCAGTTATTACAGGTAATTTAATGGCCCATCCATGAGAGAATCAAGGTCTTCATCTCGTTAACTCTTCGGCTACCTAAGTATCTGTGCAGTAGATTAGATCCATCTCTCAGGGTAGCAGAGGAACTTCCTTCAGACTTAATGAGATAGCAAAAAATGGCACTCTTGTTGAGAGCGTCCTCAGCTTTTTAGTGAGATATACCAAGCCTAACCTGTCCATAATAAAGTTTCTGAACTCCACCTATCATATACATCTTCATGCACATTCTGAGACATAATATATCGTCGCTGTCCAATGAAAAACATGTAGCTCCATTTTTGATGATTTTTACTTTTATGTATCATTTGATCACTTGAGCTGCTGTTTACTCTGTGTGTGAATTTCATGATGAATGGACCAACAGAAATGGCCCAAAGAACGCTTGGAGAAAGTCTGGTTCCATTGACTAACATTAGAATTAAATTGGGTTTTGGCCTCTCCTGTAAAGTTGCTATTTTGGAGATACTTGTTTTTCTTTGGACAGCGACGATATACACTCCTGGTCTCAAAACTACAGAATAGAACTCACCACCTGGGGCTCAACTGACTGACTATATTCAACAGTCCTTGATTAATAGAATGGTCAGTTGTTTGACATGACAAATGTTAGTTCTCAAGTTTTCATAGGACCTTTTCAGATACCTACAAGATCCTCAATATTAGCTGGTTGCTGTATAATACCCAAATGGTCAAGCTCTAATCACTTGAAATTTAAAATTTAGTTCCTTCTTTTATGTCCGGATAAGTTTGCTGCTGTGCCCTGAATTTTAAAACATTGTATGATACTCCCCTCTGTGGCATGTTTGCTGCTGAGCTTAAACACATGCATAGGGAGGATCTATATATGTATCACAGCTGAAGCAAATTAAGTTCCCAAAGGAGTAATTGTGAAGTAGCACAACTTAACAGCATAACACTAGCAGTGATTTAAAAACCAGCGTGCGTGCACACACACATGCCTGCACACACACACACACACACAGACACACACAGACACACACACACACACACACACACACACACACACACACACACAGGTGTGGTTTGGTTTTCCACTACAGGCCATTTCGGTTCATATTCCCCCACTCCAGATTCATGCTATGGGGAAAAATATGATGACAGGCTGTCAGCCTGTTAAGATGCAGGTCTTCTACATGGATGCTCAGTTAGCTTTTAGAGCCCTTCATAACTAAACTTACCTACACTATACTTTAGGATACTGACAAGTAACTGGAACGTATTGGTCATCAGGCGGAGATACAAGTTGCTGGATAAAAGGGAGAATTTCACAACACATGGTGCTGTGATGTACTCAGATGGTTGTAATGTAAACCAAGGCTACATCATTAATAAACACATCTACTCACCTCCTACAGTGGTGCCACAATAGTCCCGAGAGTGAAATATCCCCGTTTATTGACTAGGGGAGAAAAAACATCTGATGACATGTCTTCCGCACCAGATACGTGTAGGTTGTTTGGAATGTTTTAGGTTTTTTTCCCGCTAGCTGGGTAATGCTGAAGGAAGCCAGTTAGCTAACAAAGCTGGGAAGCAGAATCTCAATGTGTTAGCCCCGACATCCATGGATTTCTTTATTGGGGAGTGGGGGTTGAATAAACCATCTGAGTTACTGATGGTAATTACATCACATCACATCACAACATGCGAATCTGTCTTTTTTTTTCCAGCAGCTTGCATCCCTGCCTGACGACCTGGCCACAAGTTGATTATTCCCCCATCAACAGGGGCCTGAGGGACGTGCACGAAATCCATCTGTTAATCTCGCGCTGCACCACAGGAAAAAAACGGCACTCTCTCTGATATTCGTCTTCAAACACATGGTGAGTTTCTAGCATGCTGCCTCGTCGTGAAAACCTTGGAGTGAAGGCGAATCCGATGGTGTGGAAGACAATCAAGAGAAATGCCTTTTGGCAGCTCGCTCCCGCTACCAGAAGCTACAATGACAATTACCCAAAACACAATATGACCAAGTCATCTGGCAGAGTGGATTGCGAAGGAGAAGGAGAACGGCATGGCATTCTGGGGCCAGACTGATCAATCGGCTGGCCGATAATATTGGCCGATATTGAGGCCATATGGATCTACTGGTACTGATAAAAACACCTGCTGATAAAGCACTGATATTTATAGACCTGCTACGCTAGGACATTTGTATTATTTAAGCTTTTGAGTGTTTATGCTGTTTGTTCAAAACAATTACATTTGTCAACTGAGAACTGACAGGCAAATCTGACATTTCCCACTTAACAGCTGACCATCAGATCAGTATAGACAGAGCTCCCACTCTCAGTCAAATGTCGATTTCCCTGACTTCCGCTGACTAACTGACCTATAATGAACAGAATCAGGCTGTCTTTGTGCTAAGCAGACAAAAATAACAGCAACAGTGTTTTAAACCCATCAATATGGAAAAATGGACTTCTGTATATATCACAGCTTCTGCTCATAACTTTATAATCTCTGTTATATAAAACTGCATATTTGGATAAACATATCTATTCTGGTGTTTAATATTTTGTATTTATATTGTCTAATGTGTATATTCTGTGCAAGGGACTACACACCTACGATTTTCACTCACCTTTACACCTGTGTACATGTGACGTGACAAACATGATTTGACCTGCTTTGATTTGATAAAAGGACAATTTCACAACACGCTGGGCTGTGATGTACTCTGTAGATTGTTGCAATGTAACCAGTGTTACATCAGTAATACACACGTCTACTCACCTCCTCCAGTGGTGGCACAACAGCCCCGAGAGTGAAATATCCCTTTTTATTGACTAGGGGGGAAAACATCTGATGATATATCTTGTAGGTGGGAGGATCCATTGGGGCAGATAGATGTAGGTTGTCTGAAACATTTTAGGGTTTTATTCCTGATCATTTTTGTTTTTTTAACAAATTCGCAGTGGAAACGCTCTGAATAAATGCACATTTTCCCGGCATGATTTCCTTCATTAGCAGGTACAGGAGACTGCAGATTTTGACTGCAGTGATTGCCAGTTGTTGACGAGCAGGAAGACAATAAATGGGCATGGAGAAAACAAGTGATAACAGTCCATCACTCAAACAACACTGGAAACACATGAATATGTGGAATTTTGATAAGTGACATCTAAATATGCTACACAAAATACCCTGCCATTCCATGACTTGTCCCAAAAATGTCATGCCTGGAATGGACTTTCTTGATATTCCAAAAAATTCCATGGGGGCCCTGACAGAACACTGTTTAAATGGATACTTCGGGCAAAATGAAAATTTTATCGTTGCTACATCGTTGCAAAGATGTCTACCCACCTCCTGTAGGTCCAGAGAGTGGAATATTCCCATTTAAAGATGAGGAAAACCCCCTTCTCCTGACATATCCCATAGGAAGGGGGAACACCAGAGGGCTGTTTAACTCTAGCTGAGGCTACTGCTAAAAATGGCATCAAATATCACCGCTGTATATTTTAGCCTCTACATAACTGCATTACTTTATGGCTGTGGGGGTGTTGGGGGTTCCCAGCAGTTGTTTGATGTATTTGTGCAATGCATGCTGGGCATTGTAGTGCGAGACAATACACGGGGGACGAAGAATTGTGAACTCTGCTAAAATGATGAGACTGAAGGATGCAGCTCATTAGCTGTGCTACAGAACACCACATAGCATGCACAATAGCATTTTCAATGCTAGTTTAGGCCCCTTTAACTTCAACTACTAGAGTCCACCTAATTTCCGACCCTGATAATATATAGTATTATCGCTTACCAGAACTTCTTAGCTCCTTTAAATTGGTCGCAAATCATTTGGGCCCTTTTATGCTCACTGACCTTTGCAACACATTTCACTGCCTTTGAATTAGGAGCTGCAGAAGCAGTGCCGACTCTACAGACAGCCTCACTGAGCTAGTACATGTAGTTGTCCATCAAACTGGCATTCACCGCACGTTTCGTACGTATACAGAAACCATGGCGTGTCGTGTCGCTCCACGGCCTTTGACCAGCCCCATCATCCTTCTTACACACATAGCCTGCTCACATAGCTGAGCCACCGAACTCCCTCAGACGTGACTCAGTAAACGGACTCGAGCAGCCAACCTCCTCACTATATCAGTAGTGGTATCAGCTACCACTGACACCACCTCTGCTCACTACCATCACCACCACCAATTAGGGTCTGAGAGCCGCTGGGCAAATATCACCTGTTCGGTGCATAACCCGCATGAGGAAAGGGCACCCTTCTGAATATTAATGCCTCAGCATAAAGGGCTTTTGACTTAATGGAGATGTGAGCGAGCCACTGCTCCAAATCAACAGCGTGCAGCCGATATCATTAAACCAGAGCAAACAGCCTATGGGCATGATGTGAACGGAGCATCCAAATGGGGCACTCCGACTGGCAGACAGTGCTGTCCACAATGATATGAGACATGTTCGTGTTCTTTACCTGGCATGAACACCTGGAGCATCTGGACTGGTGTGCGGTATTCAGTGCATGCTGGAATTAAGTAAGCAGGCTGAGCAGGTAAACAGACATAGCAGAATGTATCTAGAACATTAAAATGTTGGGTGAACAGTACTTTTTGTGTGTCTTTTGAGACATGATTAGCCTTTATGGTGCACGAAACACAAAGCAACTTTAAGGGTCTCTAGGGACAATAAACCCCTTCAGCTGTCACATCATGTGCAGATCATTTTGGCAAAAGTCTTAAGGAGCTCAGCAATGTGGACTGCTATGTGTGCCGTATTGCATGTACATTGCATCCACACTGGTATCAGCTCCACAGCTTTGTGTACACACTGGTCTCAGGTATGTTGTAACTGTGTTCATACATGAAGTCGTCCCCTTCAGATCTGACCAAACAATTGCCCAAATTCGGTTCAAGTGCGCCGTTCAAATGGAATCTCCACGCTGAAGAGCCTCCTCGCCACCAACGCCTGCTGCTGCATGTGCACAATACCGACCTCCAAAACGCGCGAGACTTTCTCCCATCCCAACATACGCAAGGGAATCCGGGGTCCAGTGCTGGGGCTTTAGCCCCCCGGTGCGCGCGCGACAGCAGAGAATAAAAAGCACGAGCTTGGAGACAAAACGACATCACATACTCACCAAACGAGGTCCAAGAGAATGGCGCTGTCTTTCGCTTCTCTCCTCTTCCCTCTCTCTCTTCTCGTTCACCCTCCGCGTTCAGTCCGTGATGGAGCTCCCGAGGCTCCGTGCTCTCATGCCCCGCCGGGCGCAGGGACAGGAACGCGCGCGGTAACGGAGAAACAGCGGCGCAGCTTAGGCTGCATTGCCCAGCCAGGCTCTGTCATCCACAGACGCACGCGCGCGTACGCACATACAGACACGCGCACGTAAGACAACAGCGCTGAAGAGCGACATCTGCTGGGGGCATCTGCTGCTATCTATCTATCTATCTATCTATCTGTCTGTCTATCTATCTATCTATCTATCTATCCATCTATCCATCCATCCATCCATTGATCCATCGTTTCCTCTGAAATGTGAGGTCAGGTACTGATGTTAGATTATCAGTTCTGAATCTCATCCCAAACGTACCTAAATGGAGCTCCATCACTCCTGAGAACTCAGTTCCACATGAAATGGTTCTTGCTAGATCCTGCTATTGTTACACTATTAAAACAGATGGTTCTTCCAAGGTTCTTTGGTAAAGACAGTTGCTCTATATAGAACCATGAATACCTAAAGAACCATTTGCATGATTAAATTGTTCTTTGCATGGTGAAACCATTATTCATATTATAGGAGAATGTGTTGTACATGGTACTACGTAGAACCTTTTTGAAAATGGTTCTGTTAAGTAACAAACCGGTTACTCTATTGTTACACTTTTTTAAAAAAAACCTGGTTCTTCAATTGTTCTTTTTGAGGATCTATGAACACTCAAAGAACCATTTGCAATCTTAAATGGTTCTTCAGATTGACAGAGCATGTGTTGTACCTGGTTCTTTGTAGAACCTATTCAAAAATGGTTCTATATAGCACCAAAAAAGGTTCTGCTATTGTTACGAACAACCCTTTTTGGTGTCATACAGAACCACTTCTCTATATTTCTCCTTATTCAAGAACCCTTGAAGAACCATCAACATATATGGTTTCAAGAGAGGAAATTGGTTCTTAATTTATGGCAGCGCGTGCAAGCTTGAGTTTTGGTGACGTCACTCTTGGTAGCCCTCTTCACTGAACTGTAAGAGCGAGCTGCTGCTGATCGTCCTTTGTGCTACAGCTCATGATGCCGGTTAAGTCGTTTGCGACGTGACTGCTGACAAATGTGTAGCCTGCGTGTGGTTTCAGATCATTTTCATATTTGTGCCACGTGATGACGCTGAACTCATTGCACACACTCAGCATCATCCTCTCCGCGTTTATTCACGCTTATGCGTTTATGGACCAAGTCTGTCTGAATGATGGAGTGCATGGAAGAGAGAACAGCAGGCGGGCTGGGATTTTTTGCATATCATCCATTGTTCTCTGCTCTTGAAGTTCCACATGCATTACTTCATGCTCTTACCTCATGCGCTCCCTGTGCGGTTTATGATGGAGACGCGCCCCCTGCTGGCCAGCGTGAAGAGGTGCCGGTAGTGGCCCTGAGCTGCGTGGTTGATTAATGGGCTGCTGCTGGTCTGCTCAGCAGTGGAACATGGAAATCTAAAGCTGCTCTTTATATGGTAGGAGGGAGGTGGTTACTGACGGCTTATTGACACTAGAGCTGCTCTTGGTTAGCAGCACATTTTGTGCAACTGGAGAAATCTCAGGACTAGAGCAGGGTCACCTAATAGATCCGACCTAGGAGCTTAATTAGTGGAAGTACAAGCAGGGTAATCATACTGGGTCAGCAGCAGTGCAACCAGGTCCCCCAACATCTCTACTGATGCAATTTTGAACCCATGACTCATGGATAGCTAAGCTAACTTCGTACCTCAACCATTAAAGGTCCAGATAACAGCATCATGAATAGGATCATACCATTATTATACTCTAAAGTCATTTTCAGCCCTTCAGTTTCTTTCCATGAGATATTTTAAGGAATGTTTTCATAATCCCATCATTATTAAACTCAAAAATGGGGAAATTCAGTAGCCTTTAGAGTGGTGTGATGTGAAATGGTTCATTGTAGAGAATCTTACAGACTCTGATTCCTTTACAGTGGTGGTGATAGTAACCAGGGTTCACCATGTCAATAACACAAATATACACATTTTTACAGTGGCCGAGAAAGCCCAACGCACTGCAAGTTAAAAACGCGCTGCAAAGTCTCAAACCCCAAGCATCAAAATGACACGACTTGCACAACATTAACCAAACGCGCTGCAAGATCTGAAAACACAAGCATCAAAATGAGACCGCTTGCAAACCATTAACCGAACGCGCTGCAAAGTCTCAAACGCGCTGCAAACACTGAAAACACATGCAACTTCCAAAACACATGCAGAAAGCCTCAAAACACAACGGAAGTGTTTCCGAGGGACACTGAAAGTGGACGGACCCACTTTTCTTTCAGTCACTCGGTGTGCATTGTTTAAGGTGGAACGAAATATAAACTCAATAACCTGGCCAATAACCCGACTGAATATTCATTAATAAACAGATAAAACTTACTTTTGCAGGAACTGGGGCTGTCTCGGCTCTACGTCCAGGTCCACGCAGCCCGCTCTTGAATGGGTCCGTCCACTTTCAGTGTCCCTCGGAAACACTTCCGTTGTGTTTTGAGGCTTTCTGCATGTGTTTTGGAAGTTGCATGTGTTTTCAGTGTTTGCAGCGCGTTTGAGACTTTGCAGCGCGTTCGGTTAATGGTTTGCAAGCGGTCTCATTTTGATGCTTGTGTTTTCAGATCTTGCAGCGCGTTTGGCTAATGTTGTGCAAGTCGTGTCATTTTGATGCTTGTGTTTTGAGACTTTGCAGCGCGTTTTTAACTTGCAGTGCGTTGGGCTTTCTCGGCCACCGTACATTTTATTTACTATCCAAAACCACCAATAAACCACCAGTAAACAACCAGTAAACCACCAAAAACCTACATGTGTTTTACATGTATTTCCTGGTATACTAGTAGTATATGGTACTATTTCAATACTTCTTGGCCTACTTTTATTGGCCAACAAACTCTTTCACACATTAACTGAGATCTAACACTTTACCTGTTTTGTCTTGGGTTGAAAAATGAGCAACAATTCACTCTTTCCACCCATCTCTTGAGAGAACTGGGCAATTGGTCAGACTTACAAATATAAAAGTATATTGTAAAGTTGTTCAGAGGGATTCCAGCCATACAGCCTTACAGTGGCTAAGCTATGAAGGTACTTATTGAGTGAGCCAATCTGCTACAGTGCCACCCTGAGGCAGACCAGTGCTGCGTCTTTAAATAGTGAATAGTACCAAAGATAGACCCTTGCAGATTGTGGCTGAAGCAGCTAAAAATGAGGGCATAATGTCAATATAAGTTTATTTTCAGGGACCCCCAGAGGAATTCTGATCTTGGAACATTCACGGTATCCAAGAGGTTAATACAATTTCACAGCTCAGTTCCACCCCTATATTATGTACTCTTAATTATTCCATGCCAAACTACAAGCCAAATATACTTACTTTTTAAGTATACAGCAAAAATACTGAATTCTTCTTTCCTTAAACAGACCTGGATCCAAGGATTACGAAACATGTAAAGGACGCTTTTCACCATAGCCTGATCTCAGGGGCATTAAACACTTACTGAGCGGATGTCTGGTTCCTGTCACCACCACTGCGAACAAAAGTGGCTCAGTACATTTGTGCAGAATGGAGCATTTCTAAACTAATAGGATGGACTGGGACCAGAGAAAACAGAACAGGATCTGGCCTGCTGAATGCTGATCAATATTCCTGGGCCTAGAGGATTTTCCACTGAGTTGGAATTAAGCCAGCGTCCCCTTCCTCTTCTCGTATTGGACATACTCACCTCTTGGCTTCAGTTATTTGGCAACTGCAGAAGCATTGCCTTGTGAAAGCCTAAGGTGAGCGATCACAGATAAACAGAAACTCTTGCTGGGAACATTAGACTAAAACATATTCTTTAAAATTTCATTAGAACTTGCAGGTAACGTTAGCCAAAGTTCTGCTCAGAACGAAAACACCAATATTAGCACAAATATGAATAAAATACACAATAAGTAGTGATTTTAGATTTAGAAGTCAGGGATGCATTAACGAGAACTCTGGGCCAAAGCTGACTTTTCCATGCACATATCTGTTGATGTCAGTTTCGGTATCCAGTATTTTCCATGTACATATCTGGTAATGTCAATGCTGATATCCAATAGATTCTACGGGACATCTGCGGATGTCAATGCTGATTATTTTATATGTACATATCTGGCCATGCCAGTATCCAATATTTTCCATGTACGTTTTTCCCAATGTCAAACCTGATATCCAGTATTATCCATGTACGTTTTTCCCAATGTCAATCCTGATATCCAGTATTCTCCATGTACGTTTTTCCCAATGTCAATCCTGATATCCAGTATTTTCCATGTACATTTTTCCCCAATGACAATCCTGATATCCAGTATTTTCCATTTACATACCTGCCAGTGCTGATATCCAGTATTTTCCATGTACATATCTGCGGATGTCAGTCCTGATATTTTCAATGTAGATATCTGGCAAAGCCAATATCCAATATTTTTCACACATGTATCTGCCAATGGCTATGGCAATATCCAATATCTTCCATGTACATATCTGCCAATGTCAATGGCAATATCCAATATCTTCCATGTTGCTAAAGTTACTTATTTAACCAAAAAAACGCAGCATACAGTAGATATCAACACCGTTCCAACTCAAAATGTTCATTCTGATCGGGAATGGTGTGCTTGTATACAGCACATACACAGTTTCCGTGTAGCAACAGATTTTTTTTTTTTTTAAGAATTAAAGGACCCCCTAGAGTCCCACCCATTTTGGGCCCTGCCCAAACCCTGTTGTTTCCTTCAACCTATAGCCACCAAACTGCAAGAACTCACTCAGGGCAGATCTCCAAACTCTAATCCACAGACATAGTGACCTGCACTCCTCTATGTGTCGTTTATTCAATCCCTCATTCCTCCAAGGGCAACCATAGCCCAGCAGGAAGTGGGACCCATTTAAGCTGCACAACATTCCAAGTTTCCTTCAAGAAGTGCACTGTTCTAGTTGCCTGACTCTTGGTTTCCCCATTGTCTGATCACTCAAGTGCATGTATACAAAATGTCATTTTCTGCAGTTCTCAGATTATTAAGTGCATGTAAACACACTCAATGAGCTATGATTCATGACATCACAAAATCATTAACTGGGCTGTTTTTGCAGATTCATTTCCGTGTATCTGCTGTATTGACTGGTACATGAACACTATGTTTTAAAAGGTGCTTTCACGTGCTACATCAGACTTTTGCATTACAGGAAGCGAGAGGAGTATGTCCTTCCATTATAAGGGCCCTTTAAATCCAGAAACGCGCGCATCAGATTCGCCTGTTTCCGGGACAAAAAGACAGACGAAAAAAAAAACGTCCCAATGACAGTTTTGTCTATCATCCTTCTTAAATCAAACAATGACACATCTGACAGCAGCCATCAGAGAGCTTTAAAAAAGCCTGAAATCAAAAAATTGCAATGGACGCACGTCTGCTGCTGTGACAGCAGCGCCAATCACAGGAGTGAGGAGATCAAACCCTGGTAGTTATGTAAGAAAGAATCAAGGAGCATTCATGACTTTCATGAGCATTAGCTTCTGTTGAGGCTCATCAGAGTGCAGTGAGTGTTTTACTGAGACCTAACCAGAGCACTATTACTCATGCTGACACTGGAGCTGAGGCTGTCTCCGCTACAGGGAGAGTTTTCTGCACTGCTTACAAAGACGAGCACTATCTCAGCGTGCTCAGAGCTCTGCACTGACTGAAGCTGAATTTCGGAGTGCATTGTGTTATTGTTCAGATATGCCCGAGCGTACTTTGTTTGAAAGACGAAGAAACTATTTGGGAACAGTCTGAACACTTTGTCTGAACACTTTTCTCCTCCCACTAAAGAACTAGTTCATTTTTTTGGTTATTTATTTGTTTGTTTGTCTTTGAAATGGGACTGACTATTTGACACAAGTTGACAAACTAACACAACTACACTAATAACAATATCAGCAACAACAGAACAATAATTGCCCGTTCTATGCCAGGACTGTGGCGCCTCCTGAGAGCCTCTTTGCATGGTCACACTCCTTAAGCACCTCACGGCCACACAGGGTATGGTGGATGCTACACAGCCTACCCCACAAAGTCTCTGGGGTGCATAGGATCACAGTATGTCTACCATCCCAGTCAGCACAGGTGGCATGCTCCTCAGCAGCGTGCGCCCATAGTCCTCTCTCAGGGTCGTGTCTTTGGCACAGCAGCTCCTCAGCAAACACCGCTCTGGGTGTTCCCGGAAGGAAGTAAAGCACATTTGAGGTCATATTTTGAAGGTCTTTGTTTTACTTTTTACTCCTTTTGCAGGTTTGTTCCATGAAATCAGCAGAACACTCCGGAAACAGATAAAGTGGCTTGGACCTAACAGTACAACACTCTACCAGCCAATCAGTAACTGCGGGTGTTCATGCTTGGGTGCAAGACAGGGGAATGGGGAGGGGCTACGTGCTGAACTCCACACATTGCCAAGAAGGAGAGATGGCCAAAAGACTTCAGTTCTTAATTCAGGAAAGAGTTGAAAGCCGAGAGTTGACAAGGCTGATGTTTGCTTCCCATTCACCAGCTTCTTGTTTGAATTTTCCCATTCCACCTTAAATGGGGCTGCAGTTATATTCTGCCACCTGAATGTAACTGCTGCACAATTTAAGGTGGAACGAGAAAATCTGAGAATGAATCTGACGTGCCAGAATGTAACTGCTGTGCAGTTATTATTTAAGGTGGAACGGAACGGAAAAATCTGAACAAGAAGCTGAGGTGGTTTTAAGTTGGAACAAGAAAATTCAACTAAGAATCTGATACACCGAAGTGTAACTGCTGCACCATTTAAGGTGGAACGGGAAAATCGGAACAAGAAGCTGGTAAAAAAGAAGTTGACTTCAGCTTCATGGAGAACTGAAAGGCATGTAAAGGGATGAGGAGGTGGCTCTGTTGCCGCCGGACAGGCGGGGAACATTAACTTATTTTTGCTGTTTCACAGAACCAACAGGTCAGTATTGTTTTGTCCTGTTTGCTAATGTTTGTGATTGCGACCGATTAGCATCCCAGTAGCGATTGCACCAACAGTTTGCTAACTCACAACTGAGCTAACGTTAGTTAGTTATGTTACCTGCTTGCTTATTTTAATGCTTAGGAAGAAGATTTTATGGCCACAAAACCCTAAAAAAAAAAACTTTGCTAGCCCAGTGTCATTAATTTGGCAATATGTACCCATAATCTTGGGAGGCGGGGCTTCTGAAGGAGCGCTAAAGGGAGGAGAGTATTTGTGTCTGAGTTCAAATATCAACAATCATTCTCCAGAATGACTAACTGTACCTTTAATTAGAACATACTCAAGAAGTAGGCCTTGTTCTTGATAAGGAACAAAAGTGTTGTGTAACCTTTGAAGGAAATGAACCACTCGTTTACGGTCTAATTGCGCTGGATTGTATTTTTGACAATAAATTTAACATCATGGAAAGATGACCTGCTCTTCAGAGCTACCTTAGCCCAGCAGCGGTTGATCCGTCCAGCCTTTCCAGTCGCTCACGCCTCCTCACAAGCTTTTGTAAACAAAATCCAGGCTGCACTTTAAGAACTGTCTGAGCTGTCACTCCAGCTTCCAAACAGAATGCAGAATCATTGAGGCGCATCGCTCACTATCTAAAGAAATGAGGGTGTTTGACACTGTGGCAAAATAGCAGAGGCAATTCATACGGCTCAGACGACGAGCTACAGATGGAAATACTTCATATGGTGTGGCAATGAATGTACCAAGAGAGACTGACACAACAGTTTGACCAGTTTTCCAAAAGTTTTGTGAGAACACCTGAGAACTAAGAGTCCTGCCAAAGTAAACAGGCATCAGACAAAGCTGAAAGCAGCCGTTGAATACAACCTTGTCATCATTCCGAAGGTCATTCTCGGTCAAGCCTTTAACCTGTAAAACCCACACTGCGAGTTTAGACAGTGAATGTGTTTACATGCACTTAATAATCTGGTAACTGTTGAGAGTCACGTTGTGTTCTAGGTACATTCATCAGCAAAAGAACAGTCGCACAAGTAGCTGCACCGATCGGGGTGCAGGAATCAACCGACAGGACTGAAACTCGGTGGGTAGGTTTGACACTGTGAGACATGCGAATGATTCAAGTTTCACGCTCGGCCGAACATGTGGCGTAAGCAAGGATGGGCTTTATCGCTGTACCTGACAAGCAGTAATGGCCTCCATGAGTTTCAATACCAGCTTTAAACTACACCAGTGCTGCTCACCAGTCGCTGTGGAACAAACTCTACTTGCAAAACTCCTGCACCGCACTGCACTGCGTATTCACACCTCTTCATGATTTAAGATGGAATAAACAGTTAAACAGAATAAACGCTGCAGTTGCATTCTGGCACTGCCGTACCCTGTAGCTTCTGCATCACTTAAGGTGGAATGGAAAAGTAAATCAAACTGCCAGGGAATATAATTATTACTATATTATAATATAATTATTACTAGTTCAAATGGATTGAGGTTGAGAAGTTTATTTCCTCTACGTCAGCACAGTATGTCTGACTGTGGATGGTGGGGTCCAAACAGATGATGGGATGATGACCATCAACAACTCATTTTCTGAGGTTTGTGATACACTTCCACAGATGTGTTTGTCAAGTCCTGTCCAATCTAGCCTGTTTTTCTCGGTTTTCAGTTTTGTTTCTGTCTTGTTATGTCCATGTGACCTTTGTTGTTATGTTCCATGTGCTTCTGTTTGTTTTGGTTTTTTGCTCCTCCTGTCTCCGCCCTCTTGTCAGGCCTCCCACCTGTCCCTTGTTTCTAGCTCCGCCCCTTCCCAGGTGTCTCTTATTAGCCCTTGTTGTTTTATACTCCATGTTGTGCCCTTTGTTCTTGTTTGGTGTTTTGTCTCCCTGCTGGTCGTTTGTCTCCCAGTCTGTTGCTCTTGTCCCCATGTCAGTCGATTTTGCTTGGTAGTGGTTTCTGTTACCCTGTTTCTTTGTACTGTTTTGTTTTAGTTTTTCTAGTGTCTTTGATTTTTGTTTTTCCTCTGTTGGTTTGTCATTAAAACACACACTTGCACTTGCATCCTGCCTCCACGTCCTGTTCCCGTGCCCTTGTGTTACAGTGTTATGAAGATCTGACTTTGATTGATCACCTGCTCTTTAACTGCATCAGGGCAGCCACTCACACCTGATCATCATCCCAATGACTGAAACAAGCAAGTACGATATTTTTATCGTGTGAGTTTCTGAGATCCTGGGATACTTGAGAGCTAATAGCGCCCCCTTGTGGAGAAAGCTTATCGTCCTACTCGTCTTTATTTCTACACATGCCTTAATCTAAGGAAACAAACAGCAACATGAGTTTGTTGGATTTATTGACTTAATGATCTAATTTAGTTGAATACGTTGTATATATGACCCTAGATTTTACCATCAAATGATGAACCCTATCATACATGTATATATATGTATATGTATATTTCTCCTCCTCCTGCTATATATTGTGCTGTATGATTCTCATAATGTTCAGTGTTCTCAGTTACACCTCCATTAAAAAGAATCAGAACTGTAAAGGTATTCCAAACGCACTGCATCATAATGGAAGGGGGCTTGTAGAATCAGCTCCACAGCTAAATAAAGGAGCTCAGTTTGTGTTCTAATCTCATTTGGTGTCGGAACATGACAGGAGAGGTGAGTGATACTGAGCTACAAATCAGCATTATGTACTTTTATACTGATAATCATTCAAACTCATCCAGCTAAATTAATCAGCTGTTCTGATTTAAAGTTTTAACACCGGGTTTGGATTTGTTTTACATTTGACCAAAAATAGACAGACGTAGTTATTACTTTATCACATATATGTTTCCATCTCAGCATCATAATTCCTAACTATACTATGAAAATTCTTGTTTCAAGCTTTCAAGCTAGAACCACAAAATTTTACAGGATTGTAGGACCTGTACCCGATTACGTTGCTTGCACTTTTTGGACCAATCCGACGTACGTTTTTCCTAAAACGATCGTTCAAAGTCAGACTTTTTCCCGTAGGAACAAATGGTGGAAAGTTGAGAACATGAGATCTAGCAGATTTAACTGCCACAAGTGATGTCACAACTTCTCACACAGACACCCATACACAGTACACACAGACTCACACACAGACACGCTAATGCACAGCATTAACAGCAATAACAAGTGATTTAAGGTGGAACTGGTTTTAAGGTAGCATTGAATTTAAGGTGGTACTGACTTTAAGGAAGCACGGGGATGAAAGTATCTGTGGATTTAAGGCGGCAGTAAATTTAAATTAGCATTGCCTTTAAGGTAGCAGTGCATTTAAGGTAGCTGTTCATTTAAGGTGGCAGTGAATTATATAGCAGTAAACTTAAGGTAGCGGTGAATTTAAGGTGGCAATAAAATTGACATATCAGTATATTTAAAGTAGATCAGAATATAAGGTGGCAGTGAATTTAAGGTAGCAGTGAAATCATGGAAAAGGTGAAACGGAAACATGCCGTCTGAGCTCTCTGCTTCAGCCTCATCAATCCCGGTCTTTAATTTCCAGAGCCGAATTTGTGAAAAACAACCCCAACAAGAAAAGCTGTCCCCCAGCGCAGCAAGCCCCCCAATGGCCTCGCTGTATGTGGGAGATCTACACCAGGATGTGACTGAAGCCATGCTGATGGAGATGTTCAGACCCTTCGGGTCCGTCTCCTCTATCCGGGTGTACAGGGACAAGAAGACCCTCCGCTCACTTGGATATGCCAATGTGAACTTCCAGATGCACGCTGATGGTGAGCAGTGTGGACTAAAGCTCCAGCCCTCTGTCTGTGATACAGTGCAGGACTCTAAAATAAACTTGCTCAGCAATAGGTGCCATAGAAGACCCTGATTAAAGGGGAATTTCACAAACTTTTCCCAAATTCCCCAGTCTACAACACACATATAGCCATTTTATTTACTATCAAAACCACCAGTGAAACAATACGTGCCTTCTGAGTCTTGTACTGAATGTTGTCTGTTGATCTGTCTATGAAATTATCTATCTATCTATCTATCTATCTATCTATCTATCTATCTATCTATCTATATCTGGTTCCTATCACTGAAATCACAGAAATATGACTTGATAGATTTATCTAGAACAAAGCATTTCACAGCAAACCACTCTGAATGATTCTGTTGACATGGTAACCATTTATTTATGTATAAACTAAAAGAATGGAGGAGTTCCCCTTTAAGTCTAAGACTAGACCATTGGTATTTGTCATTTAATGCAAGTTTCATCCAGAACTACAGACTATGCTGTGCTGTTCTAACCGTACTGCAATACAGAACGTATTACTAATAGTGGACTGTGTTCACATGCTGTTTAGTACAGTAGTATGAGGTTCTGCACGCAGCCTTGGTGAAACCACCCCAATGTATTCTAGTAACGAGCTGTAACCTCTTCTCCCTATCAGCTGAACGTGCATTGAACTCTGAGAACCACACCATCATCAAGGACAGACCTGTCCGTATCTTATGGTCTCAGGAAGACCCCTCACTGAGGAACAGGGTTGTCGGGGCCATCGTTATCAAGAACCTCGACAAGTCCATAGACAGTGACATGCTGTATGACACCTTTTCCATCTTTGGGACTATTTTGTCCTGCGAGGTAAGGAAAGCTGGAGTGAGCTTGGTGTGCTGGGTGCTTGGATGAAGATGATGTCAGACTCAGGCCTCTGTATTAACCCTGAGTGTGAGCCATTCGTGTGTGTTTAGGGCCTGTACTCATGGTTGATCTCTTTCCTGAAGGTGGAACATGATGACAGCGATTCTAATCGCTCTGGCTTTGTGCAATACAAGACCAAAGAGACTGCTGATAAAGCCATTAAGACCCTGAACGGCATGCTGCTGAACGATAGCAAAGTGTAAGTGGGGAACAGTAATGAAAACTGATGGCCTGACTAGAGTTCTTCTGGGTTTTGGTTTCTTGAACTGAACTGTTCTGCTAAATCTGCTTGATGTTGCTTGTACTGTTTGTAGCTAATATAAAGTTGTTTTACGAGATATTTTATGAGCCCTGCCAATTAAGCCCCCCACACTATAGCCCCACCCATTCAGCCTAACACGGTACTGGCCCACCCATTCAGTCTTCCACAGTTTAGCCTCACTCTTTGAGCCCACCACAGTATAACTCTACCCATTCAGCATATCACAGTTTTACCCAACCCATTCAGACTACCACAGTTTAGCCTTATTCGTTCAGCCTACCACTGTTTAGCCTCACTCAATCAGCCTACTAGAGTTTAGTCTCACTCGTTCAGCCTACCATAGTATAGCCCTGCCCCTCCAACCTACCACAGATTAGCATCGCCTATTTAGCCTACCACATACTAGCCCCTCCCATTTTGCCTACTACAGTTTACCCCCATCCATTTAGTTTACTACAATTTAGCTCTGCTCATTCTATCTACCACAGTTTAGCCCCACCCATTTAACCTACCACAGTTTAGCCCCACTCAATCAGCCTACCACAGTTTAGTCTCACTCATTCAGCCTACCACAGTTCAGCCCCACTCAATCAGCCTACCACAGTTTAGTCTCACTCATTCAGCCTACCACAGTTCAGCCCCACTCATTCAACCTACCACAGTTTAGCCCCACTCAATCAGCCTACCACAGTTTAACCTCACTCCTTCAACCTACCACAGATTAGTATCGCCTACTTAGCCTACCACATACTAGCCCCTCCCATTTTGCCTACTACAGTTTAGCACCACCCATTTAGTGTACTATTTAGCCCTGCCCTTTCAACCTACTACAGTTTAGCTCCACCCATTAATACTGAAGTTGTAAAGTACGTTTCGGCCTGCAATGTTATTTAATTACAGGACAATACACAGCAGCCAATCAGAACAGAGCTCATAAGTCAGTTTTAAATGCACAACAACAACAACAACAATATGGGTTATGACCATTTTTACAGCATTTTAAAAGAACATCAATAAACTATAATTCCTATTCTCCGATCAACTTCTAATGTAACGTATAAAATCATATTGAGTGAGTTGATGTTAGTCGATGATAAATGGAGAGCTGTAGCACAACCTGACATACATCTATATCCACACTTCTTCAAAGCTGCTGCTGCTGAAGAGAGTCTTTCTTAAACAGTCTAACAACAGTCCTCATGTTCTTAAAGCTTCATCAGCCACTTCAAGCCTGAGACAGAGCGCAAGAGTGAGACTGAGCCCAGAGCCAACACATTCACCAACCTGTATGTGAAGAACTTTGGAGAGGACATTGACCACAACAAGCTGAGGGAGATCTTCAGCACGTTCGGTGAGTGTTTCTCAACCTGAGATGGAGAGAAGAACTGAATATGTAGAAAGAGTGCAGTGTGCTTCATACTGTGGTTCTCTTGTTGGGTTCCAGGCCCCATCCTGAGCGTGCGTGTAATGACTAATGAGAAGGGCAGGTCCAAGTGCTTTGGATTCGTGAACTTTGTCAGGCACGAGGACGCTCAGAAGGTGAGTGTGCTAGTGAACACATGCAGTGTGACCTGGTTAAAGTGAGAGTTCAGACATAAATCAAACACAGTTAAGCAGCTCCCCTTGTAGTCAATCTGGTGTCTAAAACTGGTTTCTTCAGTTGTCTGATCAACATTCAGGAACCTCATACCTGCATGTACAGATCATCACTGTGCTGGGTTAGCGTGAGTACTGACTGTAAGTACTGTGCTGTTCTCTTCAGGCTGTGAAAGAGCTGAACGGCAAACTGGTGTGGGGGAGGCCGTTGTATGTGTCCCGAGCTATGAAGAGAGAGGAGAGACACAGTGAACTCAATAGCAAATTTGAGCGGCACAGCAAGACGGACTACCAGGTAAAACTAACTTCCACACACACAGAGCTACAAAGACAGTATTTAAATCACACACACACATTCCTGTATACCATGTATGATCGGCATATCAGGCGGAATTCCGTAACGCAGGATCTGTCAGTTTATCCAGAAAGTCTAAAAGCCTAAAGTCAAGCCTGGCCAACAGGAGAAGAGCTAAGGGACATCACTATTAGACAGTCCTCATTTTGGGCTCCAGCTTTACTGAGAAATCCAGCTTTGTGAAACACAACCTGAACGACTGTTTCTTCTGCACCCTCGTATCTCTTTGTGCAAACAGGGTGTTAGTGTGTTCGTGAACAACCTGGACAAGAGTCTGGGTGTAAACCACCTGTATGAAAAATTATTTCCCTACGGAACCATCACTAGCGCAAAGGTAACCACCTGAAGAGCCCTAAAACACATGCAGATCACTTCATCCACTCAGTATACATCATGGGGAACTACATGTTGTTTTAAAATAATTTTTAATCTCTTATAACTTCCTCCTTACAGGTGATGATGAATGGCAGCCGCTCCAAAGGCTTTGGGTTTGTGTGTTTCTCCACTCCAGAAGAGGCCACCAAGGCCGTGGCGGAGATGAATGGACGCATCGTGGCTGGCAAACTACTGTACGTGGCTCTAGCAGAGCGCAGAGAGGAGAGACAGGCCTACACTACCAACCATTCCCTAAAGAGGAGGGCCATTCCTCAGGTATGAGAGATCAAATTTGACTTCAAGTTTACTTCAGCTTTTCCTATTTACCCCAAATACATATCTTCAAGCAGCCAAGACATGTTTGCTTCACTACTAATACATTGGATCTACAAGGCTAATCTAGCTAACATAATGGCAATTTATCTACACCAGTTAGCATCATGCATCATGAGCCGAGATGCTAAGCTGTGTCAGTGTGTTAACTTTCCAGACGTACTTTAATGTGTTTGGTTGTGTGTTACAGGTTCAGAACAAGAAGGTCAATTGTCTAAACCGCACTGCAATGAAGCCTACTGTGACTGAGCCCACTGCAGTCCCATCAGCTGCAGTGCAGCCACCTGCAGACTGGCCCACAGTAAACCAGCCCACTGGAGTCCTGTCCAATGCTACACAGATTACTGCCACAGCCCCAGCCACTGAAGTCAACACCACTACAGTCAAGGCAACTGCAGTTCAACCTAATGTAGTCCAGCCACTTGGAAACAAGCAACCTTCTGTCCAGAGCACTGAACTTAAGTGCTCGGCAGACCAACCCACGACTGTCCCACCCATTGCAGTCGTGGCCACAGTAATTCGGACTACTGTAGTCCCTATCCCTGCAGTAAAGACCAGTAACGTCCATGTAACTGCTGGTCAACATAATGCAGTCCAGCCCACTGCAATCAAGGCAAGTGCAAGCCAGTGCACTGAAATTAAGTGCTCGGCCGACCGATCCACGGCGATCCCGCCCACTGCAGTCATGGCCAATGTAAAACAGACTACTGCAGTCAACACCACTGCAGTCCAGAAAACTGCAAGTCGCCCCAGTGCAGACCAGTCCACTGCAAACAAGCCAGCTGCAGTCCAGAGCACTGAGCTTAAGTGCTCGGAAGGCCGTCCCACAGCAATCTCACCCACTGTGCTACAGACTACTGCGGTCCCAACCACTGCAGTCCAGGGAACTGCAAGTTGCGCTAATGCAGTCCTGCCCACTGCAGTCAAGCCGACAGCTGCCCAGGGCCCTCATCTTAAGCGCTCTGCAGAAGAGCCCACAGCAAACCAGCCCACTGCAGCCAAGGCAGCTGGAAGTCAACCTAAGCCAGTTCAGCCCACTGCAAACAAGCCACCTGCAGTCCAGAGCACTAACCTTAAGTGCTCGGCAGACCAACCTACGGTGATGCTGCCCACTGTAGTCCCTTCCACTGCCATAATGACTACTGCAGTCTCTACCACTGCAGTCTCTACCACTCCAGTCCAGGCAACTGAAATGCCACCTAATGCCTTCCAGTCAACTGCGAGTCTGCCCACTGCAGTGAAGTCAACAGCAAAACATGCTACTACAGCCCTGCAGTGCCCTGCAGTCCTACCTACTGCATGCCAACACATTGTGAGCCAGCGCATTGCAAGCCAATCAACTTTAACCCAATGCATTGTGCCCTACCGTCAGACCAATCAGGTCCTCTCCATCACACCAACTACTTGCCAGATACTCTGCAAGATGGCCTATCAGCACAGGCGTAAGTTATACTCACATCCTTATAGATGTTTAAACATCACGGCATGCGTGAATGTTACTCAGACATGCACACACATGCTCTGGTCCTGACTGTGTGTGTGGTCTATAGCATTTCAGCTCCGTTGGCCGTGGCTAGCCAATGCAAGCACATCCGCTGGAACAGCTCCGGAAACAGCAGAGCTGCAGGAAAAAGATGCCTCAGGAGAGCAAACTAACAACGAACAGCAGCACCCAGACGCACAGACAGAGGTACCCATGCAGCAGCTACACACACACACACACACACACACACACACACACACACACACACACACACACACACACACACACTTCATGAAGTAATTATTCTCCAGCACATCTCCAGCCTACAGGACATACTGAGGTTCACAAGCCTTTAACCGCCTCCATGCTGGCCATTGGAATTACATATGCCCTGCTGTAGCTCTAGCGTGTTTATATCTAGGTGAATAAGATGGTGGAGTTATATACGCACGGCTGTAGCTCTAGCGTGTTTATATCTAGGTGAATAAGATGGTGGAGTTACATACGCACGGCTGTAGCTCTAGCGTGTTTATATCTGGGTGAATAAGATGGTGGAGTTACATACGCGCGGCTGTAGCTCTAGCGTGTTTATATCTGGGTGAATAAGATGGTGGAGTTATATACGCGCGGCTGTAGCTCTAGCGTGTTTATATCTAGGTGAATAAGATGGTGGAGTTATATACGCACGGCCGTAGCTCTAGCGTGTTTATATCTAGGTGAATAAGATGGTGGAGTTATATACGCACGGCTGTAGCTCTAGCGTGTTTATATCTAGGTGAATAAGATGGTGGAGTTATATACGCACGGCTGTAGCTCTAGCGTGTTTATATCTAGGTGAATAAGATGGTGGAGTTATATATGCACAGCTGGAACTAGGTTGATGAAGCCGTCCCTGTGCTCCAGCATCACTGGATGAGGGAAGCTGCTGAGAAAGCCGCTGCACTCTTCTTCTCTTTCATGAGATGATCCCCTGCAACCCAACATGAAGAAAGATTCATGAAAACATATGGATGCACTGATATGGGAATTATAAGTTGATGCCGATATCCGACATCTGACATGTACATATCTTTACAGCTTGGACATGAAAATGTATGTACTGTAACACCACACACAGGACACACTGCACACTGGACACACTACGTGAGTCAGCTCTCAAGCTCTGATCAGCCGGCTGAGTAGCTGCAAATTGTGTTTGTGTGTGTAGTGCTGTGCTGCTAAACATTAACTGTGCTCTTCCAGCATCTAATTAAATCCCTCATCAAATATCGGTCTGAAATATCGGACAACTCTAAGCACCAGCCCAATGATCTTTAAAAAGCAGTTATCTGCAGATACAGATATGATTCCCATATCATCATGCATCTGTAAAAACAAATAAACATTAAAAAACAAAAAAAAACTCACAAATTTATTCCATCACATTTCTACTCACATGTAACGTCAGCTACCTGGACTTCAGCATCACATCAGTATCTACACAGTCAAATCACATTATTATGACCATTATTAATATCCAGAGTAACAGTCGTGTGCAGCACAGACAGCAACTAGACAGGCTGGGAGTGACTCAATAAGGTCCTGGTAGGTTGTCACAGGTATCTGGAGCTATGCTGACTGCAGTGCATCCCACAGCTGCTGGAGGGTGTGTGGGGGAAGATCCATAGAGTGAACACGATGATCGAGGTGGTCCCACAGATGCTTAATTGGGTTCAAATCTGGGGAATTAGTGGCCAGGGTAGCACTTGGAAGTCTTGGTCATGCTCTTCCAACCACTGTTGGACATTTCTAGCCATGTTTATGGGTGTACTACAAGGATGGATTCATACCCAGATCGGTTGAGAGTGCTTTAAGTAGGAATTGGTCATAATAATGTGACGTGACTGTGTATAATAAGAACTACAAAATAAATAACAGCAATAACAAAATAAAAAAACAAACAAAAAAACAACTACTATTATTATTATTATTATCATTATTATTATTATTATTATTATTTAAACTGTACAATTATACAGGACTCTTATTATGATAGCAGTAGTGTTCAAGGCACCACTGTGTTATTACACCTATTATTAGGGTTTTACCAGTAGTATGTTTTCAAGTATGTGTTTTTGATATTGGGAGGATATGAGGGTGATATGTAATGGTGTAAAGCACCATGATTTATGATATTTTTTACCAACATTGTTTTTGTTGGTTTTAACATATTTTAATGCTTACAACCACATCGTATATTAACATAATGAGATATATATATATATATATATATATATATATATATATATATATAATTTAATTAAAAAAAAAGAAAGGGGGAAAAATGGGGTATGTATATTTATATACAAAGGGGGAGAAGAGGAACATGTAAGGGTATTGTGATTATCAAACCATTGCATGTTTCCATTACTTTTGCGTATCTGGTGGGGAAAAGTGATGGTTTTTAAGTATTTTAAAAAAATGTTTACATTATTTATTTATTTTTATTTTTATTTTTTCCTTCAATTTGTAGAGGGTTACTTATATAGCCTCAGACTCTTGCAACACATGAGTCAGATCCGCCTTCTCTAGAAAGTCAATGAATGGACCCCAAATATTATAAAAGGCAGAATATTTACCTTTGATGACGGTTCAGCTAACCATTTATCCCAACCCGACACATTTGTTCTTTTCCAAGATAGAGCAATAACTCTTTTAGCTAATAATATACCCATTTCTAAAAACTGTTGATGTCTTTGTCTAATTTTGTAATTTGCAGACTATCTGGCCATGGGGTTTTTCCTACACTTATACTATCAATTGCTATGGATATTTCTTCCAAGGTTATGTCTTCCTCTAAGTCCAATTTAAGTGCTTCCGATATCGAGGGTAAAGGCACTTTATCTAGAAAATCTTTCAATTTTGAGCTGTCTTGAGTAGTTTCTGACCTATAGAGCTCTTCATAAAATTCCCTAAACATTTCATTTATTTCAGCTGGGTCTATAATTTCCTCCCCTTGGTTATTCTGTAAAGAAGTAATACTCCTTCCACTCTGTAACTGTTTAATTCGCCAGGCAAGTACCTTCCCTGCTTTTCCCCCCTGATCATAAAAAGTTTGTTTGAGTCGCAATAGGCTTGTCATTGCTCTGGATGTTGATAATTCACTATACTGAGCTCTCAACAATAATACATTTTTATGCACTTCAGGAGAACCTGAATGGTAGAAATTTTGTTCTAATAGTTTTATTTTTGCTTCCAATGTTTTAGCCTTTTGATATGTCTGCTTAGCTTTAGAACTAGTGATATTAATGATATAATGATCTGGCCCCTAATATATCCTTTAAAGGCTTCCCATCTTATACTAGCAGATGTTTCTGTTGTATTTGTTTCAAAATAGAATTTTATTTGCTCATCCAGATATGAAACAAAGCCTGGATCTTCCAGCCATTTTTGTTTAAATCATCTTGAGGTATCCTGCACCAATTTAGCCTCTTGATACACTAAAAAAAATGGGGCGTGATCTGAAATTACAATTGCTTCATATGAGCATTCTTTAATTTTATGCTTTAAGTTTGCCGATATTAGAAAGTAATCAATCTGTGAATAAGACTTGTGAGTACTAGAATAACATGAGAATTTTACCTCTCTGGGGTTTGTTTCTCTCCAAATGTCTATTAGATTTAATTTTTTCATGAAAAAATTAAAAAACTACTCCTGAGCTTTTGTCTCTCACTGGGTCTAAGGTGCAATTAAAGTCACCTGCCACTATATAATTTCCAGAGAATGTAGACAAGGTGAGAAATAGGTTCTGAAAAAAAAGATCATCTACATTTGGGGCATAAATGTTTACCAACACTAACTCCTCCTCTAGAAGAGTTCCGTGGGCGATAAGGTATCGCCCTGACTTATCTTTAATGAGCTTATTCACCTGTAGGGGAATAGATTCATTAATCAAAATAATGACCCCTCTTGCCTGTGAGTTAAAGGGGGCAGAGAGAATATTTCCTTTCCATCTTCTCTTGATTTTCAACTGCGTCAAATGTGTTTCTTGAAGAAAGACTATATTAGATTGCCCTCGTAACCCTCTGCAATTCCATGATGTAATTTTAATGTTTAGCTCTCTAGACATTTTAGGTAGGCAGAAACAAATTTCCCCATTTTTTTTTTTTTTTGGGGATCCTTTACAATTACACAGATGACAGATGAACCTAGGCTGATAACATAACATTTACCCCAACTTATGTTTTCTAAAGAAAGAAAGAAAGAAAAGAAATATAAGGAAAGAACAAGTAACAACCCAAAAAGAAAAAATACCTCCACCTCAGACTCCATAGCCTGAGTGCTTCCTTTCTAATCCTTAGGGGTTCCAAACGGCTAACTGGTCCTCTCTAAGATGAGGATCAGCAAAACTGCTTTTCAAATAGTTCTAATTCTAACTCTAACATCTGCTACCTCGTAGGCCTGAACATTTTCAAAAACAAAGTCACTCGACTGTTAATTGTACATTGTTACCTTTCCAGCAAATAAGTTATTAACCTATACAAGGGTGAAGAGAACATATAAAGGACTCCAACTTTAAACCTAAGATTTATCTAGAATAGAGTTATGCAGCAATATACTCATTGTTTAAAACAAAATCGCACATAGAAATCCAGAGATATGGGTTCAGTGTCCTTTTTGAAGAAGAGAAAAAACAAAAGTCAGTTTTGTCAATAATAACTTAAACCTTAACCATCTTGAAAACAGTCCAGAATACGCAAGCGTCCAAAGTATGACACCTGACCCAAGTATTAACTCTTGAAACCAATGGGCCCCGTGTAGTTCAGCTCACTAGTAGCCATTTCCTTTACTCACCAACGGATTTAGCATTTACTTCCGAATTTAACTCGAACCTTCAATCGGTTTAAGCTGCTCAATGAATTCTTCAGCTTCTCCAGGACTACTGAAGATGTGTGGTCGTCGTTCGTATGTCACCAGTAGTCTTGCAGGAGGAATCATTCCAAATCGTAGCCCCAGTGACCGGAGCTGTCGCCTCACCTCGTCAAACTCCTTTCGCCTCCTGTGCACATCGGCCGCCATGTCTTGGTAAAATCGCACCGGTCGGTTCTTATAGAAGATCTGCTCTTTCATCTTGGCTGCTCTCACCACTGCTTCTTTATCTTTAGAATTCAGAAATGTTATTATCATTGTTCTGGGAGAATCGGTGGACCGACTCTGTAAGCCCTCTCCACTGTGAATTTCGTGCCGGAAGGTGCCAACCCTAGAACATCCGGTATCCAGCGCTCTAGAAAACCACGCGCATCTGTGCCCTCTGCTCCCTCGGGCAAACCAACTAACCTTAAGTTGGACCTCCTCGCTCTTGCCTCCAAGTCCAAAACTTTTTCCTCCATACTTCTGATTTTACGTTCCAGGGATTGCACTTTAATTTGGAGGGCGGTGACATTATCTTCAGTTGTTGAAATCCTCGCCTCTGTCTGTGTTACTCGCTCTGTACAGTCCGTAACGTCTTTCCTCGCATTCTCGATGGCCGCTAATATGCCGTCGAATTTGCTGGAAAACTCCGACTTCATCTTGTCGATAGCTGCCAGTATGGTATCAGATGTTGCACGCGAGCCATCCGTCACCACCGGGTTGTCCATCCCCGTTGCTGCACCTTCGGATGCCTTGCTAGCGTTAGCCGTTTGCTCCTTATCCACAGCTTCGATGTTAGCTACCGAGCTAGGATGGTTACTCGGCGTTGCGAAGTTCAGCAACTTAGACTGAAGAGTTTGTTTGCGGGATTGGCTTGATTGTTTTTATGTCGTTGGCATTACCTCCCGTTTTCTGATGAATTGAGATAAACAACCGTCCCCTAAACACGTTTTAAGAAAGGATTTAGTTGACGAGGTAGCAGAGCAGGTTAACTCACGTCCTTTCAGCAAGCCGCCATAACCGGAACCTCTTATAATGGTATTTTTAAGGTTTACTGCTCTAAGTTATCAGTAATGTAGTGTTTATATACAATTATAAATGATGGGAAATGACAGTGTCAAACAGAGGTCTGAACTCCAGTGCTCCTAACATACTAGAGCAGCTAATACAGAGCTGTTCAACACTGAATACCAGACTCTGGTGTGCTGGGAGCTGGAACAGAGCCAGGCTGTGGACATACAGTACGTGGAGGTAGTGAACACGAAACAGATCACTTGAGTTCACATGTCCAGTTTTCTTCGTCAGAGTGATGAGAAAGTTGCATCTGATGAAAAATCCATTTTGAGCCAACAATGCTGAAGTGACTGTTTTGTTCTGTACAGTGTACATACCTATACTCCTCTAAAATGAACTGAAGCACCTAGAACACAAATAAATATGATAAGGCTTTAAATCATACCTCTGCATGAACTCCAGCATAGCACCCAGTTCGCATGTGCAGCTGATGTTCAGAAAGTGACAATGGTGGACTTTGACGAGCAGGGGCGAAAAATAAAAAGGGCACGTACTGGACAACATGGGGCCTTAGTATACCATGGAATAGTCTTCATTAGGGGCTGCAGGACTACAGCTATGTTATGTGATCAAAGTCAAGTCCATTTACAGCATTTAGATGAAGCTCTTATCCAGAGTGACTTACAAGGTTATTCATACTACAGGGAGGCCAATGTAGTGTTAGGAGTCTTGCCCAAGGACTTTCATTGGTGTAGCACAGCATAGTCACCCAGACTGGGAATTGAACCCCAATCTCCCCCATGGGGTGATAGCTTACTGGTAGGTAGTGGCATTATTCATTGTGACACACCAAACACCAAGGACCAAGGACCAATAGAACAACCAAGGTTTTACTGCATATGCTGCCCCAATATTTGAGCCTCTTTGGGCCTTATCTGAGACTCCACCCCGAGTATTGTTCCTGCTGTCCTGGTCATAATCCATTATGAAGCTTTAGACATTAATTTTAATATGATTTATTAATAGAGGAAAATAAATGTTTTAGAATATGACTCAATAAGGTCAGAGTCCCAGATGACTAATCACTGATGATGTCATTAATTAAACCACATGATAAACTTTAAACCAACTTTGATGAAGCCGAACTCCACAGGTTCACTGAAGTTCATCTCGTCTCTCAGTCAAGGTTTTAGTACCAACTTGTACCAGCACAACACAACCTAACACACCACCAGCACGTCAGTGTGACTACAGTGCCAAGAATGATCCACCACCCACATAATACCTGTCTGTGGTGGTTCTGTGGGAGTCCTGACTATTACGGAACAGGGTAATAAAATATACAGAGAATCAGATGGACTACAGTCTGTAAGTGTAGAACTACAAAGTGCTCCTATTTTCACCTTTCCAACATATTTCTGTATTTACTTTTCAGCTTTAGACCATTTAAACAAGACAGACATTCCGTTTTCTCCTTAAGGAAAACAATTAGTATCAATATTTTTACGTGAGGCTTGATTCCTGGGAAGAAACGTCAGGACCGGAAATATCGATCCGCCCACCACTACATACATCCGGTTGCATACTTCATATGATATTTTGATATCTGGTGCAATAGTTTTTAAGGTCCACTGGCAGCCAGTAATGCAAAACATACAGACATCAGACACATCAGAATGGAAGAGCAATGGTGGAATTCCTCGGAAATTCCGTGGAAAGTCATAGGCGTTGTTAAGTGTCCAAATCCAAGCATGCCAGGTTAGCCATCACATGACGAAACAAGAAAAGAAACGTAACGTGAGTCTTTTCCAACCAAGCAGCAATGAGCGTGTTTCCCTGAAGCAATCTCCTGCTGATCTAAAAGCCGATATGCTTTTGTGGAGCTTCAGCAGAAGCTTTCATTCAAGTATCAAGTTTCATTAGCAGCCATCCCTGCTGCAAGCGAAAGCGAGACTGTTTGCTGAGACTACTCACCACCTCAGATTTTGTCTAGCAAGCTAAATGATTAACCAGTTTAGCGTTTTTACTCCCCCACTCCCCCAACTGATTGCCTCTTTGTACATACTGCCAAGTATGTGGATGTATGTGCGGTCCACATGGTCCCTGGAGACTAACAATGTTAGGAGACGTACATACTAGTCATGAATTGACCTTTGAATACCTGCAATCAGGTGCTGGCACGAATATCACTGCGGCCTGTCTGTACTCAACAGTACGCATACCATGCGGTTATCATGTGATATGATGAGAGTTTTTCACTGTAGCACTGAAGGCCTAAGAGGGTAAAGGCCGTAGCTGCCATGTCACAGGTTCATATAAAGGTCAACCGATGTTTGTAGTGGTAAACGGTATTCTCCTTATTCACTTGTTGGCATGCTGGTTATCAGCAAATCATTACATATTACAATCTGAATTTCTACAGTGAATAAAATATGCTGGGAGATATCGCTGATGTTCACAACAAACTTACTTATAACTTATAACTTATGACCATTTGTTAGACTATTTTTTATCATATATTTAATATATAAAACCTTTATATTGCAATATCTGTATGATACGGCACTCACCATCAAAAGAATAGCTACACCCAGAAGGAGGTGTGGGATTGTAGTGCTATTGGGACGGAAGATAAAGGTTACCAGGAACAATACATGATGATAAATTTAGACTGATATGATCAATATTTATTGAGCTACACATACAGAAGTAGTGTCTCTCAGTATGGCGTTGGGCCGTCATGCTTGCTAACGTAACATACCAGACGTCTCAGCATGGAGTTGTGGATGTTCCTAATGGTGTCCTGTGATAATCCATCACATGCAGCTTAAATATCCTCACACAGTTCCTGCCGATTTTGTGGTAGGGGTGGCAGTCAGTCATCTTGGGCCTGACCATGGTGCCTCCACACACGGATTCATTGGTTATCTCCACCAAGACAAAAGCGAGACTCGTCACTGAAGATGACCTGCTGCTATTCTGAGTCACTCCATGACAGGCCGGCACGACACCATTGCAGTCTTTGGCAACACTGACGTGGTGCTAAGTCATCGTAACGGTCTGCGTGCGTGTAGTCCTGTGCTGTGCAGCCGTCTGCCAATGGTACTGGCACTAACAGAATGACTCATGGAGGGCATCACTGCTCGCTGAATGCCTGCAATCGTGGTTGTTGGATCACTCAGGTACAGAGATAAGGCCCGTCCTTGCTTATGTCACATGCATGGCTGAGTGTGAAACTTGAGTCATTTGCATGTCTTATGATGTCAAACTTACCCACCAAGTTTCATCTCTGTTAGTTGATTCCTTATGAGTGCAGCTATTTGTGCAACTATTCTTTTGATGATGAGTGTATATATTGAGTATGTGAGTGCTGTTATATATGCATGTGTGTGTAAGCTAATAATTTTAATGCGTGGTCACTGCATATTCAGATGTTGTCTTGTGTTATTTAATAAAGCAATATTTAATTATGAAAATAGTCATTATAAATCAGAAGGCATTATTTGTGCTTATTAATTCATTTATTTATTTATTATTTTCTATGATAAACACAAGATAAACATGGCATAATCAAGATTTCAGGCAAAATATTGTTTTTCATCCAGTCAAACAGTGAACAGTCGTGTTGATGCATACTGTATTCTTTGCACTGTTTTGGGGCTTAGTATGAACTTTTCTGAGTGTCTTCTCTTCCTGTAGTTCCAGTATTGGTGAATGTGTGCACTTGGGAGCCTGATTTGCAAAAGGGAACGTGAACTTGAGGGGGAACTGAATGAATCATAACACCAGCAGCTTGTGAGAAGTGAAGGTACCCAAGAAAGAATCCCGGTATGTCTTAGAGTACAATGTGGAAGTGCCAGTAAGTACCAGCCCACTCCGAACAATGACGGTAACACCCATCACACATCATCTTCTTTTTTCTATTGCACAACTTACAAATCAAGGAAACATCAGCCAGTTATGCAGCACTTTCCCAGATGTTATCACACTCGAGGTTACAAAGTTTATTTCTTTTTAGAGCAACAAGCAACCGCAAGCTGGAGTGACGGTGATGATAAAGTAAGTTGGCTATACCGTGCAAACACTGATTATTATACTGTAGAGATAATAATCATAGCAAAAGAAGCTTGCATTAACATAGCCTGCATACTTTCATTGCTGAGACATAATCAAAGTCACTCAGAGTCTGAAATGGACTGCTGTATTGAAGAGAAACTATTTAGAGAAATTATTTACAGTGAGTGGTGGTGGTGGTGATGGGAACCAGGGGTCACCTATCTACAGCACAAATATAGCCTTTTTATTTACTATCAAAACCACCAGTGAACCTACATGTGTCCTCAGAGTTTGTATATGTGACATTGCTGATGGAAAACTCATCATTGTCATTGGAGACTATGCAGCCTCACAACGCCCTGCATGTATCCCTACACCATGAGTATATGTAAAAAAATAAATGCATGTTTTAAAACCTTCTCAAAACTCATATAAAAGGCGTCTCAGGAATCAGGGCAGCATGTTTGTAACAAATTTGAGTGGTAAAATTATGCAAAAAAATAAAAAAAGAAATAAAGCAAAAAATTCTATTCAATTCAATTCAACTTCACTGTCATTATACCAATACAGGATGTAGGGTATAATGAAACACTATCAGGCTACTTCTCCAGTGCAGTAATTAAAGGGTAGATTGCAGTGCAAAGGCAAAAAGACAGAGACACAATACAGTATGAGCATAAACAGTAAACACACATATCAGCGAATGTGCAAGAGCAGTAACTGTATGTCAAAATGTTGCTAGAACTGAGGTGCAAACAGCAGTTAGCTTATGCAATAGAGTGAAATACAGCTTGGTGTAAGTGTACATTTTGGAAAGTACAGTGTGTTGAGGTAGCCAGGTATGCAGTTAAGTATGAGATGGTAAACACTAGATGTATGTATACATAACAGTGTACAGTGCAGGTAGTGAGAATAGCAGCTAATGCTCAGGTAAACAGCTAAAACGGCCAATCAATCAGAAAACAGAAACATCTGTCAACGTAAGAAAAAAGGAATGCATTCAGAAACCAATGCATGGCCACCAGCTAGCCACCACAAGATGGTAGTAAGGCCCTGCATTTGCAGTCGTAGGCGTAACCCTGTCTACACGGGCCTACCCTCATGGAACATTTCACGGTAACACTCTTTTTTTTCACTTTCTCTTTTATTCTCTGCACAGAAAAAAGCATTCTTTTTCGATCATGGTAGACTGGAATTACACATATGGCTGATCGCTTCTGCTTTTATGGCTAAATGCGTGCGTGGCTGCAGGAATTCAATCCTGTGAACTTTGGCACTGACTCAAAAGGTCGCTAAAAGGGTTCTCATTGCTCAGCATGAGCAGGATATGAATGCAAACTCTCACTTTCTGTGTTTGTATAGCAAAGATATCATGTTCTTGGGAAAAGCAGAAAAAGAAGGCGGACAGCCAAGGAAGTAGTGACATAACACCGGGCCAAAAGTCTTATATAAGGTCATAATAGCCCATTTGACAAAGACCTGGTACAAGATAAATGACGTGAGTGATTGCAGCTCATGCTTCAAAAGTAAATGATCAGAATACAAACAAGGGTCACGATCTGGAGTAAACACTACGGGCTGTAAAGTAGACCGTATAAATCCATAGTAACACTGTAATGACAAGTGCAGGTCACGTAAGCTTATTCCTAATGTGTGTGTGTGTTTCATTTGAGGGTGTGGAGCCATTTCCTTCATGTCTTCCTACTGCTAAAGAGGGAAGCAGAGGCCTTTTACACTAATGCCTCAGTGTTGGAGCGGGGTATGACTAAGGGTGCAATATTCTACATAATGGGCTATGGTAATATTAATACTGTATATTCTAAAACATTTTCTTTCATGTATTGATAAATCAAATTAAATGTAATGTCTAAAGCTTCATAAGAAACCAGGGGTGGGTTACAAGCAGGACAGCAGGGACGATGCTTGGGGGTTTCAGACAACAAGGTTCAAAGTGGCTCAAAATATGGTACCAGCAAATAAAGACGGCAGTGGTGCGTTTTGAAGGGGGCAATCGCAACAAATCACCCAGCAGAATGATAAATTGCGTCAAGCTTATGAAAGGTTCCTATGCAGGCCAAGCTACCTTGTTTATCTCTACCTCTATCTCTATTAACTCAACTACATGGTTTGTGTACTTTGTCCACCACTGGTTATTAGGAAATAGGATGTTTTGCATGCTGTATTTGATTACTCCTGTCTTTGCATTGCGTCTCGGTTCTGAGAATGATCAGGAAAAAAGCACTGTTATAATATAGACAGATATATGTATATTGTACATGATTAAGTTCAATACTGTTTATTTTAAAAACAAAAAAAACAAAAACAAATATGCATTGCGGAAAGAGAACGTTAACATGAACGTGAACTAACATTTAACAGATCTTTCTTAATTTATTTACTTGCTCTGTGTTTATTGTTGGACATCAGTGGCCCTCCAAAGATGCTTTCACCAGGCTTCAGAAGTCCGCGAGTCGTCCCTGCCAGAAACATGTTTAATCTTCATTTTGAACCATTAACACATCAGCGTTCAGGGTTGAAATCATTGCTTTCATTAATATACAATCACATTTGTTGCATTTCATTAATATAAAACAATACTGTTGTTCCAGGTATGAAAGGATTCTGTGAAGATACTAGTACTGGACTAAATCCAGATTCTCTAGAATTAAACCAAATATCGAACCCTCATGTGATCATGGCTAGATCTACCATTGAACGTGTCATAGAACGTAACGTTACATAACAGCCTCCTTAATATTTACACCCCCAACATTTACATACTTCCACAATGGAGCAACAGCAAAAAAAAAAAGGGCAGACTATGTGCAGAAATCCATTGTTCCAGGCTGTTAAGGGGATGTTGACACTTTTTATACCCTTCCCAAGGGGTTGAACTGTCAGTGGGCATGATGATCATCTTTAAATGAGGCTGGACAACTTTAATTCAAAGCTGTTAGTTCGCTCTGCACATTTCACTCTGTACAGCTTCCCAAACTCTTGGACAATATGGAGCAGTTTCGCTCAGCGTTTAACACTGAAGAGACTGAATAGAGGAGCAGCTCCACCTTTATTAGCATCACAACCCCAACAGCAGCCTGTTAGTAGCAGCCATGCTGTGTGATTGCATCCGTGTTTGCTGGCTGAAGCAGATCATGTTAAACTGAGAGTTTCATAGTGAGGAACAGCTTTAATCTACTGTGTGTTGATGTCCATATGGAAAGGGAGTAGCTAGTATAGGTAGGCCACTAGCAAGCTACGAGTAACTAGCACAGCTAAATAAATAGCATGAATACTGAGCTTATTTACACGGAGGGGCCAGCAGCAACAACTGACAGACAAAGACAATACATCAGTTTTAATACCTCTGGGGCGAGGTGGGGTCTTCATCTGACTCATCACTCACCCCTACCAATTTACCTTTTCCTGTTGCATCAAAACTCATCATTTCTTAAACCCATAAAGTTTAAATCTGACTGGCAACCAACATCATATAAGATTATTCCTGTTTGGAGGTTTTCCAGTGCAGGGCATTCACCTCTCCTAGAAATGTTCCTATTTTCCCACCGATAAGCTATCCAGCTAACAAAGTCTCCTTCATTTCTTCTCCCTATTATCAAATACCTGGAGTTTTGCACTTTCACAAAGCAATAGTACTTGTTGAACAATGAACAATGCTAGGTATATGGGCCTATTCACCACATATGTATAATTGTTTTTAATTGGTTTTACTTTATTAAAGCATCTTATATAATTATAACCGTTCAGAAGGTTTCTTCTAAGCACACTCTAACTCTAACCTTTATGGATCTGTGTGGAACACATCATTTACTGCGCTGTTCTTTTTAATGAGCACCAGGAGCAGCGCCAAGCTGATGCCGGCCACTTATAAAATCAAACCATCTTTTGTTCTAGCAATTCCGATATGCGTTTATGCATTATCAAAAATTCTCCCACACATAGGACCTAATCATACCATGTAAATGGGTGCATTCTGCACCCTGAACAAAGTCACATACTTACTATGTAGAACATCAGACAACAAAGTATAAATACTGAATAGATGTATTCCCTGGCAACAACTTGAGTGAGCACTCTGAGGTCCTGTGTGCCAAAGGGCCTTTAGTTTGAACCCTGAACATAACAATATAAAGTGTGCCGTAATCTTTGCTCCAGCCAGATTGGATATTTACCGTAAACAAACTTAAATGCGCACGTGTTCACTGAAAATCAACAGCACTGGACAAACTTCGCATATTTTTACCCGAACAGTGTTTCATCTATTCATCATCTAAGCCACTTATCCTTTCAGGGTCACCTATCCCAGCTCTCATCGGGCAGAAGACAAGAAACACCCAGAACAGACCACTGGTCATACACATTCATTCTTTCACTCACTCACACACACACACACACACACACACACACACACACACACCTCTAGGAGCAATTTAGCAAATTCAGCTCATCAGTTCACCACGTCTTTGGACTGTGGGAGGAAACCCATGTTGACACAGAAAGAACCCCACACAGAAAGCCTCAGCTGGGAATCAAGCCCAGGCCCTTCTTGCTTTGAGGCAACAGCACTCACTGTACCACCACACCACCCCCAAAGTACAGTCAGTCTTGCTAAGCTTCACATACCAGTTAAGCCTACAGGTCCACAGACCCATAAAGCCACTGGTGTAATCTTTTAAAGCAGTTTTTTTAAGAGAATGCTTTTTGACTCTTTTTTTCTGTGGGTGCTGGGATACTATTATACCGTGGGCAGACATATTTATTTTTTTTATTGTGGGTGTCTGAATCATTCACTTTGTGTTCTTTTCTTAGCTTAACACACACTGGAGCTTTAGGAACATCACTATCTGGAATCACCTTGGTCAAACTTTACCAGACACTGACAGAATAGAGGGTGTCAGCTGATGTTACAAAGTGTTGCTGCATCATTGCCAGTGAGTGGTGGCTGTAGTACTTCAATGCTCTAAAAAATAACACACTGCTACATCTGCAGTCAGGAGAAAACTTCTAATTTACTTTAATACCGTGATTTTTAGAACATACCGCTTGCAGTGGATGTTCATAACATGCGTGTGTTTGTTGGTGGTGACTCTAACGTAAGGTGTCCAATCTTATCCACAAAGGGCCAATGTGCAGGTTGCAGGTTTCATTCAAAACAAGCAGGTGCACACCTGCTCAACAGTGTGAAAACTGAGACGTGTCTGGAGGGAAAACACAGAGCCACACCAGCTCTTTGCATCCAAGATTGCACAGCACTGCTCTGTGATATTCTATGAGGTGATTTGTCATTTTGCTGCCTAACTGTGCCCAGTTTGGGGTAAGAACAAGAGCACAACAGTGTATACTCAGATAGTTCTGGAATGTGATACTACACCCTTCTGGTTGATGATTCATCTCCCCTAGCACTACACTATCAGCCGGAGAGCAACATCACCCAGGCGCCTGGGGACATCTCAGTCCGGCCTTCCTGCATGTGACAGATACCTTGTTTCATATGTTCTGGATATGTCTTCTAATTGCCCTAATTTATCCCCTAAGGATTCTCCACTTCCTTACACTAGCCAGATGTCCGGGCATGCCCCTCCCACAGCTTACGACTGGTGGCTGGGCAACATGACCCATTTTCTCTGTTTAAAGGAGGTTCAGAAGTGATGAGCAAACCGTTCAACATACTTGACAGTCCATTCCTATTTCTTCAGATTGATTCCCCTAATGTTTTGGACATCTCCCAATATACACCGACCGGCCACTTCATTAGACCTACGTCCTTATGTCTACATAAAGTCACTGTCCATTGTCCACTGTCCACAGGAGCACTTCATAATTCTACTACAGACTGTAGTCCATCTGTTTCTCTGTATACATTTTCAACCCAATTTCACCTTGTTATTCAATGGTCAGGACCCCCACAGGACCACCGTAGAGCAGGTATTATGTGGGTGGTGGATCATTCTCAGCACTGCAGTGACACTGACGTTGTGCTGGTGTGAGTGGATCAGACACAGCAGTGCTACTGGAGTGTTTAAACACTGTGTCCACCCACTGTCCACTCTATTAGACACTCCTACCTTGCGGGTCTACCTTGTAGGTGTACAGTCAGAGACAATAGCTAATCTGCTGCTGCACAGTGCAGTGTTGGTCATCCCCTAGTCCTTCATCAGTGGTCACAGGACGATGCCCACGGGATACCCAGCTGTTGGTTTTCACTGCAGTACGGAGAATGACCATCCAAATAATACCTGCTCTGTGGTGGTCTTGTGGGAGTGTGGGAATTTGATGACCTCTCTTGCTGTGTGGGCTTGGGGTGAGTTGGTGGGCCTGATTTCTGTGTTCTTTATTATGATCTTATTCCAATTTTTGTAATTAAAAAACAACCAAAATAAATGTTTGAACTCTATAACTTTTTCAACTCGTGTGGGAGTGGAAAGAATGAAGGAAAAAGAATGAAGGAATGCTAGAATGATGATCAGAGCTGCAGATTTTGTGGTTTGGAATGTCCCAGTTTCTTTGACGGTGTAGTTTTATCAAGTTAATATGAATGTCCGGTCTAAAATACTTGTGAATAGCTACATTTAAAATATGTATAATAATAAATCATGTTGATCTATTGAATACTTGTTTGACCTACTGTATTGTAATTGCCTGAACAAAACCTCCACTTTAGTTTATTATTTATACGGTTTGAAAATTCCAGCTGCTCTTTATATCATGTCACAGTTTCTTGATGAATGAACTAACATAAATGACCATAATTGATAAAAATAACTTTCCAGTACATTACATTAAAAGTTAAGAATATTTCTTCATCCGCTGTAATGTTGTAATGTAATGTAATGTTAATATTTTGAACATACAGGATTTTGTTCCAATGGCCACAATAGAATAATTTTGCAATAAAGTACATCAGCAAATAAATTTCCACCCAGCGGAGGAGAGAAATACCAGTGGTTGACATTTTGTACAACAGTGACCTTGACCAGACGACTGTTTCTCAAGCTGTGCTGTCCTCCTAGTTCTAAGCACTGACATTTCCCATTCAGCAAGAAACTGCACTCATATGAGATGACATTTTACTACAAATGGTAAGTGTTACAGTGTGCTGCTGTTTAAGTATCCAGGGGTCAGTGAGCATTGTTTGGTCCCCTTCATTATCATGGCAAAAAAAAAAAACTGGTAATCTACCACATTAGTTTTGGAAACACTTTCTGGAAAAAAGGAAGCTCGGCAGGATATTAAAAGAAAGAGATCCTATGAATCACACCTAACTTCTACCCATTGAGAAATATGATTGCTGATTTTTGGGAAATATATGATGTAATTTGTGATGAAATTTAAAAAAATGACAGTGGGCGTATTGTGCCACTCAAGGTCGTTCACTAAAAAGCTGGCATCTAGCAGATGGGGTGAAGTTGTAACTACATGGCCAAAGCTACAGTGGCTGGTATTGAGTCTTGGTTCCTCTCGAGGTTTTTTCCTTTTGAACTGAGGGAGTTTTTCCTTGGCTTGCTCACTGTGGGCTCAGACACCAAATTCTTTGTAAAGCTGCTTTGTGACAACATCTATTGTACAAGGTGTTATATAAATAAATCTTGACTTGACTTGACTGTACAGCTTCATATACACAGCACCTATGCAACTCAAGGCAGAAAAAAACTTTTGGTCATACAAATCGAGCTAAGATTAGGATCCACTGGCAAACACCAAACTGACCCCTTTGTGGACACCCTCAATAGAAATATATTTCTTAATACCCTGCTGAAAAAAATGAGCTTAGACCAGCATGGAATTCATTCTGGTCCAGGCTAGATTATGCGGGTTAGTGCTGGTTGACCAGCAAAAACATGCTGGTCGTTTATTGCGTTTTTCACCAGGGTATGAATCTACATCTTGGTGTTTCGGTTATCATAGGCTTGTCCATCAGGCAAAGGCTGACAAAGATATTTATCTAGTTAAGGCGGAGCTAAAGCTAGATGCTAACTAATGGAAGAGATAGTTATTGGTAATATTATGATACCAATACTGATACTGCTGTTTAAGTATCCAGGGGTCAGTGAGCATTGTTTGGTCCCCTTCATTATCATGGCAAAAAAAAAAAAAACTGGTAATCTACCACATTAGTTGTTGAATAGCAGAATCAGGTTAAAACTGTTCTTTAACTTACTGGAAAAAATACAGAAAAAGGAAGCTCGGCAGGATATTAAAAGAAAGAGATCCTATGAATCACACCTAACTTCTACCCATTGAGAAATATGATTGCTGATTTTTGGGAAATATATGATGAAATTTGTGATGAAATTTAAAAAATGACAGTGGGCGTATTGTGCCACTCAAGGTCGTTCACTAAAAAGCTGGCATCTAGCAGATGGGGTGAAGTTGCAACTACATGGCCAAAGCTACAGTGGCTGGTATTGAGTCTTGGTTCCTCTCAAGCTTTTTCCTTTTGAACTGAGGGAGTTTTTCCTTGCCTCTGTCGCCCTTGGCTTGCTCACTGTGGGCTCGGACACCAGATTCTTTGTAAAGCTGCTTTGTGACAACATCCGTTGTACAAGGTGTTATATAAATAAATGTTGACTTGACTTGACTGTACAGCTTCATATACACATCACCTATACAACTCAAGGCAGAAAAAAACTTTTGGTCATACAAATCTAGCTAAGATTAGGATCCACTGGCAAACGCCAAAGCTGCCCAGCTAAAGCGACCTTAGCTAGCTAGCTAGCTAGCTAGTCTTAGCTAGATAGCTAGCAGTCTTCATTAGTCTTTGTCTGTCCAACAAGCTTGACAACCAAAACACAAAGAAGTGGCCTCACAGCAAGAAACACCCTATTAAACCCATAGACTGTATCAAGAGAATACACAAAGGGCCAGTTTGGCTTTTGGTAGTGTGTGCTAACATTAACTAGCCTGCTAACATTAGGGCCCACACGAATCAAACTTTTTATTTGTTGCTTTTTTAACTTATTAGCTGCAGCAATTGTCTCTTCTCTTTCTCATCACATAGAAAGCACTAGAATGATAACTGATTAGTTTTTTGGATCTATCCAACGAGAGCCTCAGCCAATGCAGTAGAGGCTCAGACAGAAGTTTGATACATCATGGATGCATGGATGCTAAATGCTCCTTTGTATGTGTAAAAATCAATGGAAATGGGAAGCCTAAAATATCAGCTTTGCTGATGGTCTGGAGGGGTTTTAACAGCAGAATGTCATATACTTAACTGTTTTTGGTTCTTATTATTCTCAGATGTCTCTCAGATGAGATGCCTGATGGTGTTAAGAATCCAACATTCTGTTAGAATCCAACATTTCAATAAAGTAGCAGTTCACTTTGGCACTTGTACAGGTTCCTTAATTAAAACCAAGTGGTATGATGATGCACGGCCAAAAATCATTCCAATGAGTCACAATGCCAAACCTACCCACCAAACTTCATTCCGGTTGATTGATTCCTTCTGGGTGCAGCTATTTGCATCTATTATTTTTTTTGATAATGAGGGTATTTCTTAGGACATTTGCCTCATATGTGTATCCCATGTTCTTGCACTTCCAAGAGCTGAAATTTGGGCTATATTAGGGTTATTCACATTTCAGTACCAGCTGATCATTGGGTTTTCCTTGCCTTGGTCCTGCTATTTATGTCTGCTGCCTCAAAAAACAAAGTGGACTACTCGTCATGCCCATGAAAGAGGGAGGTGTCTGGCAGACTGCTGCATTTAGATTTTCATTTGAAACATGACTGAAACATCCATGACTCACCCAGGTATACAGGTAGACGTTAGGGTGGTTTGCTTTGTTTCTACACTGCAATATTTGCACTTATTTGTGGCATACCAGAGTAATCATTATGACAGACCTCCTGCCTGAGGAAGAATTTCAGACAGTACACTAGATAAACCAGTATAAACTGGTATACCACTCACAACTAATAAGTCTCTCATATATAGGTTCTAGATAGATCAGTTATTATTTTTCATCCTGATACATGCATCTCTATTTTATTCCATATAGAGAAAAATCTTGTTGTTTAGATGTGTATTATTTTAATAAATACAATAATAGTTAACAGTGGTGATATGCAAGCTTTCATTGTTGCTGCTGATAGTTTAATACAGAAAAGAAAACGTGTGAAGTCAGTATGAAGTATGATTATTTTTTTCATACTGAATCACAGTTTAATGGCACAGGGCTTATGTACATCCTTGATTCTAATAATTAATAATATACTCTTAATTCTAATAATTAATACTCTAATAATTACCATAAAGCACTTATCATGGGTGAGGTGGTATGAGAAGTGTGCACCCCCTAAAAGTTCAAATGAAACTATGCCACTGAATATGAGGTAAAATTTGGAAACATTTTTTGGCCAAATTTTTAAGTTACTACATAATGTGTTTAGGATACTAAACTTGGATTAAATATCCAGAAAAGCATGAAAGAAAAATACAAGATATAAATCTGAAAAATCAGACTTGTCTAAGAACCGTGTGGGTGTGGCTAATGGGCAGCTTGATTGACAGCTCTCTGTCCAACACTCTTAGCATGCTCCGCCACTCAAATACAGAACTAAAATCATTATCCAACTTTTATGTGAGGCTACCTGGACAAAAAAGTCATGAACAAACAGATGTGTGGATGGAAAGTCGCTCAGACAACACAAGTGAACAAAGGTAAATGAAGGAATGGACAAACGAACAAGGTATGGATGAAGGATTTAACCAGTGACAGGCCGCTCCAGACAGGAGGTCTAGCTTGCTAGCTTTTGGTTATGCTGGTTAGCTTAATCTCCCTATACGTTTCTCTGACTCTGCAATAACAATTTGAACGAAACTACAAGAAGGAAAACGCAGATTGCTTAAGACTTCCTTAGAAATACAACGCTCTTCAAAAGTCTGAAACTATTGTCAAAATGTTTTGTTCCAGATATATGTATAGTTATCCTGTTATAACAGTAATAACTATTTTTTTATTTGTTACATTTTTAATATTTGTAGATAAATCATCAGTAATTAAAACTTCATAGAATCAAAACTTACACTAAAATAAAAGTCCAGTGATTTTGTTTATGCAAATCATAAAGTTACATTTTGGTGTCTAGTTTATAACAGTTCAGTCTGTCAAAAACAGTTCAAACTGTCTAAAGTTATAACCGAATAACAATTATTAATATGACACAAGGTTCCAATAATTGGAAAAGTAGTGTATATACAAAAAGGAAATAAACTAAATCTGGCTTTGATCTACAGTCTTGTTTTCATTTGTATTTCACATCACAACAAAAATCCTACATAATTTATCATAAATCAAATCATGCATAAGAAAACATACACAATTTAGGTTGTTATAGCAATGTTTTGTAACATGTTTTGTACAGGCAAATTCAGCTTTAAGTACAACATGATGTGACAGATTGCACAACAAAATGAAGTAACAGTCACTTTCACATCATGTGGATGATGAGTGGATAATGTGGATAATGGTATGAGGAACTCTAAGTGTATCACTGTATCCAGATTAAAAGCTAAGTCAGCAATATTCAGACAAACTGTGTTCCCGTAGCCTGTAGCTGAAATAATGTCTTACTGGGCAAACTTTTCTTCTCACATTAAATCCTAGTCACGTTAAATCCATTAAATTATAGTTCTATTGGGTAAAGAATGAGAATATGTACTTATTATTATTAGAAAATGATTATTCCCATTTCCAATGTTTATAACAGATATTTTCCATGCTTCAATATTCCAAAAATATATTATTTTGCCTATACTGTACATCTGCATTCACCCTCTAGGCTCTGTTTGAACTTCTGTCTTTAAGCCCCGCCTCCTGATGAGCCTAGTGTGTTCTGATTGGTCAGCTCGCCCACTCTGTTCTGACTGGTCAGTCTCCAGAGCAGCTGAGATAGTGGCATCTTACTACAAGTCCCACCCCTACAGGTACCCAGTAAGAATAGTGCTACGAGATCATGTCACCTTGTAACAGAAAAAAGGGCTGAAATTCTGACAAGCTGAGAAAAGTGGCTTATGTGGGAGAGAGTTTCTCCTTCTGGCATGTACTTTGGACTTCATAACTTTGCAGACCATTTACATGCACAAAAAGATACACTAAAAGGGAAAACTGGAAAACAACATAGGCAGCCTTAGAATGGTTCCAGTCATTTGTGTACAGACTCATGCAATGGACTCATTATCTGTTCAAAAGACTGTTAGCCAACAGAACCGATTCTAGAGTGCATTTCAAACTTTCTCCCTATGTAAAACACTGGGTATCCATTCATCTACAAATTGTAGGCTCAGACAAAGGATGAAGTTAACGCTCAGCGTTATTGGCAAATCCAAATTGTGATCATTTTTCAGGGAGCATATATCACAAGAGGTGACAGCTGGGTGCCAGTGTAAACCACAGTTTTAATTATGCTGCATGTCTTCTGGTTTGGCCAGTGATAACCTTATGTAATCAGATACAGCATACAGTGTAAAATATGCTACATGTGAATAGTGAATTGCAGACGAGGTACATTTCCTTTCATCTACACTCGTTGTCCATTTTATCAGCTGTACTTGCCATATAGGAGCACAGTGTAGTTCTAGAGTTACAGACTGTAGTCCATCTGTTTCATTGTATACTTTGTTACCCTCTTCTTCAATCGTCAGAACCCCCACAAGACCCCCACAGGACCACTGCAAGACCAGTGGAGTTTTTAAACACCTCCACCTCCATTATCCGGTCAACAGCATCCTGTGGGCAGTGTCCTGTGGGAGGAGCAACACTGCACTGTGCAGCAGCAATAAGCTGTCCTCTCTGACTGTACACCTACAAGGTGGACCAGCAAGGTAGGAGTGTCTAATAGAGAGGACAGTGAGTGGACACAGTGTTTAAATAACTCAAGACAAAGTAGAAGTATGATATTTTCAAGGAACAAAAAATTGTCCATTGTTATTTTAGCAGTCAACAAAAGAGCAAATAATTCCTTTAAGTAAGACCGGGATCCAAATGGGGCTTACAGAACAGGAGTTACACGATGCAGACCAGCTGACCCCAAACTACACTCACACACCCACCCACCCACACCCAGCTAATATCCTGCAATGTCATTACATAAGGCTATAGACTATTGCTAACAGCTGTGTAATCATTTGTACTCCAACACTTATACAAAACAATAACAATGAATCTGAATACTGGAGTCACACATACACAACCACCTCTGCAGGACCATCACTATAAGTCCCATAAACCATATGTTCAGTCACCACAAACACAACTTTTGTCAGTTTCTGATAAAACTACATTTAACTACAAAAACTCAGACAGTTACAAACCTAACAACACGAACTTAAAAACACAGCTGACTGTCACAGTGGACACCCCCAATGAAGAGGACATGAAAATTAAATGAAACAGTTGATGAGGAATCACCAATCTTAAACGCACAAACCAGGTCACTATGGGTGAAAGCATCCTGCCCCAGTGGGTTATCAAACATGTTTATCCAGCCTACCATCCAGCTTTGGCCCACACCAATTTGCCTACAGAGCAAATCGGTCCACAGAAGATGCCATCGCTACCACTCTCCATAGAGCACTAACCCACTTTAAACACCAGGGGAGCTATGTGAGATTGCTTTTTATAGACTTCAGCTCGGCATTCACTACACTAATTCCGAGCAAGCTGGTCACTAAGCTCACCAACATAGGACTGTCCCAGCCCATCAGCTGCTGGATCATGGACTTTCTGGTACATGGCACCCAGAATGTCAGACTGGGCCCCCACATTTCCACCACTATCACACTTAGCACTGGCGCTCCACAAGGCTGCGTGCTAAGCCCCCTTCTCTATAGCCTCTATACCCACAACTGTGCACCCATACATTCTACAAACAGCATCATCAAATTCGCAGACAACACAACAATGGTTGGGCTTATTTCAGGAAATGATGAGGCAGCCTACATGGACGAAGTCCGAACACTGGTATTGTGGTGTTCAGAGAACAGTCTCACCCTGAACTCCTCAAAAACCAAAGAACTCATTATAGACTTCAGGAAAAAGTTGTTAAACCCTGATCCACTTTACGTCCATGGGGACTGTGTGGAAAGAGTTGGTGATTTTAAATTCCTGGGCACGCACATCACTGATGATCTTTCCAAGTCCATCAACACTACTGCAGTAGTGAAAAAGGCACAGCAGCGACTCTACTTCCTGAGAACTCTCAGGAAGAACAACCTATAAGAGAAACTACTGATGTTCTTCTACCGCTGCTCCATTGAAAGTGTGCTAACATACTGCATCACCTTGTGGTACACCGGGAGCACAGTGGCAGATAGGAGAGCTCTTCAGAGAGTCATCAGTACAGGCCAGAGGATCATAGGCTGCACACTGCCCACTCTGGAGGAGGTGTTCAGGTCCCGCTGCCACAACAGAGCAGCTAACATACTAAAAGACCCATCACATCCTGCACATAACCTGTTTGAATTACTACCCTCCAGAAAACACTACAGATCCATAACGTCACGGACTAATAGACTTAAAAACAGATAACCAACACTCACACTACCACCCAATCATCACCAATAGCACAAGAACACTTAGAGACACCATATGTTTGCAGCTAAAATTCTTTATAATCCTTTTTAAATACTTCTGAGTGCAATATGTGCAATTTTACCTTTTATTATTTTTTAAAAGGTAACACTGCAACACTGCCAACACTGCACTGTGCAGCAGCAGATGAGCTATCGTCTCTGGCTATACATCTACAAGGTGGAGCAGCAAGGTAGGAGTGTCTAATAGAGTGGACAGTGAGTGGACACAGTGTTTAAACACTCCAGCAGCACTGCTGTGTCTGATTCAGTACAACACACTCTAGGGACGGCCAGAGCGATACCTGAATATCAATACTTCCGATCCCTGCGTTAGCTTTTGAGAATTGAATCTGGTGCAAAAATATAGATCATTTGTTTATTTATTTAGTAGGATGGATCTATATTCTGTCTCTCAAACAAAATGCTGCAGAAATTGATGGTGCAGTTTAGGAACTACTTTTTCTTCCGCCTTCTTTCTCTGTAACCATTCAAAATGTAACTATTCAAATGTTAATCTGATGAACACACAATTAGTTACTGAATTTTCAGATGACATAAAATACTAGTTTAAGTGAGCACATAATTTGAACATATATCGAGTGATACTATTAATAAAGAAGTTTAATTTAATAATCACAATACTAATTAATAATAATGAAATGTCAAACATTCTTTCACAATGTCATTCACATTTACTATTTGACCAACACATATTATAAAGTATCAGTATTGGTATCGTGACATTAGTCCTCACCATTCAAATACAGGACAACAAAGTATACAGAGAAACAGATGGACTACAGCCTGTAACTGTAGAACTACGAAGTGCTACTATATGGTCAGTGGAGTCGATAACATGGATAAAGAGTGATGCCCTTGTGCTAACATATTGGAAAAACAAACAGAACATAAAATGAGGTCAGCGCAAAAAAAAAAAAAGACAGGCACTGGCTTTTTTATTTATTAATACAAGTTCGATAAGATCCTGGAGTATTTCCTTATTCATACATAAAACATTGGTAATGGCATCTATCTGCCCATCTCTGCCCTGTTATCATCCGCCCTAATGGATCATAATGGATTCCCTTGTGATGTTGTCTCTCGCTACTGATTTTTGTTTTAGATATGGGCCTGATTTACGTCTCATGGTCAGGCAAAAGTTCACGTTTAGCTTTATAATGCTCATTTTGTACTATTTCAGACAGGTCTATTCTGGAACAAAAACTGACTGAACTCAACAATCAATCAAGGAGCCACCAAGCGGCAGTTCATTCTTCTGCCTCATTTGATCTGGCTCTAACCATACACACCAGGCACTCAAGTATTGCAACAATCAGGAAAGAGACAGCCTGAGAATGTGGACTGAACCACAGCCCAAAATTGAACCTTTGATATCTATGCCGGTCTATGCATACAGTAAGACAAAGCCTGACTGGCAGCTGCACAAATGCCTACAATGCCAAAAACAATTCTGAAACCAACAACAACAACAAAAAACAGGTGCAAACGAGTGCAGAACGAGCATACAGGGATTACGTGCATCTGCGCTGATGGTGAGTCATTTTGACCATCTCATGCGACATATGAGGAAACAGGCCAGTAATGAGTGCTCTTCAGCGAGACCTACAAAACCTGACAGACAAAATGACTCTTCAGAACATGGCAAGTTTGGCATTGTTCAAAGAGGTCATGTAAAAGAGTCTAAATCATTCTGAAGGCCCATCCCGGGAGATGGAACCTGGGCCCATATTACAGTGCTTCTCAGTCGCTTTGGTGCATTACTCAGATCAGGATTGAACTTCTCAAAACAACTTGTTCAAACTTCACATCATCTAGCTACTTGTGCACATCACAAAAGCCATTTCACATTCGTTTTGGACAAATAGCAAATGCTTTGGCATAACCATGCAGACGATTTTGTACAGCTGTCTGCTGTTTCCTACATTATCAATTACTTTTACCATGCTGAGCAAAATGTATTATACTTGCTCTTTGATCAGTTCAGCCCCCAGAAACATCTAGACTAAGTTCATTGCATTAGGTGTTACACTTAAAAGTGCTGAACCAGATGTCATATGCACATTTTATACATTTCTGTTACTGTCTGTGGTAAATGACCCATCTTTTTTATACAGTACTTAAGTGAGTAAATACTAATAGATGTATATATTGAAATACTTTGTTGGCACTCATACTAAGCATAACCTTTCTACTCTCTAGGTATAAGCGCTGACTTGGGATTGCTAGGTAGTGCTCTTATGCTATACTCTGTATTCTTCTTTCTAGGTATCAGCACTGGCTCTTGTTTGGGCAGCGTCTGAGCTCAAGGTGAGTTTTAGATTCTAAGATTCTTGTACCATCTCTGGCGGAACACTAAGCACGATGAGCATTCAGGTGAATCATGTGTTTCACTCATGAAGGGAAGTGTGTGAAGCTTTAGATCAACCAATGAACAACCAGCTCGCTAACATAGCTCAGAGGTGCATCTCATGAACCCTGGATAGGCAAGTATATAGGAGTACAACAACAGAGAAGAAGAAATGGAGTGTGGATGTATGGTGAAAGAGTAAAACAGAGGAAGATGCAGAAGGTCGTATGCGTATCGTATGCACTTTACAGATAAAATAAGGCCCACAACTGTGGACCATGTTCTCAGTCATGGCCTTACAACAGGCAAGGCTGGTTGAAGAGTGCACATACTCAGATGACCCTGCGAGCTACCATTGTGTATTAGGTGTGGAATGACAGTGCTGCATGTACAGTTCTGCCTAAACACGTTTCCTTTGTTTAGTTCTCTTCTGTATCGCAACATCACAATGTGTCAACAAAGTACAGTACAAACAGTAACAGCATGAGTGTGAATGGTGTCCGATCTCTTGCACTTAGTCTCCCTCATACAGTAATGTGTAACTGTGTACTGTTAAAATGTACATGTGCCTCACAGTAAACGTGCAGCCTTGTAACAGACAATACTTATACTGATATACTGACAACATGGTCAAACATTTTGACTGCAATCAATAACACAAGGACTTGTCAATCTGAAGACACTGACATTTTTGAAATTCGGACTTTAGGGACTTGAACTAAGGATTTTGAGCAAGTTTGCCAGTGATCCACTGAGTAGTACTTTTTGTACAAACTGTTGAGAAGCACACGTAATGCAAATATTCATGATGATTCATGATGTGACTGAGAAAAACTGTACTCTATCTTCTGAGAATGAGGTTTATTAGTCAATAAAAGACTGGCAAACAAAAGTGGCCATGAAAGAAGTGGGCATTAAGGGTGGGCAAAACCATAACATTAAGATGCTTTGAGACATTTTCAGCATGTACGCTATGCTTCACAGAATATCGCTTTCCTAAAGTTTGACTAGCTTGAAACATAAAAATAAGTAGTGCCACATTCACTCACTCACTCACTCATCATCATCTAAACCGCTTAACCATTCTGGGTCATGTTTGAGCCTATCCCAGAGTCCAATGGGCGGATGGCAGGAAACACCGGAGGAAACCCATGCAGACATGGAGAGGACATCCCAACTCCACACTCAGCCGGGAATCGAACCCAGGCCCTTCTTGCTGCGACAGTGCTACCCACTGTGCCACTATGTCACCTACAGTGACTCAGTAACTAGGAATGCAGTGGTTTGTATTGAACGTTTCATATGTCAAATTATCCAGGACTAATTATACACTCTTAGTTATGAAACATGCAGATGTTCAGTGTTCAGGGTGCTGATTTAGTATGCTAATCACCGCTGCTCTCATTAGCTATATCAGTGGAGTGGGAGTCATATGAGTGCGGTCATTATGCCATGTTGGAGAGCTCAATAAAGCCAGGTACAGTCCATTATCATGAGCATGAGCTAGAAAAGCATGTCGTCACACATCAAGAAACCTTGTAACTGAGTAGCTTTTGTAACAGCAGTAAGATAATGCTAATATTCAATAGCATCCCAATCCGAAAGAAATATCTAAAACATAATATTAGCAAAACAACATTTCACTGTTCTGCATGTGGGTCCATATATGAAACTGCTGCTGTGGTGTTGAAAGTTAAATCCTAGGAGCCTGTAAAGTTGTGTTTTTTCTGTAAAAGGAGAACACAGCAAAACTTTTCGGTTCTTATCTAGTAGATACACTACCAGTCAAAAGTTCAGACACACCCAACTCAATGGATGTTGTTGTTATCTTACAGACTACAGGCTTACGCTTAACTTGAGACATCTGCCAAATTACATATCCTGATATATATATCACATATACTCTTAATGGATCACAGTATATTATATTTCTGCCATATTGCAACCTCTAACGTATATTTTTGAACTTTCATCTTTTATCTGAACTTTTATCTTTTTTGGCTCTAGTTCCTCTTTTAGTTAAGTCTGTATTCGTGACGGACAGACCAATAGAACTGGTTCAAAACTGCTTAGAAAACATCTGGTTATATCAGCCTCCACTGCAGGTTAAGAAAGCTGTTTTATCCTCCTCTAAAATTCCATTTTGGAGGGTTTTAAGGTGGACTGCATAATTCCATGGGTGTTATTTCATAGTTTGATGTCTTCACTTTTATTATAAGGTAAAGCATTAGGATAAACATCAGGAGAACCTTCTATGAGTAGCCAGTAGCCATGTGTAAACCTTTGACTAGTAGTGTACATCAGGTAACGAGGGGTGGAAATAGCGTATATGTACATTTGTTTACTCTGTTCTTCTAAAGAGTGTGCAAGCATTTATTTAGCTTAATGGAAAGTCACAGAGCTGCAGCAGAGTCCACCCACCAGGTCTCCATGATCAAGACTGTCTCTGTATGATTGTATGTTTGGAACGTTGGTGTTTTGGGTTCTTATTGTCTTCAAAAGTTCTTCTCGACGTGTGGTCTACTGTATGTAATTAATATTATTTCACGGTTCATGTGTTTATTGCTGGAAAGTGAACAGTCAGCTGTCGGTGGAGATTAAAATGCCCACTACAATTTAGCATGTTAGCTAATGTGATTTGAACATAAGGTAGTGTGATGAACGAAAAACAGCTAGCTAGCTTGTCCACCTATTGCGAACCATGAATCTAAACTTATCTAGGGTAAACGTAACTGGACACTGACTATTTGTGACAGTGTAGATCACATGATGAAAGAGGGACTGTAGTATTTCTGATGCAGTAGAGGCTGTTCTGACAAGCGTTTGATGTTTTGCTTTGTGGTCTTTGACTTGTTAGAAAGGTTGTATGGATTCCTGCATTGTATGTCACTAGTTAACAGTAGTTTCAAATAAAGGTCCATTCACTTTTAAGGTATTGTTCGAGTTTCAGACTGTTCTTAATAAATGTTCTTGCTCTCCATAGACACTGTATCATCTGTATTAAAAATACAACTGGTATTGTATGTTACTGTATCCCTGCTGTTTAATCAGAGCGTCAATGACTGTAAACTGTAATTCAAATTCCTGGGCTGGATATAGACCTAGATTTACTGTTCTTGGCAAAAATATGAGGGTTTTGTTCTTCTAAGTTGGGAGATCCCTGATGGAAAGCAAAGCTTCTGAGAGAAAGCACCCAGGCTTTCAGCTCCTGAAATGGCCTATTATTTTTAAGGCAGGGGACGAACAGGATTGAAGCAATAATAGGTTGATTTCAAGAATCAGAAACAGGCACATACGGACATGTTTTTATCTTGACATTTGCACCTTTGCAAGTAACATACGTCTTATTAAATATAATTCTTATTAAACAGTGCATGATGTGAATGTTTATATCCTTATATGTATCTGCAGGTATATCTATGTGCATTTACATTAATATATAGTTTGTGTTATCAAAGCTTTTAACTGCTTAGTTCATTTATTAAAACTGTGCTGGGCTGGCTGCATCATTTGACTTACTGGTTGTGACACATGATTTTTTTTTCAGACTAACTCCAAATTAAACTGGCATATTAAATATATGGCAAATTAAAAGGCATCTGCTTAGACACACATAGAAAACATTAGGGCTGTACCCGACTCAGAATTTTGTCAGTGGACTCGGATTCGCCCATCCTGGCCGACGATTCGACTATTCGTTCATGTTTTTTCTCCATATACATTATCTAGTAATCAGTAAATCAATTTGCATACGTTTCAGGTCTGATGTCCTCTTCGTTTAGAAAGTCAGAAGAGCCACAGGAACATATTTTTGGACTAAAAGAGACGTGGTATATGATGAACGATCTGAATTGGAGCCTGATTTAATTACAGAATATAGCGTCGGCAGCAAGCAACGTATTTATGCTAAACATTAGCGCTTCTAGCCTGTCTGTTTAATTTCACTTTTAACAGCTTCTTCAGTAGGATGATCCTTCGTCTTTCATCTCTCATAAATAAT
>CM067497.1:4290726-4385726 GCA_034552555.1 Semaprochilodus insignis
AGATATATATATATATATATATATATATATATATATATACACACACACACACACACACACACACTCCTTATACTATATAAAATACAATCCTATAAAACATATGAATACATAAATGCCTGCAATCCACTGGGACGCTGGTCAGCTAATGCCACAGTAGGCCTACACATACATGTGCTCATCCGACTCACTTTATTTTAGGAAAATATTGCACGGCATAGTTTCATTTTTACGACTAAAACGACATTAGCAGGAAATCTATTTTAAGAAATCTGAATGGTGGAATTTCGGAGCTGACGGGTTCCTGGTCGGGTTACACTGGGTGAGCTAGTGTTTAAACTCGGTTACAATGTCAACAGATGTTTGTTAACAATAATATACATTAAATATGCATTCTTATACTAATAACCCATCACTGTTTGCAGTTGTTGGGGGTTATGAATAGCTATAAAGCACTGACTACACTTATATATAATTACTTACACTTACTATCATTTCTAACTGATTTAATTTAGGGCTTATTTAACAGGCTAGGCTTAGTTTACATCACTGCAGCCAGCTAGCTACAAATCTGCAGTTCTTTATATGTTTAACGCGGTGCTGTCGGGTACGTATGTGTTTTTGTTTGTTTTCCTCCATGGCAATACGTGTACTTCCCTCCTCTACCCTGCTCTGCACTCTGCACTCGCTCCAGCTCCGCTTTCCAACTCTCCGTTCCACCTTAAATGCTGCAGCGGTCAACAGTCCGGCGCCTCCCGCCTCGAGGCGACTGCGGCGCCTTTTTAAGGTGGACCGGAGAATTCCGGTAAGGCGCTGACGACGGGTAGGAGGAAGCAAATATCCTCGTCACATTCTTGGCGTGTTTGCAGGCTTTGACAGGGCGCTCGCTTACTCACTCTCAGTCAATGCAGGGAGAAAACGAAAGCAATGTGATACAGCAGCGGCGGAAGCCTAATAATCCCCCCTCTCCGAATATGAGAAACGCACATCCTCGAAACTAAAGAACCCAGAGACCATCGCTGTGTGCAGCATGAGATAAACCGGCTCCAGGATGCTAAAACCATGTAGCCCTGCACGCGCGGAGTCTTGCGAGCACTTCTGAGGGGATTAAGCGACGGACTCATTCGGGCGTGTGAACATGGACCAAAAATGACAAATGGTGAGTGAAGCCTGGAGTTCATGTGTGTTGTTTCTCTCTCTCTCTCTCCTGTGTGGGGTGTTTCAGAAAGTTTATGACCAGTTAAGCTGGAAGTCTGCCGTACTTACCTTCCCAGACGAAGCTCTGTGGAGAGACGCTGGCTCGGATGCGCCGCTGAGGACTGGGAACAGGTTGCATTTATAATGACACGAAAGGGAACTTCCCGGTGGTTTATATGCAATTATTCCAGTCAGAAGGAAACCTAAAGATGATTTACAGGAACGGAAGGTCATTTCGAAAGCGAATGCTGTCTTGCTGGTGGTTGGGAGCGCTCCTGGAAAATTCTGGAGGGTGTAATGTCAAGTTTAGGTCGGCGAGCTACAAGGACTGTGGATGCCCTCAGATCAGCTCAACTCAGCCGCATAGCAGCCTTCAGTCAACATACACGCAGATATATGGTGTGAAAAATCACAGTTATTATAAACAACACATTTAGCAGAGCTGGGGAGAGTAGCCTATACCAATACTCAAGTAAGATTACTGATACTTAATTAGTATTAGAAAAGTACCTTCAAATAAAACAACTTGAGTAAAAGTATAAAAGTACTTGAGTTAAAACTATTTGTAGACCTGCATTGGATCAGCATCCATCAGCACCGGGGATGAGGGCTGTATGGGTCCATTTTTCTGTTTATCTTATTATTTTTTTGTTTAATTAAAAAAAAAGAAATTATTAACTTAATATGAACAGCTGAAATGTACACATATTCCTGTACTCGCTTATATACTTAAGTAGAAGTAAAAGTTTTACCATTAGAAGTTTTACTATTACCATCAGTAGAGTACAGTTAGTATTTTACCCAAGTACATGTACTTGAGTATAACGTCGCTGTCCGAAGTAAAATACGTATCTCCATTTTTGTTGATTTTTACTTTTATACGTCATTGGATCACATGAGCTGCGGTTTACATTGTGTGAAAAGTTAATAGAGAATGGACCAACAGAAATGGCTCAAAATCACTTGGGGGGGAAAAAGTCTGGTTCCATTGACTTGCATTATAATTAAATTAGGTTTTTGCCCTCTTCTGTAAACTTGCCATTTTGGGGATAGTTGTTTTTCTTTGGACAGCGATGATATGTTGACCAGCAAACCAAAAATGTTGTCTACCTTTTAATGAAATTCTAAATAGAATAGTTTGGCAGGGTTTTATGTTTGAAAACAAATAATACAGAATAAAAGTACTCAACTCACTGAAAAAACTTTTATCCCTGTCTAAATGTTCCTCAAATGACATTTATTATGACATGCTTTTATGAAAGAAGGGCCAGGGTGCTGCATCATAAAGAAGACCCCAGGTGACCATCTTGGGTCTGTAGCCCCTCTTTTGTTTTTGAAAGTAGTGTTGTTTTTGAGTCATTTTGGTTAGAACGACAGAAATGACCCAAAATCACTTGGGAAAAAATGTCTGGGACATACAGCTCTGGAAAAATTTAAGAGACCACCTCAAAATGATCAGTTTCTCTAGTTTTACAGTTTATGGGTTTGTGTTTGACCAAAATGAGCAGTTCTGTTTTATTCCATACACTGGAAACATGTCTCCCAAATTCCAAATCAAATATTGTATTTAGATCTGTTTATTTCACCCCAGCCACCGCTCGCCAGTCTTTCTGTAGGTCACTTGAGGTCATCTTACGGTGGTTAAGTGACATTGGAATGAGGTGGCGCTCATCACGGTCAGTAGAGAGTGGTTTTGGCCCTCTGCCAGTCTGTAGCTGTGTTGTCCTGTGTGTTTGCTGCTTGACCTTGTTCTTATGAACCAGACGCTCACTGTATCTGCCAGTAAAGCTAGAACCGAACGTTCTGAACCTAAGAACCTGCTGTACATGTGGAGATGCTGAAACTGGAGTGGTCTCTTATTTATTTCCAGAGCTGTACATTACAGTTAAATTAGGTTTTGCCCCTCACCTGTAACACTGACATTTTTGAGATACTTTTAGATTTAGATTTCTTTAGAACAGCGATGACATAGAACTAGTTACCACCCACCTCTTATCAGATGCCTTTCTTTAGGTCAAAATCTTTTGCTCCCATATCTGGGTAGGATAATCCGAACCTGAGCTCCACTGCAAGTTGTTACTTGGGTTAAATTCCTTAGTAAAAGACTACAAGCCCACAAAGGTCAAAAAGAAACAAAAAGTAGTTGGTAAGATAAACAGTAAGATATTGTGTAAGTACGTACCCTGCTTAAGCAAGCCCATTACTGGATTTGCTTTCTAATAAGGATCAGCTTAAAGAGGACCCCCCCCCCCGGTAATCATAGTCATTCAGAGTGGTTTGTTGTGAAATGGTTCACTTGTAGAGAAACTTACCAAGATGTCTTCATGCTAGTGGCGATGGGAACCAGATGTCTAAAACACAGATCTAGTCATTATATTTACTATACAAACCCATCAGTGAACCTGCATGCATCCTCTTAGTTTTTATAAATCTAGGGACCCACCTTTCTTCACAGCTTCCTGCATGGACTCCAAATGCATTAAATGCAGTTGATGCCAAAACTTTATCACAGCACTATCATAAAACAATGTCAGACACCATGCAGCCTATATCCAACCATTTCATGTAGCTTTGACCATTTCATGGTCACCATCAGAGGCCTCTAGTTTCCTGTAGAATCCCTTAAATCTAATTAAGAAACCATCTGGAGGAAGTCCCACAACACCAGTTAAGCCTTTAGAAGCATTTATACTGAGATATCAACCCATCAGGAAAACGTCAAATGACTGACCATCAAGTGACACCGCCAGAAACTAACTTAAGCTTGGTTTCTATGATTTTTATTTTTTTGTCTTCATTTTTTCCAGAAGTGTAAATACTGAATTCCTCAAAGAACCTCAAAGTACACCCACCAAGCTTATTAGGCGGCGTGCTTCTCTGTTTCATGGAAACCTAGCCTAAAACAAAGGATGAAATCCCAAAAACTGACCAATTGCAAAGCAGGACAGTCGCTGTCACCAAGGCAATAAAAAGGGAATTAAAAAAAGGGAAGACCGAAAGGTTCAAGACTAATATGTGACTCAGTAATAATTAGATTATTGATGGATTTACCTAAATAGAAGGGTTTGACCAATTAAAAAGTGGTGGTGGACAGTAAGTATGAGGACATTTATTATATTAGTGATAAATTGCGTTACATTATATCACAGTGGGATTTATGGACATTGCCAGTCTCGCTGGATGTTTCATTACAAGTAGATTGTAACCAGCTTTTAATAATATTACTAATTCATTGGCAACTACTGGTTCTTTTTGTCATGTCTAACAAAATATGATGAGTATTGTGAATGTGACGTTTGCTACTTGAAAACATTCAGCACAGTATAACATTTACTGTGTAAATGCAAATTATTGTTACTTATCTGTCTCTTTCTGTCATTCCCAGCATCTTCTTGGAACATATGTTGTGGCATTTATCCTACTACCTCTTGCCTTCTCCTGCGAAAGCAACACAACTAAAGAAACAATTTCTCAGCATTATGAGTATGTCATTAGGAAGCAGCTAGTGGATATTGTAAGTCTGGCACGAATGAACTTCCCTTTATGCACGAATGCCATTGTTTACATGTAAACCTACAAAATGTTGATATTTTCTCTTAACAGAAGAACAACATTGATAAGCAGCTGAGTAGTCCGTATCCCTGCAAGAATAAAAAACAAACTCCATTGCCTTTCCATCCAATGGGAAATGTAAGTGTAATAGGTCTTCTATAATAATAGAGGTAGTTGTGTGGGATTGACCAACATATAAACAGCAATTATTTGAGGGGGAAAAATAAAACTAATGCAAAATTTAATACAATCTCCCTACTGGGAAAAAACAACAGGGAGTAAAGTTAGAACACCACGGTTTCAGTATCATTCTTACCGTAATATTTGACATTATGAAAGTGATGACTAAGAATAAAGGCAACTCAAGATTTTATCCTAGACTGCTGGAACTTGAGATTTCTGCTGCCTCCCAGTGTCTGAAAATGTAGTTGCACTTGTTCACTTGACTTACCCATTGACGTTTTCCTTTCTCCCAGGCAATACAGTACATCCATAACATCTCCTGTACTCGCTTACTAAAAGATGTAAGGAGCCTTCTGGGTGACAAAGTGACAAACCTTGTAAAAGAAATAAATGGCTCTCTAAACTGTCAGTGCTCCACTCCGCAGGTAAGGCACAGTCATAGTAATCATGTGAAGCAGATTATCATGCCATTCATCTGTTTCTGAAATCAGATTGGCCGAGATTGGCCCACGCATGTTAAATTCTGTGCCGTATTCTTAGAGAACATTGTGTTTCTGGCAACCACAGCCAGCTGTTAACTAGGGCTGTGTATTGGCAAGAGCCTGGTGATTCGATACGCATTATGATACAGTATATTACCGTTCAATATACTGTGATGTCCAAAATACTATAAAGAAGGCAATATATACACTGACATGCCAAATGTCATGGGATATCTAGTCACAGGAAAACTAGTACTACGCCCTCTAGTCCGTGCAGCAACTCAACGTGGCATAGATTCCACAAGTGGACGGAAGACGCCTGGAAGGATGTTGAGCCGTCTGGCTAGCCACAGCCACATCTCATGGGTATGTTTAGGTGCAGGATCTCGGGTGCGAATGGACCTCTCCCCCACATCCCATAAATGCACAACTGGGCTCATGTCGGGCGAATGTGCAGGCCGTGCTATTTGTCAGACCCTGGGCCTGACAGTACGGTGCATTAACCTGCTGGAATATCCCATCATTGTGGGGGTACACAAAGCCCATGAAGGGCTGTAAATGGTCACCAAGCAGGGACACATAGCGGGCATCGGTCAATGTTGTGTTTAGACAGACCAGTGGACCCAACCTATGCCTTTAAAACATAGCCCATACCAGTATAGAACCACCACGAGCCTGCCCAGTGCCTTGTTGACAACCGAGATCCACACAGAAACCCTGCGCCACACACAAACCCTACCATCAGACCAAAACAACTGGTACCATGGACAACGCCACACATCAGTTGCCAGTCCTCTAGGGTGTAGTTAGCGGCCTCATGAGCCCAGCTAAGGTGCTGTGTCCGGTGTCGTGGTGTTAACAGGGGCACTCTTGAGGGTCTTCTGCTCCTGTCATATCCTATTGAAGCTAAAGGATGCTACACTGACCTGCACAATATGCTTGTGGTCCTCCTGCATTGGATGTGGTGTCTGCCACTTGTATGTTTGCACAGACAACTCTAGTCAGACGCTGCTAGTCACCATCATTGTTTACCGGTGGGAGGCCACTGCACTGTCCACTGAGGGTGTAAATGTTGTCTATGATGTATTCCCAGTCCATGCGTGACATTGTGGATCAAAGAAAGTTAAATGCCTGCAAAATTTCCCATCCATGGCATGTCCCATCTATCTGGCACTTACTATCATTCACGTCGCCTTGCCACGAGCACACTGGCCAGTGTTTAACCTCAATCACAAAATAACACCTTACAATTTGTACAGATGTGAGCATTCCCAAGCCGTTCCCTGAGGTAACTCCACTTCATTATCAATTTACATACTACTATCCCATGACTACTGACACATCAGTGTATTGTGAATTTTTAAAAATCTCATTTTAAGTAAACTGTCATGGTATAAAACCTCAGCTGTGTTTGCATAGGTTTGCTAATGCTAACATAAGCACTGATATACAATGCTGGAGTTGAAGATTACAGCAATGCTATCTAGCCATCTGGGGATTAATCAAAATGCTAAATTATCCACTGTCTGCCACCAATCATGACATTATTAACTATTAATATAAAACTTCATACAGCAAATTTTGAGAATCAACATAGTATCACAAAACAAACTAAAAATCAGATTTCAGTGATGTGCAAATAACTAAAAACCTATATTTAATAGAAAATAGCACAAAGACAACATATCCAAATGTTAAGAAAACTAAGATATTTGTGGCTGTTTCAAATCAGAGGGCAGCGACATGTTTCAGAAAAGTTGGGACAGGGTTATTCTTACCACCGCGTTTACCACCTCATTCTTGCAGGATTTCAGCTGCCCAATAGTTGGGGGTCTCATTTATCGTATTTTTTGTTTTATAATGCGCCAGATGTTTCAATGGGTGACCAGTCTGGACCGCAGGCAGGTCAGTTTAGCCCCCAGTCCCTATTACTAGAGAGCTATGTTGCTGTAATACGTGCAGAACGTGGTTGTCCTTCCCAGAGGGTGTTGTCTGGATGGCAGCATATGCTGCTCAAAAACCTGCATATATATCGTTCCGAACTAATGAGGCTTTCACAGGTGTACAGGTTACCCATGCCTTGTGCGCTAATGTGCATCTCCCCCATCATCACAGACGCTGGCGTTTAACCTGCGTGGTGCAAGGTTCCTCTCCTATTTAGGACGAAGAGCAAACATCCATGGCTTCCAAAAAGCTCCTTTCATATGCAGTCGTTTTTATACCTACTGACATACGGTCAGTGATCCTAATTAGCTGCGAGATGCTTCCCCAGGTGTTTTTTTTTTTTTTTTGCCAGTTTTTTAATTCCCTTGTCCCAACTTTATTTGAACCATGTTACTGGCATCAAATGCAAAGCGGGCTTACATCTTTCAAAACACCATAAACTTTTCACATTTGATACATGTTATCTTTGTACCATTTGCAGTTCTTACCAATGATTCACACATCACTGCATTATGTTTTTATTTGTATTATTGAAAACAAGGTCGTATAAAATGTCAAAACACTTTGAATTTCGTTAATGTGCCATGTTTTTTGAACATCATACAAGACATACTCTACAGAGAGCACATTTCTGCATATTTTAACACAGTGACTGTTTACGTGCTACATTTAGCATATTTGAAAAAGAAAAAAAAAATTAAAAGTTAAAATGTTGGAAAATGTTTCCAATAGGTCAAACAAATAGAAATGGTATATCACAATTTGCAGTAAAATTCCTTAAATGTGTTTTTCCCCTGTAGATAATGTGTTACACAGAACTTTTCATTACTAGGTAGATAACATGCCAACACAGTATTTATTGACACAGTAGTGTGCTGCCTGTACAAATTGCTGACATGGTGGATTAGGGGATTAAAATCACTCAAAACATTGGTAATAAATTTCACCACTCCTCATACCATCCTGCCCGAATGGTACTTTAGGCAATCTACTGCCTAACACCACACCTTAACTGTGGTACACTGACTGTAACACCACCTCTCGTGGCTTATTGTATTATTCACTTACCATGTAATTTTAACATGTCGTTTATTGCTTTTATCATTTAAGGTGGACCAGAACAAAAACCATACAATAACAAAAATCGCCAAGAAGCTTTGCAAACTGAAACACTCCCTTGAGAAGATACAGAGAGCCTACGAACTATACAACTCTGCTCCTTAAGTGTGAGCCCTGTGAGAGACATTCAGAAAACAATGAAGCATGGCTTTGCTCCAAACCATAGCACTACATTCCTGCATTATCTATTTGAGAGGAGACAAACGAATAATGAAGGGACTGGCGAACAACATCCACTGCCAGGAAAGGAAGGAAGAATTAGGTGCATACATGATGGACCACACCCCTGGCAGTGATGATACTGAAAGGTGCTTTCATTGGCAGAATGCTTGTTCACCTACAGGACTAATTGCTGTGAACCGAGCAGACCTTCCAGAAGCCAAGTGCTTCAACAGAATTCCATGTTTGTAACCGTTCTGAAGCTATGGATATCCACTTTTTTCCCCCCGCACTGCTTAGCATGTCACTGTACGCAAGTTTGACAAGAGCGTGCGCATGTTATACATACACCCAATGCGCATTCTTTGTCTGTAGGTATGTGCTAATGCTCACAAATCTGGCTCAATATTCTCTCTCTCAGTATGATTCTAATCCTCTTCTCTATGAATAAATATATTTTTATATGAATATTCTGTTTTCCTACTTCATTTTTACACTAACGTCAAGAAAAGACAACACACCAAGCTTTCACTCGCATTAAATGTTTATTTAAGGAGGATATAAAAATGCATTTGACATTCTGTTCACAGAACGACAAATCTATTGTCAATATCCAGCCTGTATTCTTTCTGCCACACAAAAATGTAAAATACATCGGACGGAGGGCAGACGCCACAAGCTTATTAGAATTGCACTGCCTTGGTAACAGCTGAGTGAGATGCTAAGGCCTTATAGCTTACGTAAACTAACATGGCAAAGACCTCGGCCGAGCTGTGGCAATATCGGCTTTTAAAAGGCCCTGGGTCAACGGATCAGGCTATAAAGCTACTCTTTGCATACGTTTTGAATTGAGTGGGATAGCAAATGTCTATTTGACATTTCAGTCGTTTCAGGGTGCTCTGAATATGTTTGCGGACCAAGCACAATCAAGCTTGAGGGAAGGACTGTGATGGATTGTTCCTACGTAGTGAATGTACTTCTCATACATTTTGCTTTCAGTACAGATAAGAATACTGAGAACATAACAAATAAGCTCTAACAACATACAAAACACAAAGGTGATACAAAACCCAATTGCATGGTGTAAGCGTCGCTGCTAAATGTATCAATTTTATGGTAATAAATAACATAAATTAATTGGTAATACTTCCATTCCTGTTCAGTTCCCTTAAATATAGAGATGCCGTGTTGGGATATTGACTTCAATAATCAATCCGATATGCTCCATTGTCAGAAGTCTCTTCATTTTAAATATGGTTCTAACCATGTGGTCCAGGGTAGATCCTGATTAAAAAAATAATTCTATTCCTCTTTGAATCAGTAGTCCATTATATTGCACTTCAATAATAAACACAAGAAACTGGGTGTTTATAAAGAAAAAAAAAAAAAAAAGAATAAAATAGAAGGACTGGATTTCATGAACAGGGAATGCAACCAGGGCACTAGCGTGACGGAAGGAAAAGTTCAGCATTAAAACATTTACCAAACCCTTTCTCTTTCACTCTCACTAAATACACATCCTTTTCACCCCACACTCACAGCAAAACTTGGCCCAGTCCACAGGGTATTTGGTCCCACACTCATGGCAGAACTTGGTCCCCTGTGTGGAGTAATCCAATTCGTTCTCGTTTTTCATATCGTTCCTACGAAGTAAGAAAATGTTGAAACAAAACACTGAGCAGCTGTCCAGTTTCACACAGCCAAGAAAGAGCACAACTCCCACCAAGTCATTGACATTTACTGCCTTCGAAGTCATCCTTTACTGATGAAAACATGACATCACTTGCCTGAAATGGATCTTGCACTAGTGAAAGAATTCTACTAATTACAGATGGCACAGCGCAGATACCCAAAACAAAAAGCTGAACCAAATATCAGAGAAAATAGAACAAAATGAAGGATTTCTTATAATTGCTTCTAATGCAACATAATGAAAAGTAGGTCATATAACAACATGCAGTCTGATGTTAACATGCTGAGCAGCTACTATACTACAAATCTAAAAATTTTACACTTGTACACATATGCACTAAAAATTATATATTTGGGTTTTGTGAATAATGCTTTATATACACAGTACAGTGCAAAAGTCAAAGACCACCCTTCTTTAATTTGTTTTCCAGTCTAAACAGCCTTTGTGTACCAGTTTCTGCAGCTTCACAAAAAAAAAACAAGTCGAATACCTTCCACACCTACAAAGTTCGGTCTCAAGCAATCTCCAATGTGGAGGTCTCAAGTAATCTTAATGTGGGGTCTGCACTCTGGCTTCTTTGTTTGAGTATAAATATTCTTTTTGCCTGGTAATGGCTTTCTAGCAGCTAGAGCTTCTGTAGCAAGGTCTGTAGCAAGAGTGAAACTCTCTGCTTTCTCCTCCCTCTTGTGAAAAATATTTCTCAGCCTTTCAGTGCACACAACATGTTCCTGCAGCTCTGTTGTAATAAGCAGTTACTTTGTTATTTACTTTTATCTTATGTGGCCCTAGATTGGATATGTATTCGATTTGTGGGGATGTGTCATGACTGTGAACACTCAGATTTGATTTCATGTTTTGTTTTTCTTTTAGTTAAAACCAGTAAACAGTTAAAAAGCAGCAGATCTTCCCCTTTTCATCTTCGCCTCTAAGAGAGCTGTCCAGAGTATATTGCCTTTGGAAGGCTTGTTCCATTTATTTGCTGCCCATGACACATGCAATTCATTAACATTATGTTGCTGATTAGCAAGTGTGCATGCAGGCCGTTTTAGGACGCCCATTCATTCACATTCATTACAGATTTGAGTCTCTTAATAAAACAAACGTGAACCATCATGTTAGAGAGATCAGATCTGAGCAAAAAATCTGATTTAAGCAGTCGGGCATATAATGTTAATGTAGCACTCGGTCTGCCACAGTTATTAGTCACATCATTTAAAGGGGACTAGTTATGCTCAATTTAATTGTTCATGATTTTTTTTTTTTCAGGGTCTACCAAAATAGATTTACATGCTTCAATTTTCCCTAAAACAATATTTCTGTACAATTCATACTGTACATGTATTCAAACTCTTCCTCAAACTCTGTTAGAGCTCCTGTGTCTTTAAGCCCTGCCTCCTGAAGAACCCAGTGTGCACTGATTGGTCAGCTCACCCATGCTATTCTGACTGGTCAAGCTCCAGAGTAGTTCCGCCCCTACATGACCTCCAGTAGTTGATATACATTGGGTGAGGGCGAGCCAAGCTTGCAGGTAGGTGGGCAACAAGGAGCGTGTTACAAGAGTAAAGTATCTTGCGACAAAGGAAAAGTCTGGCATAGCGCCACACGATAAATCATGCTTTTAACGTCATCATGATACGAGTCCCTGCGATAAACACATCGTCAGAGCGATGATTACAGAACAGACCAAATGACCTCAAAAGCCATTACATTACTGCCACAAGCCATTAAAGCCCACTGAGAGTTTTACCTCGGGCTGGGATGGAATTTTGTTTTTCTGTGAGCCAGCTGGGCTACAAAATGCTCACTACTTCACACCCCTCAGAGTCCTTGAAAATAGGACTCAACCAAAAGTATGAACAATGGCATTGGTACACTATATACAACCCAGGGTGTCTGATGCCACAATATTGAATAATCAAACAAAAAAACTAAACTAAAGAAGTGGTTGTGGTTGGTGTGGCTCAGTGGATAACACCACTAACCTCCAGGGAGTTACCGCCCCATGTGGGAGATGGGGGTTCGATTCCCGGGTCTGGGTAACTATGCTGTGCTACACCAATAAGAGTCCTTGGGCAAGACTCCTAACACTACATTGGCCTACCTGTAATATGGATGACCTTGTAAGTCGCTCTGGATAAGAGCGTCAGCTAAATGCCATAAATGTAAGTAATTTGTTCTTGTGTGGCTTTATGAAAAAAATAAGAAAAGAAAAAGTTAAGGAAAAAAAAAAAAAGGTTTCTCAGCCTTTCAGTGCACAGTGCAGCTCTTATGTAAGCAGCGGTTACCATTTTATTTATTTTTTATCTCATAATATTGTATTTTGCTATAGGATTAATGGACATAAATTTAGATAGATTTCTGTTTACAATGCAATAAAAAAATGCAGCCCATGACACAGTATTTTAATAGTAATATATCACTTCTCATGTCTTCTAAACCTCTTATTACTCTGGGTCATTCGGTGTGCTGGACCCTATCCCGTAGCTCATTGAGCAAAAGGCAGGAAACACCCTGAACAGGCTGCCAGCCCATCACAGGGCAGACATACACATACACATTCAAAACTAGGGGGCAATATAGCATCTCCAGTTGACGGCATGTCTTTGGACTTTGGAAAGAAACCAGAGCACCCAGAGCAATCCCATGCAGACACAGGGAGAACAAGGAGACTCAACACAGAAAAGACCCTGGCAGCTGAGGAATGTGGTTTCTGTGGGAGAGAGTTTCTCCCTCTGGCACGAACATTGGGTTTTATAAAGGTTGACATGCATGAAAAGCTGAATAACACACTAAAAAAGAAACTATAAAAGCATAATAGGACCCATTATAATAATATCTTGGACTCCAGTCTTGGAGTTTCAGTGACTTTGATATTCCTCTTCCTTATGCAAGTGGATTATCTTATATCTAATCTCCTCAGGAAGATCCACTTAAAATTACTTGGGGCTGTTCTGACTTTTGCACAACACTAGAAGTCATGTTAGCTGCGTATGTCTTCTTCTAGGGTAGATGTGTGTTTGAGCAGCTTGAGCATGTTAAAACGTTTGGCCATCAGTGCTCCAGGACACTGGCACCAGTGCTATTGTGCTGTAGGTACCTTGAATTGTAGTTTTCTGCATTGTAGACCTTCTTCTTGTTCACTCCTATTCCAGGGGTGGTATTTTTCAGAGCACTCTGAGTAACCACTCCTTTAGGCTTCATGTTAACACTGAGAACACATCACATGGAAAATATGAGTGAAACCAGCTCATTAAAATAAAAATATTACTCACTGCTGACTTCTCGCCTGAAGCCTTACCCAGAGGGAGGACTGGTCAGACCACCGGAGTTGGTCCGAGATGGAGAGTAGCCGGAAGACATGCTCCTGACTGTGCCAGCAGAGGTTTTGCTGCTGGGAATCCCTGATGAGGAAAAGAGCTTTTAGAAGTGGGGTTTCTTTACTTTCCATTACTATGGCCTGCTTACTACTAAGTTGATATAATCTTACAACTCCCATATAACCTACATTATTCTGAGGGAAGGGCTACTGGGTTCTGTCCCCCTCTCCTCTCTGAAACTCTTCACTTTCCATTTGGTATTAACATTAATTTAAGCCAATGCAAACACACACAATTTTCCTATGACTTCAGATGTAATCAAGGAGCCCAGCAAGCCACGTCTGATGATGTCTAAAGTTTAGTTTCTTTTGCAGTGGAGCTACTAGGCTAACGTAGCTAACAGGTTATGTAAAGTAAATTACCAGCTGTTAGCATTGTGCAAAATACATATTCCTAATTTCTCCCAATTGCCTTAAACTGCTGATCTCAGCACGATGCCCGCCAACAAGGCCATCTGTTAGCTGATGAAAGAGAATTAGGCATTGGTGTCGTCCTCCAAGCATGCTGAGCTTGTTGAGCTTGATATTGTGGCCAGAGGTGGCAAAAGTTCACAAGTCCTTTACCTAAAGGAGAATTCCACAGATTTTTCAAAATGTCAGAATAATTTAGTCCTCGAGATGCGAACACATTCTTCCAGACTGATTCGATGTGAAATGGCTGGTATAGCCTAGCAGCTAACACCTCTGCCTCCCACGCTGTAGAGTGGAGTTCGATCCCCAACCAATAAGAATTAGGAGTTCGATTACACTATACCAATAAGAGTCCTTGGGCAAGACTCCTAACACTGCCATTGCCTACCTGTGTAAGAAGTTATCAAATTGGAACTCGCTCTGGATAAGAAAATCTGCCAAAAACACTAAAAGCAAAGTAAACGGTTCATGTCATAGAAACTTGCAACCTCTTCAATTCTGTACAGTGGTGGTGATAGGAACCAGGGGATCACTATGTCTACAACACCATGACTATGCAAATAAAGTCATTTTATTCATTATCCAAAACCACACGTGTCTTCTGAGTTTTTACATGTAATATTGATGATGATACAGTAGTCTCCTTTGATGATGATACAGTAGTCTCCTTTGATGATGATACAGTAGTCTCTTTTGGGGAGCACTTTGCCTCACAACACCCCTTTACCATGAATGGACTGAATACATTTTAGGACAAAGCTTAACCACAAAAGTTGCGAAACTATCTATCAGACATCAGCCAGCATATATCTAACAATTTAATGTAATAAATATGGGGGGAGGGAGCTTTCAGATGCATTAAACTCTTAAGACATCTGGTTCCTATCACCATCACTGTGAACAATTCACTCGGCAAGTTTCTCTAAAATGTAGAATATTACACCAAACCACTTTGGAAGACGTTTACATCTCAAGCATTTAATTGTGTAGAATAAGATGTGGAGTTCCCGTACATGTGAAAGTACTACTGATCTAGTATCTAAATCAAAACAGGACTTTTACTTGACTTTATTTTTCTGCTCAAGTATAAAAACATGCTCTTAAGTGTACTTAACCTACAAGTATTTATTTAAAAATTATTAACGTATTTTTATAAACAAGCTATCTTTTTTATTGAGTGCAAAAGGTACACATACATAATAGTTTATACTTAAACTGCATCCATCACCAACAAAATCCCACATGTCTAGAACACTAAACAATTTTACATGCTTGATTTCTTCTAACTAACTTGACTGACACTTTTATCTCGTTTGCCAGGAGGCAGGTGTTTGTTTGAGGACATTGTTTAGAAGGGTTTGAAGTGGAGTCGGAGAAAACTTGAAGCATCACTAAATATTTATTTATTTTGTTTTAGAAGCACCGTCTACATTAAGCGCCGACTTGACACTATTGTTTTCTTTGGATTCCATTTCCCCCATTTGACATTGAGCAGGAATGCAAACTTGCATTTCATTAGGTGTCTTGAGTATTAGGTGCCTGATTAAATAAAATATATAAATAGATAGGATTTATAAATACTGTAGATTAATAAATGTGCCAAGTAAAAAGTACAGTTTTATTTTGAAATGCAGTCAGTAAAAGTAAACAGTATCAAGAGACAAATTAACACATACCTAAAGAAAAGCACAGTGATAAAGTACTTTCTGACTTTCCACCTCCAGCTGTGGCTATATTGCTCCATTACTTCTTAACTACATATCTTTTCTGTACATTTGATTTAGTGGGGGGGGGGGGTGGGAAGCCTCTTCGGGACTTTTAGACAAATAACTTGGATTTCTTAGTCTGAAGTTTTACCTGCTCAGCCAGATGTTGATGATCGTTATGCTAAAACACTTTCTTAAAAAAAACAAATTCCTGCATCATCAAGTTAATCATGTTAGTGCTTGCCCTCGTGCAGGTATATGTCTAAACTATCAACGATACTTCGGGGTGGGGGGGGTGGGTAGTCCCCATGCCCAAGTTTTTAAGCAACTGTTCTCTGAGTGTACATGTTTTCACAGAGTCTGATGCAGATTCTGCTGTCAATCAGTCAATACCTGTTCCGCCACCTTGTCCATAGCCTGAACGCTGTGGAAGGCGAGAGGAAGACACTGAAGACACCGAAGACACCGAATTTGCCTTCTTCACTGCAGGAGGCTTGTACTGCAGAAACAGAGAAGTTTGTCTCACTTTCATATCTGTGTTTTCTCTTTCTCAGAATGAGAGCTGACAGTATATGTTAGTATAGATACATTAGCAATCAAGAAATTACTGATTATTTTGATGACACATCAAGTAGTCAGAGTTGTTAAAAAGGCTGGACTTAGTTGAACAATAATAACCCATGTATATCCCCCCAGAAGATTCCAACACACTTAACTCGAAAGTCTTGGGTTTGCTGACACAGATGATGTAAGCCTAAGGCTAATCCTGACCTAAACTGCAGTGTCAACAAGTGTTTGGTGTGGCGCAACGGATAACACCACTACCTGCCAGTGAACTACCACCCCATGTAGGAGACTGGAGTTCAACTCCTGATCTGGGTGACTATGTTGTGCTACACCAACAGGAGTCCCAGGGCAAGACTCCTAACACTACACATGCCTATCTGTAGTATGGTTAACCTTGTATGTCCCTCTGGATAAGAGCGTCAGCTAAATACCGTAAATGTAAATGTCAACAGCGAATCATCATTGGTCTAAGTTTAGTCTTAGGTTTGGCCTTTTGTGGCAAAAAAAGGCGTATACACAGGCGTGTTCAGGCTCTGCTTACTGTGAAAAAGACCAGTATGAGAATTCAAAATATGCATCATGCCTATCGACTGCTAAACGATAGCAATTAATCGAGAACATACATTTTAATTATCAGTCTTTTTCCCCGAGAATTACATTTTTTTTCCAAGCAACTGTGAATTCTGACAACCCCACTTCCCAACTACCCTACCATGATAACAGACATGTGGGATTCGTGTCCTCATTATGAAACCGTTGTGAGAAACTAACCTGGGTCCTTGCCGGAGGCTTGGCTTTGTCATTTCCAGGGAACTTGCCCTTGTTAGAAATGCGAGATGCCTGTTCCTTACAGAATTTGATGTGGCGATCTGCTGCATTCTCACTGAACCGTCTCTGGCAATACGGGCACTGGATATAATCTGGAACAATCAGAGATATTTGTTATGCTATGGTTAAGTAACACATGTTACAATGCACTTGTACGCTGTAACTCAATTTTTCTACCTGGGTCGTAGGATGGAGGTGGAGGCGGGGGGAGGGGACCACCATCCTTCATTACTTGATTCAAGCCTTTGGCGGCACGGATGGTAGCGATGAATTCCTCATGCTTTCTGCGCCAGTTGGACTGTTTCTTGGGAGGTTCGGGCTGTTGACACAAACGCACAGTTTACTAACATTGCCCCTATGAGCAGAGCCTCTGGTGAGCTGAAACTGTATCTGGTGCAACATTTAACACACAAGCAAGAATAAATAAACGGTCAGAGAGATAAGTGAAAGAAGTCCAGCACTATGGTTGGACAATAACTGGAAGAATGACCACACATATCTTCCTCTACTACGAAATCATGATTTCTACTGTTTACAAAATTAAGAATAAGCAAAAATGTCTAAGATGTACTTTCAGATTTTTTAAATCCTGATTTCAATAATAATAAAACAAAAATATATATATATAGAAAAAAAAAAAAAAGACCATCAGGCTCTCAAGTAAACCATTACCACTGAGGCAGAAAAGCAAGAGGATTCCTCCGAGTAAAGAGCATTAATGACGGAAACTGACAATCATAGATCATGATCAGTTCAGGAATTGGACCATATTACTCTACACACTTTTCAACTCAAAGCTGTAAGCAGGGCTATCTATAATAACAATAATAATAACAATAATAATAATAACAATAATAATAATAAACAATAATGACAAACTCATCAAGTAACCTACAAAGTAACCTAAATTAATCATGGAATCATTTATAAACTTCGTTAACAATGTAAAATATGGATTCTGATTACAGCCAACATTGGCCTTTAGCTTTTCCTTAACACACAGTTCACACTAGTTCCTGCTGAATGAGTTGTTTAATGAGTTGTTAAGGTGTTAATAGGCCACTGCTATGGTATCCCAGGTGTCACTAGGCCATTCCTACGGTATCTCAGGTAGCTGTTAATGTGGCACTAGGCCACGGATAGAGTCAAAATCAGCTGTTTCTGATTGTGCATCCTTAAGTTAACTGCCAATTATTACCTAACAATTACCTTCTTATTTTATCTTTCTTTATGCATAATAAGTGAGCAATTGTAGCCGTAACAAGGCTGCAAAGTAATAAACACAATTGTAACTAGTTGTACTTTCCTAAATATTATATGCACATCTTCTAGTCATTAAATGAAAATAAATAAATGAAAAGATAGCCATGTTCTCATCTATTCCTGGGTGGGTAACAATACTTGTCTATAGGTGGTCCTACACTGTGAACTGATGTATGACCTGATGGGAGGTGTAGTAAGTAAGACACTTAAGTTTGCATTTTACGGCTCTAATACCTTTTAGTTTCACTCTAATTGCTGCCTGTAACGTCACACTGCGTCTGACAATTTAAATACATAACAGGTAAGAAATAAAACAGAAACAAGTGAATTAGTATTTTACAGCCCTGATACCAGGTAATTACAGAAGAACAACTCCTTATTTTTTTGGGGGTAATAACTTTTACGTTAAATATTATACACACATACTCAATTATTATTCTCTCTTATTAGTCATTAGCAACTGTAAAATAAGGTAAATACAACTTGTTACCGCCATTTTACCATTTTATTACTAAATACTATTATTACTAAAACTACTGATATAATGAGTATACTTTCATTTAGTAATGACTAGAAGACGTGCATATCATATTTAAGAAAGTACAGCTTGCTACCATTGTGTTTCTATTGCATTGTTGCCTTGTTACCACTGCAATTGCTCACTTGTTATACATAAAGAACTACAAAATAAACAGGTAATTTTTAGATAAGTACAACTTGTCACCATTATTTTACCATTTCATAATGGCCTTGTTAACACTCACTACAATTTCTGATCTATTATTTAGTAACAAAAAGGAAATTGACATTTAATTAATGATTAAATACAATTTGTTACTGTAAAATTACTGTATCATTACCTACTTATTACAGATCTGTAAAGTGCTATCGAAATTCTCTCTCACAGAAACCACTCTTCTCAGCTGTCTGAAACACATTGTTGGAAATCCAGGCCTTTTCTGCTTTACAATGTGCCATCACCGGCAAGTTTGGCACACCCTCATACATCACACAGCAACTACTGAAAGCTATGCAGGGGCAGAGCTGTTCTTGTGGTCATTGGGAGACGAGGTTAAAGACACAGGAGCTCCAACAGTGTGTTTCAGTGAGAGGGCGAACACAGATGTACAGTATACGAATATTAAAGCATGTAAATCTATTTTTATAAACCTACTGTCTAGCTGAAAATGAGCATAAAAGTCCCCTTTAACAAAACCATCATGAAGTGGTGGAGTTCACTGTGAACCAAACTGTCAGGAACCCAACTTCGGTTCTTTCCACTGTATTCTTCTAACCTATCAATAATATATACAGTATATATAGGAATGCACTTGATGGCAATTATTTTTAGACCGAGAACATATACTCGCCAATAGAGTGTTCAATACCAAAATGACTTACCCATTTAGAATTAAGCAGTTGTAAGTGTAAATGAGCGCAATGCACCTTTACAGTTAAATCGGTGCATCAGTGCATTTTTATGAGTAAAACAGCAGATTTATTCCTCTGGTTAATTTTTATCTGTATTTTTTCTAATGATAAACAGTTATCATCAAAAAATGCTGCACCCAGAAGGAAGATAAAGGTTACCAGGAACAATAAATGATGATAAATTTAGACTGATATGGGCAATATTTACTGAGCTACACATACAGAAGTAGTGTTTCTCAGAACGGCGTGGGGTCGCTATGTTTGTTAACGCAACATACCAGACGTCTCAGCAGAGAGTTGACAATCTGTGACAATCCATCCCATGCAGCTTGGGGAGGAGGTGTGACACCAGGGCTTGTGGATGTGTGACAACAAACCATTCATCTTGGCACTGACCACGGTGCCTCCACACAGGGATTCATTGGTCGTCTCCACCAAGACAAAAGCGTGACTCGTTACTGAAGATGACCCACTGCCATTTCGAGTCACACCATTGCAGTCTTTGATGTTGACCTGGTGTTAAGGTCAGTCGTCTTAACTGTCTGAGTGTATGTTGTCCTGCGTCGTGCAGCCGTCTGCCAATGGTGCTGCTACTAACAGGATGACTCATGGAGGGCATCACTGCTGTCTGTAATCGCGGCTGTTGGGTCAGTCAGGTGCATAGATAAGACCTGTCCTTGCTTACATCACATGCACATGTCTCCCGATGTCAAACCTACCCACCAAGTTTCATTCCTTCTGAGTGCAACAATTTTTTTGACAATGAGTGTATAATGTTTTTACTGACAAAAACACACTTGCGGTTAAGATCAGTTCTAGAACAGTTCTAACCTACAGTTTCAACTACTAAAAGCAGTTACTCTATAAGCATGTTAGCCAACTGCACTGAGGTACAATGCAAATAAGCAATACAGATTAGCAACTACTCCTACAACAACTTTTCACGATAGCCTTCTGCTGAATATGACAGCAGCTACAGAAAACTACCTGCTCAGTGAAAGAAAGAGGGCTAAAAAAATCACTACAATCTGTTAGAAAAAGACAACAAGAGGCTATTAGTGTGGCCACTACCAGGGTCAATCAATGGGTCAATGGCCAAGCTCACTGATTAAAGGTTTTATCATGAGGGTTGTGCCTAGTCCTAGAAAGCATGTGACAGGTACTCACAAACTGTAAGTAAATGCATCATGAAGACTGTCAATAACTCTATAACAAACAGAAGGAATTGATCACAATCAAAACACACTAGTGTCTATAAAGTTAGCAACACAGTGAAGCTGAAAAGCACATATGAAGCGCAAACTTGGGGACTTTGTAAGTTTGTGCACCCCTGGTAAAAAGACATGTTTAGTTGACTTTCTACGTGAAAATAAGCTCATCCTCCACAGACCCAATATCTGTACATTTATAATGCACAATCACTGTTTATTTGCTCAATTTAATATCATCGGTGGAAAAGTTATTTTTCATTTAAGATTGATGCAAAAAGAAAGAAAATTTGCACCTTATATTTAGCAGAAAATGGCAGTTTGAAGTGTTTTCTCTGTAGAGGATGTGTTCACTTTTGAATTAGAAAATCAACTAAACTGGGGGTGTTAAAATGTCTGACTATTTTTCTTTGAAAAACGGAATCAAAAAGGAACTTACAAATGAAAACAAATAAAAATCAATAAACACAACTTACTTTATCAGTTTTTGAGCTGCTGGTAGAACTTTGTAACTGAAATGCAATCAAAATCATTTTCAGAGGATTTAAGACCATAGGAGAATAATATGAGGTTCGGGTAGGTAACAAGAACCCTGTTTACACCTGGACTGGGTTGCACCGGCTTTGTGTAAGTTTTTATATAGGTACATGCAAAACCTCTTTGTTGAGTCTCTGACTGACACTACTTCATTTCAAACTGTCCCTAAATTTAAAAGGATAACTCGAAGTCATGTATTCACTAGTAACGAGTGCACAATGCTTACCCCTGCGGTAAAGGTGCCATAGAGTTGTTTAAATTGTTCACTGATGTTCAAGGTTTGTAACTTTGGTTGGGGTGAAAAATGCACAGATGTGGTTTTACAAGCCCAGTTACACCCTATGATTTGGCCCTAGAATAAAACCAGTTTTCCAGTTTTGGTGAGCTTATGAATAACTTGATGAGCCCTGCTCTGGTTGGCTGGTTTACAGCGAGACACTGCGATGATCACACAGAAGCACAAATGTCAAAACAGACAGGACAATAAAATAAACCTCGACAACAAAGAAAAATTAAAGTAAATTAAAGTTGTTCCTCACTATGAATATTACTTGTCCTAGTTATGAGAAACTGTTCAGAGCAAAATGTGCAGGGTAATCTAGCATCTTGGAAGTGAAGCTGTACAAGGTTTTAGTTAAAGATGTGGGCGCCGAACTTGCCTTCCTGGGCCGCAGCTACATTCTGGAGCCTAAACGAGTTTAGTAACATTTAAGGTGGAACAGAACATTTGATTAGGAAGCTGGCGAATAGGAAGTCGACTTCAGCCTTATATAAAGATGAACATCATGACCGCCACTGCTGTTGCTCCACTGTCATCATTTTGACTGGGCCTGAACTCAAGCCGGTGTATGTAAGTTTTGGGGGTGTTATATTTGGTCAGGACTGTTATGTAACGCAATCGGATCATTTTACCGCCCTCTTAAATAAATGCAGATGAAGGAGAAACATCAGTGTTTGAGTTTTAAAATCTGAACTTCACAGGTTGCGCATGTCTGAACTCACATATAGCTGGTGCAAGTGCCGGCTCCTGGTCATTTCATGCGACTTGTATGTGGACTGTACCCTGATAAGACTTTAACCGCATTTGGTAATAAAATGAGTTTCCGGTTAGTCAGATTGAAATCTGATTGGCATATTACAAACCATACTGTTCTATCCTGTTCTATACTTAAGTTTGTTTACATCCATAAACCTTAAAATTGCTAACCTCGGCTGCCGGAGTCATTTATCATAGTCAATGTGGCCATGGAGATGTGCATTATGATGTAAAGTATTTGGTGGGATTTTGGTATTTGGTAGTCAAATGTGGCTTGGCAAGGCAGCTATATGTACACAAGTGCAAATCCATTTCCTTAAGTGGTTTGAATCACTGTTTTACCTGCTTTGTTTGTCCTCTGTATAGTAAATAATCTCTATCTGGATGTAATCCTCATATTCAAGAAGCATGAGATGGCCAGGCGTAAACAGGGCAAACGGTTCTAACAAAGAGTGTATTTGTCCTCCAGAAGTGAGTGATGAGTGTTAGGGTCATAACGGTCAACCCCAGACCCAGGGCTCTGTTCTTACCTTTGGTTTGAGGGGTTTCACAGTGGAGATGTCCGTGCCCTCTGCCCTCTGCCTGCTGGAGTCAAAGATTTTCCTTTTCTTTGCAACCGATTTCTGGCAGATGGGCACATGCTTCTTCTGCACAGCATAAAACAGGGTGGAAATGGAAAATATCTTGAGGCTATGTAACAATCTCCAACAAAAAATCATGACTAATTATGTGTGCTGAGAAAGTTTGCTTTATGACTCATAATTCAATTCTTCCTGCCAATGCCCGATATCAGCAAGTGACTTGTGCAATGGAGACAGTCCTTCATGTCAGGACCTAACAAAGCATGTACTCATTTGTCTTCATACGGAACTTAAAAAGATCAATACCAGAATCACTCCGGGGTCAAAGACTGCACATGTAGGCCTTTTGATTTCACCTTGGTTTAACCAAAACCGTGCTCCATGCTATAACTTGTCATCAAACCAACAAAAAAAAATAAAAAAAACAGAGAAGGTGTCATTTGACCCTCCGAGACACTTACAAGAACTCGCGAAAAAAAACGTCGTCCACATATTTTGCACGGCAGCAGGTCCTCAGTTACAGGCGGAGAGTCTAAAGAAGAAAACAGAACATTATAAGCATTTGGACCCTGGTGGAAAAACATTAAAGAGAACTTCCCTAAACAAAAAAGTGTTTTTAATGAAAAACGTGGAAAAAATGCAATGTAATTCACTATTGTGCACAGTATGCATTAAAGTTCTCAAGACAGCCCAACAACATGATGCCATCCTCACATCTGTTTACCCATCTTATTCATAATTCAGCTCATCCATGGACTGTCAGGTCTTAAACATTAATGTAAATATCTAGCTGAACAGATGGAGTAGATGGGGTTGAACAAATGGAGTATCTACTCAGCTAAATGTTTGTTATTAAAGATCTAACAGTTTGAGACAACGAATGTCATGTTGAGAAGGATCAGCCTAACATTTCAAAATGTCTGGTCTCTATGGATGAGCTGAACTGTGAAGAACAGGGAGATGAACAGACGTGAGGACGGCTGCACAGTGTTAAGAAACTGTTTCGTTCCGTTAGTCATATTTAGGGGTCAACCGATTATCAGGGCGAACGATAATCAGAGCCGGTTATAGAAATCGGTATTAAAGCTGGCTTCCCTGCTGGTAAGAGTGCTTTCTGTTGTGTTTGCACATATCTGATGCATCTACAATCTACAAAATCACCTTTCTGTAGTCGGGCTCAATGTCCTGCCCACAGTGTTGGCTGAAACGTGGACCACGTATCAAGTAAGTCGTATCAAAATGTGCCATTCTGTGTTTGTGAGAGACGCGTGAGGGAAGGAAACAACACCGCAAAAGAAAAGCCAAAAACATGTCCAGCACAGCTCAGTGCACTTGGTCATGTAATTCCACTCACTCTAGCCAAACAAACATGACTTGTGTGTGCATCACATTTGTTTGGTGAGAATGATGTTTGCGTGTGCCTACAGAAACCATTCAATTATTTATACATTTATAAGATCATTTTCCATTTGCCAAGTTACACAGAACATCTGGTTATTTTCATTTCTATTTTTTGCTTGTTAAAAGTGCAGGTGCTTGCAGATCAGTGCTTCAAACCATTTTTCTCCACTCTGCTTAAACTAACCAAGCTAATTCCTTTGAATCATACAGGGCTGAAACGTGTTAAAACTCATATTCGCTCATTTTTGTTGAGATTTAAGAGTTTTAGCTGCATGACTGCTCAGATGTTTAGGCTGTTCTAGGTTTTATTAGTCAGTATCCAGACTTTCTTACTCATACCCATATACTGAAGAGGCAAGCTCCATTCCTGATGTGCCCTTTACCGTCAATAACTGATACTACATAGTCAATTTACCTACAAATGTAACTCCAGTATGTTTGTATGAATTTCTTAGCCACTTTTTGAGGCCACTTTAAAATGGTCTTATATACTGTCTAGAGTTCAAAGCACTTTATTTCTATAGTGTTTTAATATTCATTTACGTAGTGAGCAGTAGTGAGTTGCATTATTGTCACTTTCAAACTGCAAATATTAAATTTAAGGTAAATTTAAGGTAAAAAAAAATATACCAACCCCAAATATAAACTATCCCCTGATTCCTGATAATCGGTTGACCCCTAGTATTTATAAGGGGGGGGGGGGTTAATATAGAATCTACGACGTCATTTCAATGACATCACCATCAAGTCAAAGATGTTGGATGCATCATAACAACTGTCCAATCAAAAGCAAACATCTAGGTGTGTAACCTTATGTGCATTACATAAGACTCTCCTGCACTGACTGTGTGTGCGGTTACTCAAAGGGTGTGTCTGCATTCACTCAAGGAGAGAACTAAGGGGTTTGTGACACCTATGCTAACTTAATGAGAGCAGGACAAGCAGTGACTCTCACTTTCGCCATTTCAAAGAAGAGTGAGGGACAGCTTCACTTTAAAAAGACAAGGCAGTGGAACAGCTAGTTAAACAACACAGATTCGCCTATAGCTTATTCATAGCTAACGTTAGCTAGCAGCTAAATCGATGCCTATATCTACATGGGCTGCTGCACAGCTAGCTAGCCAGCTAGTCAGTCTGCAGCTCTTGAACCTACAGCTGGCAAATATCAAAACAAAGGCAAACCTGGCAAACATTAAAACGTTATCTAGAGAAAAACAAAGCAGGCAGCTGGTGGATAGCCAATGTATTACCAGCATTTGACCCTGAAAAGGGTTTCATCCACCCCACCCAGACAAAAACAATCTCACCGCTCAAACAGAGCCAAGAAATCTTGGACCACCATACCACCAATGAAGGAGAGCACCCGTGTAGGTTAGCTTGCTGGACAACAAAAGACAGTCAGCACTGTTCACATCTGTTAAACATCGTTATCCCAACAATATGAGGTAACGTATGAAGAGTAGAGGCCAGAAACATTAAATCATAAAGGGACAAGGAAACACTGGCTATGTATTTATGTGCTTACCTTCAAATTCCTCCATCTTTCTGGCTAACGTTTCTCCCTGGAGATGCTGCTGTAGCAACGGAGAGCGACCAGCCTCGCAAACAGCACCCCCACGCGCCAATATCCACACGTTTCATTGGTTATTCCTCGAACTAGGATTACATACGCCCCTTGATTGGTCCGATAGTCTCCTACGATCCAGTGTCCATCGATTTCATTGGCTATTCCCTGGGAGAAGGCGGACGTGCACCGTTTTATTGTGAACGGCAGGTGGGGCGTGGGAGGCGTCCCAGGAATCCTCATGGATGTATTGTTTATTCATGTACTGTTTTTTTTGGACATAAGTATTAAGCATATCTGTGTTTAAATAAGCAGGCTTCTTTGATTTAAATAAATATTGTGTAAATTGTAGTTGTGGTTAAAGGGAAATTCCATCCATTTTTTCTAAATGTGTCCATAATTCAGTGGTTGAAATATAAACAGTCTTTCAGAGTTTGAGTTTGCTGTAAAGTGAAACTTTAAAGTTTGTAGGGAAACTTACCAAGATTTCTTTAACGTGGTGGTGATGGGAACCAGGGTCGAGATATCTGCAACAAAAAATAGAAGTTTTATTTACTATCAAAACCATCATGAATCTACACTCATCTTCTAGGTGTATATACACTCATCGTCAAAAAAGAGTTGCACCCAGAAGGAGGTGTGGGATTGCAGTGCTATTGGGAAGGAAGATAAAGGTTACCAGGAACAATAAATGATGATAAATTTAGACTGATATGGGGAATATTTATTAAGCTACACCTACAGAAGTAGTGTGTCTCAGTATGGCATCGTGCCGCTGTGTTTGCTAACCCAACATGCCAGATGTCTCAGCATGGAGTTGTAGAAGTTCCTAATGTAGTCCTGCGTTGTGCAGCTGTCTGCCAATGGTGATGGCACTAATAGGATGACCCATGGAGGGCATCTCTGCTCGTTGAACATCAGCAATCATGGCCATTTGGTCAGTCAGGTACAGTGATAAGGCCCGTCCTTGCTTGCATCACATGTGTAACCAAGTGTGGAACTTGAGTCATTTGCATGGTAAGGGGCGGGGGAACCAATTTTCTCTGTGGGAGCTTTTAGAGGTGGATGTCTGGTTCCTATCACCATCACAGTGAACAAATTTAACTCAGTCAGTCAGTTTCTTTAGAACAAAGCACTTCACATCAGGACACAATGAGTGGTTTTGTTTACGCATACATTTAATTATGCAGAAATTTGGAAAAATCAGTGGAGTCCCCATTGACATCCAATATTTTAGACACAGTAATTGTATTGCATAAGGAAAAACTTTAGAGAAATTACAATTACACAACATTAATCTCCAGCTATGTTCAGTGCACTTGGGCTAGAAACAAGATGCCCTAAAACAGTAATATTCCTGCACACCAACTTCACAGCTGCTTATCTGTGTTGAGTCGTTGCACAATCATAAGCTCGGTCTTTACAGCTAGTGTTAAACCAGCTGTAGTGGAAGACACTGCTGCAGTATCTGAACTGCTCAGTCAATATTACAAAAAGAGGTCAGAGGCTCGCTTCCATATTGTGCAAGTCTGCTCTCTTAGACCACCAGAAAAATAGCCCAGAGAGGAAACACTCAACTGACGAAAACAAGCCATTCGGCCGAACAAGTGAGTCACTATTTTATGGAGCGGCACCACAGTGGGCTTCTTCAGGCACCCTGGTGGGAAAATGCAGAGCCAGACGGAACAAACATTTAACTGTCTCTCAGAGTTGACGGACTGTGGCAGTGTTGGAGACGGCAAATGAATGATGTGACATCTGTTTGTCTTGCTGATAGAAAGGTCGATCTTAGTAGCCCTTCCCTAATAATGCTTCTCGTACCTAACTACATTTTAGCGTGCAAATGAGAAATAATGAAGGAAAGAGAAAAGAGAAAACTGAACACACATATACAAAAAGAAAAGTGTTAGATCTCACCTCACCGCCGTGGGCAGCCATTTCACAGACTGATCTTGGGTCAGATTCCTCTGTATTTATCACGGCCGTTGTTACAGATACTGATTCTAGATCAGCGGTTGGTTTGTAAATACAGGACCTGTGGCAGTTTAGTTCAGGCTTATATCTCACAGCAACTCATGCTGTGTCCTAAACCACAAGTCTGATAGACATCAATGAAGACCTGGATGCGGTCGAAAGAAGTTTTGGTGATGTATTCTAACAAGCTATTTGGGTGACTATAGAGTTCTATTGTTACGTAGCAGTGTTATCCTCAACACTCCAGTTTAAAACTTCCAGTCTCTCACTCATCTTCCAAACCGCTATATCTTTCTGGGTCCTGGGGGCGCTGGAGCCTTTCCCATTGTTCAGTTGGTGGAAGGAGGGAAACACCCTGGACAGGCCACCGACCATCACAGGGCAGACACACAGCCATACACATTCACTTAGACACTCACACCTAGGGGGCAACTTAGCACCTCCAATTCACCTGACTGCATGTCTTTGCGCTGGGGGAGGAAACCCATGTAGACAACATGCAAACTCCAAACAGAGAGGATCTTGGACACTCTGCCAGGGAATCAAACCCAGGTCCTTCTTTATCTGAGGCAATAGTGCTACCTACTGCGCCACCATACCAGACTAAAGTATGGTCGCTCATCCATGTAGTGGCCAGAGACAGCCTTTTCCCTAAGCTTCATATACCTGTCAAGCCTATTAGACCCTCAGACCCATAGGGCCATTGGTCAGTTTGAACTAAGCTAAATTTGGACTGAAAACGTACCTTTGCTGGTCAACTACATCTGGTGTAAAGGTAAAACTGTGTACGTTACTTTTTTCTCTGAATCATTCCTTTAATGAGTGCATGCACATTTTGGACAAATTGGGCAATGTGTCACATTAGTGTGCACTTAAGCAAATCCATAATTGGGAAATGTGGGCTATGGGACAGGTGTTGGGTGTGGACTTGCGCTTTGTGAGAGAAATGGGGAAAATGGGACGCTTATGGGTATGAATGTCCAGAGGGGCCATGAAGTAGTTTGGACAATTTTTTGGACCATTATCTTGAGATCATGACTTAATTGTCCTGTGATCCCCAGATGATGAAAGATGTTTTCTCGAGATGCACACTTGTGGTCATTCCCATATACAGAAGTCCAGAGAGGATATGAGGTAGTTATAATTTTCTGGACAGTTATCTTGAGATCATGACTTAACTGCCCTGTGATCTCCAGATGACGAAAGACGATTTTTAAGATGCACACTCATGATCATACCCATATACAGAAGTCCAAAGAGGTTTTGTCTTAAGATCGCAATTTTTTTTCTTGTGATCTCAAGATAACACTCTAGAAAGTTATAACTACCTCTTGGCCTCTCTGGACTTCTGTATACAGGAATGACCACGAGTGTGCATCTCAAGAAAGTTGTCATCTCTGAACTTTTGTTATCTGGAGATCACAAGACAATTAAGTCATGATCTCAACATAACAGTCCAGAAAATTATAAATACCTCATGGCCTCTCCAGACTCACTGTATACAGAAATGACAACAAGTGTGCATTTTAGAATAAGGGATCCATGTATGCTGCCTTCAAATATGGGTCAGACGGAGATGGTTTAAAAAATGGGTCAGACAGAGCAGATAGAATAATACCACTAACAATGCTTTAGGACTTAGAAGCCCTGCCTCCAGGCAGTGCCCAAAGTAGACAGCATTTTCCAGGCTTGAGCAGCTATATCCAGCCTAGACTAGTGAACTTGACTAGGTAAATATCATCCATGAACTAAACCCATCAGCCCAACTGCCTGAGGTAGATTACCAGGCAGGACCATGTTGTTGGGCACGACAGGGAGTCAACTGTAGCATAAGGAATACAGCATCCACTACAAAATGACTGCCACACTACATAGTGGAGTATGAAAGAGGGAGCGGTTGGGAACACAGCCCTGCTAGAAGACTTGATCACGTGACAACATCGGCCTTGGTGTGTTGACAAGCGCAGATCAAGGCACAATAACGCCGACCAGCCAATCGCAGCGCGGGAGTCCGACCCGCTAACCAATCACAGCGCAGGCTTCGCAATACAGGTGGAAGCCGGAAAACGGGTGGGAAGAGAAAATAACGCATCAGCAGCGGCGCTGCCAGCGTGCGTCCCTCTTGTATTACGCACGACAAGCCTGCGAAACCCTTGCGTGCTCGGGACATCGTAAAGCCTAAAACAGGTAGGACCTGACCGCAACACGCACTGAAGTGACATTTGCACGCCTATTTCGTTATTAGGGCGTCCTCGTTAATGCGCCTGCGCCCTTTTACACTCCTCTCGGGTTATTGTAAGCCCCCCCGGCGTGCGCTCTCTCTCATCTCTGCTCGGTAGGTACGTCCACAATACATGTCATACATAAAATCTGCTAGCACATGGATTTAAAAGCGGAGGACGGAGCTGTGGAGAGGACTAGGCCTGCGCCTGTGCCAGCCTAAGGATGTGTGTTGATGTGAAATTTGGCCGTTGTTGTTGGGAATGAAGAAGGCCTATTGTTTTGGACATGTGCAATTCATGTAAAAAGGTCCTGGTGCTTATATATGCTTTCAGATCGCGTTCATGGCTAGACAAAGAAAGCATGGCAGGCAGTGATCTCACTAGAGTCATCTGGATATGTATTGTAGTCTTGCTCTCAGCAGGGAACGACCCTCTGCTTCTATTGTTGTAATTACCCTGTGGGTTTGCACTGAATAGCAGGATGACAGAGGTGGCTCTTTATTAAAGGGTACAGTTCTATTTATACAGAACAATTTGCATGCTTAAAGCGGTTCTTTGCATGGTGAAATAATGGTTATAATGTTATATATGGTTCTATATAGCACCAAAAATGGTTTGGTATAAGACATGTGATATTGTGACAGTAGAAGAACCCTTTTCGGTGCTGTATACGCTGCCTGGCCAAAAAACGTTGCCCTTTAAATTTAAAGGGTGCCTATTATGCTTTTGCGGTATCTGCCTTTCCTTTAGTGTGTTGTAGCTTTTCATGCATGTAAATGACCTGCAAAGTTATGAAGTCCAAAGTACATGCCAGAGGGAGAAACTCTCTCCCACAGAAACCATTTTGCTCAGATAACTGAAACTCCTTGTTGGAATTCCAGTCCTTTCATTTTCTGTTACAATGTGATGTCATCTTGTAACACAATCCTTATTGCCCGCCTACCGGCAAGCTTGCCACAGCCTCAAACAACATGCAGAGAGCTAAAACAGTAAAAACTGACCACTGCTGCTCCAGTCTAGCTTGCAAAGGTCGCTATAGCAGCTTGTCTTACCAGACTTTCAGGACTCTGGCTCAAACTGATAAGCTGATTCCATTGTGAAAACAACCACAGCAGTGTGGGGAACTTGTAGGAGGATGCCACTCTGGTGGTTTTCTAGCTGACTAGTGAGAACACACTGGGCACAGAAAGAAGGTGAATGCAAATGTGTTTGGTATGAGAGGAACACTGAAGCATGTACACCCCCAAAAATCCAATTATGGACATTAGAAATAAGCGTAAAATAGCCATTTGATTGGATAATTACTGCAGTGGTTCATATGTTTCAACTGGCATCAATCTCTTAACCCTAGCTGACGAGAGGCTTCTCATTTCTTAAACCACCATGTGGGTAGACGCATCCTGTGGATGTGGAAAAGATGGCAGTGTGTTTCAGAAGGGTCAAATTATTATTTTCCTGCATCAAGCAAAGAAGAAAACTGAGTAGAGGCTGCAAGGACTGGAACTGGGTTCAGAACTGTCCAGCACATCATTAAAACCTAAAAGGACAGTGGAGAACTTCTGGAAAGAAATGTTGCCAGAAAAAGATCTTGAATGGTCGTTATCGGAGAGCACTTAAACTCCTGGTGTGGTCGAGTGGTACAGACTGGACAGTAGAACTCACAGCTGTGTTTAATATTAAAAGTAAGATCATTTCCACACGACCAGAACTCACAGCATTAGGGCTAAACAGCGGTGTGGCCATAGGAAAGCCACGTTAGTGAAGCTAAACGGACAACAAGTCTTCAGTTTGTTAGGGATAATTAACTTAGCATAAAGATTGAACTCTGGAGCAGTAGAGAAAGGTCATGTGGTCTGATAAGTCCAGGCTAACCCTATTCCAGAGTGATGGGAGCATCAGGGTAAGCACATGACACAACTCGCCCATTATGTGTAGTGTCCACTGTACCAGCCTCTGGAGGCAGTGTTAAGCAATCAAGGGTTGCTTCAGTTGGTCAGGTCAAGAATCAGCAACATGTGGGAATAAAATTAGGTCAGCTGACTTCCTGAATATACTGGCATGGCCATGGGCATTTTCCAGGACAATGATGCCAAGGTTAATCAGGCTCAGACTGTAAAAGACTGGTTCAAGGAACATGAGGACTCATTTCCGGATTTTCAGATGAACTGGCCTCCACAGAATCCTGACCTTAACCCCACTGTCTTTAGAATGAGCTGGAGAACACTTGACGGAGTGGTTAAACTCTCCCATCATCAATAGAAGATCTCAGCCAAAGATGAACGCAAGAAAAAAAGTGCTGTGATGCTGCATAAAGTTGTTGAAACGATGCAATCAAAGCTTGAGGTGGTCCAAACAAATTTTAGCATGTGCGAGTATTGTTTTTGGCCAGACAGTGTAGAACCATTTTCAGAAATGTTCTGCTTACAACCATGTACAATGCATTCTCCCATTTATCTGAAGAACCATATCACCATGCAAGGAACCATTTAAGCATGAAATGCAGCTATGGAGAACTTCAAGAACCCTTGAAGAAGAAGCCTTTTAAGGTCTGTAGGCTTCACCATGCATCTCTGCAGTGATATTGATGACTGCTGATGTCTTATCATTATATTAGGCCTATTATGCTGCATGTCATTATGATAATGCATTGCATTTGGATGCTGATTGCAGACGCACACCAGGGAAGTCATTACTATAATGCACGGGCTAATTACTTTGGATTTGAAGTGGTGGATGTTAGCACTGAGTAACCTCTTCTTTTGAGTTCCTAACTGCATTTCCCAGAGCCACTTAAAAACCATACAGTGTTTTAAAGCTTAGAGATCCATCAGGGATAGCATAACAGAGCCAAACTTTATTGAAAGGGGAATTCCACTGATTTCTCTCATATTGTCTTTTTAATTCGTAATTCATAATACTTGTTTTTTTTTTTTGGTGGGTGGGGGTCGGCGGGGTTGTGGGGGTGGGAGTTTGACTATTTTGCACCATCATGTAGTATATTTAATTCCAAAATGTCTTGGGCATCAATACGACTAACAGTCATTTTTTTTCTTTGTATGAGCTATGATTTTAATTACAGCCTATCATTATCAGCGTTATCAACAGTGTTGTTTCAGCAAGTTTTGAGGAAAGTTCTGGCAGGCAGCTTGTGAAAATCCTGTCGATGAGTCAGAGCAATAAGAAGCAACCAAACACCCCTGTGCTGTGACATCACAACCATGCGTAACTGGTGCACTATGTTCAGCATTCAGGCCTCAAGCCAGAACAAGAGGATATGCTGGTCTCTATGACCGACAAAAACCAAACGTACCAGGACTTGAATTTCTAGAAAATGGTCATAATTTAGATCACACTATTAGCCAGGAAAATATATATCCCTGCAAAATGTTAAACTCTAAATCAGTGTGTTTCTGTTAGCTTTGAATTAGCTTCGTACTGACCACCTTATTGTTTGAATCTTCCTGTTCCACCTTAAATAATGCAGCAGTTATTATAACACATAGGCAGCAGGATGTACACGCAGCACCATTTATGGTCGAACGGGAACATTCAAACAAGAAGCTGGCAAATGTCATTATTGGAAAATGTTTCCAGCATTAAAAGAATTAGGATGCTTTGATAGTTTAAATCGTCTTACCAGAGAACAAGTGGTGATGATTAAGCTGAGTCTGAACTGAATTAACATTAAAAACACAATAAAACATTTGAAACATTTGAGTTACAGCACTGTACTGGTATAACCATACTAGGTAGGACCATTTTGTGTTGTGGGAAGTTTGAGAACCCTAGTTTTGAGAAGTTGATGGCACAAAAACACAAGAAAAGGATCGTCGCAGTCAAAGAAGTGAAAGCATGAAGAAGCAAAATGAAGTCAGGACAGGTACTGAGGCAGCTGCAGAAAACCTGATGGCCACTATAGTTTCTGTCCACTTGCCTGTTCGCCTTGTCGCATCCTGTTCATTACCACAAAGAGAGCTGCTGCATCCGCGTGGTGCATAATGGCTTTGGGTCACATCGAGAGCAGCCTTGCTGTGTGACAAAAAAGTTCAGCAGATTTCAACTTGCAAATAACAACAGCTTCTGCACTGCATCTAGCCAATCGGGCACGAGTAGGTAGGTATGTCATACGAGCGTCACACACAGAATAAACCCCTTTCAAACATGGAGGAAAAGCTGATTATGATATTTAAGGATATATAAGGATCTTGCTATAAGATGGGACTACAGGGATATCTAGTTTGAGGGACTTACAGCTTGCATTAGGATCGTTACAGCACTATAGAAACCTTTAACAGAAATCCTCAAACCAGATATCGACGTACTTGTTGAACGGTACAGTCTGTCAATCCATTCAGGGATGTTTTTGTGAAAACTGTTGCACAAGCCGTCTGTGTGGGTGGGTTGGCTGATGCCACCGAGGTCTGCTTTGGCACACTCGGAGGGAGCATGTGCATGGAGCTTTCTGTACAGTTGTCACTTCTGCCTAAAGGAACTGTCTGCCCACCCACAGAGCGTATTGATTTTTTGGACTTGAACTTGGGTGCCAAGGGGCTTGGAGAGGAGACGAGAACGAGAGAGAGAAAGAGAGAGGGAGAGAGAGAGAGAGAGAGAGAAAGAAAGAGAGAAAGAGAGGAGAAGGAGAGAAGAGAGATAGAAAGGAACCATGCTCAGCCTGGTTCCCCTCACTTCTGGACAGGTGCTAGTTGTAGCAGAGGGGATTATTAATGTTGACATTTCATTGGCCAGGCTTTCTGAGACAGTTTCATGAGGGGCCTGAAGCTTCAGTTTTTTCCTCTTCAGTTTAATGACATTTGGAAAACAGCACGAGTGTGGTGAGAGGAGAGCCTGTCGTGCCAAATGAAACTGCACAAGATGTATTCATACAGTTTAAAGTGTGAACAGCCCCAGTCAAATTACACGTTCTGTCTATCTTCTAAGTGAAATAAGTTAATGCATCAGGTAGTGTTCTTGTATTTGAATCTACACGCATCATCAAAAAAATAGTTGCAAAAAATAGAAGGAAGTGTGGGATTGCAGTGCTATTGAGAAGGAAGATAAAGGTTACCAGGAACCATAAATGATGATAAATATAGACTGATCTGGACAATACTTACATACAGAAGTAGTGTCTCTCAGTATGGTGTTGGGCCACTAGGTTTGCTAACGCAACATGCCAGACATCTCGACATGGAACTGTAGAGGTTCCTAATGGTGTCCTGTGATAATCCATCCCATGCAGCTTGAATATTCTCACACAGTTCCTGCAGATTTTGGAGGTGACACCAGGGCTTCTGGACACGTAACATGTGACAACACGGTGCCTCCACACACGGATTCGTTGGTCGTCTCCACCAAGACAAAAGCGGGACTCGTCACTGAAGATGACCCACTGCCATTCTGAGTCACTCCATGACAGTCTGGCATGACACCATGGCAGTCTTTGGTGACAACATGGTGTTAGTGGCAATCGTCGTAACGGTCTGTGTGCATGTAGTCCTACGTCGTGCGGCCGTCTGCCAGTGGTGCTGGCACTAACTGGATGACTCATGGAGGGCGTCACTGCTCGCTGAATGTCTGCAATCGTGGCTGTTGGGCCAGTCAGGTACAGCAATAAGGCCCGTCCTTGAATATGTCACATGTAAGGCTGAGTATGAAACTCGAATCATTCGCATGTCTCATGATGTCAAACCTCCCCACCAAGTTTCATTCCTGTCGGTTGATTCTTTCTGGACGCAGCTATTTGTGCAACTATTCTTTTGATGATGAGTGTATATTGTCTTCATTTCATCTAGCATTCATTCTATGGCCTTGTTCCCGAGACCAGCCCAGTGCCATGAAATCTGTCTCAGCTGTTGGGTGAGGATCTAATCTGATTCCTGCTATGATTAAGTGCTATGGTTATTTGTTTGTTGATGTTCACTGGTTCAGCATTTCAGGCATCCTCTGAGGGCAAATTGAAATGTTGTTGTTGTTGTTGTTGTTATTATTATTTTTATTATCTAATAATAATAAAAAAATAATGTATGTATGTTAGACTTGGTGCTGAAATGCTGCATGAGACGGAACATGCATGTGGCTCAAATACATCTGGTTTGAGAGATTAGGTTTGTCTTGGGCACATTTACACTTGCATTTTCTTATGTGGTTTGGCCTCAGCCTGTTATAATCCACATACTCAAGACTCTTGAAGTGACCAGGTGTAAATGGGGGCTAGGTTTTAGAGAAGAAGGTAAAGAATCTTAATTTGAACCAAGCCTTGTTTGGCCATTTCTGGTCTCTGGCTTGACTCAGACTCAGCTACTACATAGCATTTTTTTGACTGAGACTTGATGTATCCAGGTCTAAGACTTGACTCAGACTCACCATGACATGTTTTGGCAAAAATACTAGGACAGGAACTTAAATATGGTTCATTGTTTGAGTTTAACAGGTTTCATATAATAGCATATAGAAAACTGAAAAATTGAAAACTGAAAAGCCAGAAAATACGTACCTTGTGTTTTTAAGGTGGTAGTTACTTCAGGCTCCTGCAGATGGCGCTGCACGATGATGATGATGATGGGGCTATAAATACCTGCAGGGTGTGAGTGATGGGGTTCATAGATTGAGGAGAGGTGGTACAGTGCAGCGAATGTCTCGTTCCATGTGTGGAAAATGGCTCCAGAGCAGATGTTAATGACTGGCTAAAAGGAGTGACTGCATTTGGGCGTGCCAAAGGCCATAGTGTGAAGGAAGTAGCTGAATCTGCAGGTGTATGGAAGTGTACGGTCATACGGGTCTACCAGCAGTGGCCAAAATCCCAGTCTACAGGAAATTCTCCTCGGAACTGTGCCAAGGAAGACATCCGCTGAATCTGGCCCAACTGCACAATTCTTTGATGCAAGAGTGGCTGAACATTGATATGGCCTACATCCAGAAACTTGTCCAGTCCATGCCAAGTTGAATTCATGCTCGTGGAGGTATTACTCACTAGAAGGTGCATTTTAGTCATAGGGGACTAATGTATTTTTTTGTCTGTTGAGCTTATGCATTTTTTTGTTCTAATACCTACCCAATTAAATTAGTCAAATTCAGCAAATAAACAGTACTAACTCATTTTCACTTCATCAGTCAACAAAACATGTGATTTTAATGTACTGTAATGTCATAAATCACCCAGAGAAACACTCCTCTGGAACTGTGGAAATGCTCACAGCACACTGTGTAAACCCTGTGTCATTTTGTGGCATCTCAAAGGCCCAGTATTTGTTACATCTCTTAACAAACATGACTTAATTCTTATAGACTTATACTTTAGACTTACGTTTACTTATAGCATGATTTCAGACCCAGCATTGATCATTACCAACTTCTCAATCTTGACAGATCCTTCACCTGAATAGTTGGTTTTGTTCTTGTGGCTTGGCACGGGCCCTGTGCTAACAGGAAGCATTGAATCACTTCACAAGAAATGCTTATGAAAAGCAATAGGATGGGGAGTAATAATCAAACGGGTTTTCTTTGAGCACGTCAACTGTTCCATGAGGGTGACCTCCTTACGATGGTTTATCCACCCTGTGACACCATTTTGAAGCAACAGCTGAGAACAACTGAGCCGCGATGATGACATGAACTAAATATAGCTGCAGAGCTTCTCGGGGCGCAGCAGGGGCATAGTCCTAGTGTCTAATGGCCGGTATTTAGTCAGATAGGACTGTTTCACCGCCTTGTAGCGTGCTTCACTTTCCCTGGAGTGCAGTCGCTCCAGCAGGTGATATCAGTTTTTCATATCCAATACTACTTTAACACGCCGGATCTCCAGTATCTGCCCTCTTTGAGTATTAGAACTGCAGAATATCCTCCCTGTTAATGGGATGGTTTGGCTGAAATTCAGCCAAGGCTTGTTTGTTGTCCAAAGTTTGCTTCTTTTACACTGGAGCTGCCGAGCCAAAATAATAGCAACAAAAAAATTTGGGCAGCGTAGATCTCCATTACATTTAGCTACTTTAGCTCCATAACCATGCCTTTATTTGTTATTGCAGTATTGACCTTCGCAACACCAGGAAAAGCCTGTAGTTGTGAAACACCCATTTGTGTATCAGAAACAATCATAGTTTATTTTAATTCTATGACCTCATTTTATTTCTTTGAATCAGTTTTTGGCAACTGTGCCTTTAAGACTGATATATGTAAATGATCTCTGTTCTGATTGGCTGTGCTGTACTGTCTGTCATTCCAAAGGCAGTCAGGGCTGAAACAGTCTTTAATTAATTGCATTATCACTATTTAATGAATAAATTCGAACATTTTGAAGAAGGGTTACTGTAAATGGAAATACTATATAGGTTTAGTCTTTAATTTAGAGACTGTAGAGCTTCAGTCTTTAGGATGGTATTACATAATATAGAGGTACTATAGAATTTCAGTCTTTAGAACATAATCACAAAATATAGAGGTACTATAGAGCTTCAGTCTTTAGGACAATATCCCTAAATATAGAGTTACTATAGAGCTTCAGTCTTTAGGACAATGTCCCTAAATATAGAGATATTATAGAGCTTTAGTCTTTAGGTCAATATCCCTAAATATAGAGATATTATAGAGCTTTAGTCTTTAGGATGATATTACTTAATACAGAGGTACTATAGAGCTTCAGTCTTTAGAACATAATCACTACATATAGAGTTACTATAGAGCTTCAGTCTTTAGGACAATATCCCTAAATATAGAGTTACTATAGAGCTTCAGTCTTTAGGACAATATCCCTAAATATAGAGTTGCTGTAGAGCTTCAGTCTTTAGGACAATATCCCTAAATATAGAGTTGCTGTAGAGCTTCAGTCTTTAGGACAGTATCACTAAATATAGAGTTACTATAGAGCTTCAGTCTTTAGGACAGTATCACTAAATATAGAGTTACTATAGAGCTTCAGTCTTTAGGACAGTATCACTACATATAGAGTTACTATAGAGCTTCAACCTTTAGGACAGTATCACTAAATATAGAGTTACTATAGAGCTTCAGTCTTTAGGACAGTATCACTAAATATAGAGTTACTATAGAGCTTCAGCCTTTAGGACAGTATCACTACATATAGAGTTACTATAGAGCTTCAACCTTTAGGACAGTATCACTAAATATAGAGTTACTATAGAGCTTCAGTCTTTAGGATAGTATCACTAAATATAGAGTTACTATAGAGCTTCAACCTTTAGGATAGTATCACTAAATATAGAGTTACTATAGAGCTTCAGTCTTTAGGACAATATCACTAAATATAGAGTTACTATAGAGCTTCAGTCTTTAGGACAATAGGAGAATATCATTTTGCTCCTCTGCTTATGCATCAAGGTTGCACTAATCATAATGTTGCACTAAATAATAATGTTGGGAAGCTATTTTGACACTGAGGATTATATAGGTACTTTCCTATATTTTGGTGTATTACATGTATTAGATGTCCTAAATAGAGAGAATTTCATAGGCGCGCTAACAGTCGTCTCTCATTTTAAAATCAATGTACACCATAAACTCTGTACATTATTTAGATCCCCATAAATAAGTCACAACTTGTGTGAGAATTTGCTGAGTTTAGTTCTCATACTGCATTGACCAGGGAGAAGCAGCCCTTGTTCCTTTTGGTATTTAGAGCAACAGAACGTAATCAAAACATGTTTTATTTAATGTTCAGTACCATTTCTTCTTCTTCTCCCTGGGCTGTGGTTGTGGATGTTTGCTAGGACGTCACTGTGACTAGGTGGCATGAGTTGCTTCAGTTTGGGACAGGGATTTGAAAGTCATCTTGCCGTAATCTGTCATCTCTGTCTCTTAGACTCTGTCCCTCGCTCTGTTTCTTCCAGACACTGCTATGTTGAAGTGAGTTAGATATGACTGATGTGGAGGCGACGTATGAAGACTTCATAGCCTCTGGAAGGACGGGCAGGAGGAATGCAGTGCATGACATTCTGGGGGACTCCGGTGGGCTGGATGCGAGTCAGCTCTCCCAGACTCTCTCTGAGCTCAACATCAACAAAGAAGGCAAGTGAGGTCACCTCATCTTCACTTGCATCAAAACTGAACTAACAAAATATTATTGCTATTTTAAGCCATACAGTCTGCATTTTGGGTACATCAACAGTGTGCAGCTGTATAGGCCAAGAGACCTCTAGACCACTAGTGTGCATTTAGGACAGGCTCGAGAGACGTGCAGGCTATGGCATAATAATAACATTATGGATTACAACCAGCTCAGTGGCATGTTAAATATAAAACTCCCATCTGAATGTCTTCACTGACTTGTTGGTCAAATAACTGTAAACAGACCCCTCCACTCCAGTTGGTCATCTCCAGGGCATGAATTTTGGGAAGGAGACTGCACCAATGCGATCCACTGCAAAGGTCACACCAAGGGAGCACAGACTGTCAAAATGCCTTGTTGTCCTTGCATACACGCAGAAGTGAGGACTGCAGGACCACAAACGCCCCAGTTAAAACAATGCTAATGAGCTTTTCAGAGGAAGGATAACTAGGTTGCATGCTCTCAGGTGCGTTTATTATTCAGGCTGCACCTGAGGTTAAAACCATTACTCTCAAATGTATCTTTGCTCTGGTAAGCCACAGTTTTTAAGCAGCTAAAAAAACTTGAATTATATAGAATCTAAAACATACTCACTCTCCCGTTATAGCTGTCCTTAGTGGTCCTTTCTGCATGGGGTTTACATGTTCTCTCTATGTCTGCGTCGATTTCTTCCCTCAGTCCCAAGACATGCAGTCAGGTGAGCGGGAGATGCAAAATTGCCCTCTAGGTGTGTCCGTGTGTATAAATCTGTGTGTCTGCCCTGTGATGGACTGGTGACCCGTCCAGGGTGTTTCCAGCCTTCCGTCCCACTGGGACCAGGGGCCACCATATTTCCCATATTGCTGTCATATTTCTCAGCTGGAGGGCTGCTTGCTACATCAGTCAAAGGAAATCTCATACAGAGCTCCTCAGAACAAACCTGCAATGACAGTGACACTGGCAATAAGTCAGGGTGTAAATTAGTGCAGAAGGGCTATTGGGGAGTTAATTCAGGCACATGCTGTTTCTGTTTAATTCCGGAAGCTGGAAAGTAATTTTGATTAAAATATGAAGGATCACACTTAAAGGTCAGTGTTTAAACTGTTACCAGGCAGACTTGTAGTATGTTTGCTCTAAACGTTAACTGCGTTGCTGTATCTGCTAACAGCAAAGGATATCATTAGCTCATCAGAAGAAAACTCCTCCATATTAGACCTTAAAACGCTTTACATTTCCAGTGTTTGGCAGACACTCTTATCCACAGCAACTTACAATTGGATCATCATTAACGCAGGTAGGTAAAGATAGCGTTAGGAGTCTTGCCCAAGGACTCTCATTTGTATAGGCAAGGATGCTTACCCAGGTTGGCTGATCGAACCCCAGCCCATCCCTACTCTGCTGGAAGTTCCAGGAAGTTTCCAGGATCCTGTATTTTAATATGGGCTCCCTGATGCCCGCAAATTATAGACCACATCCCGGAAATCAATTTTCTCCAATCAAAGAGTGTAAGTGAGAGAGAGAAAGAGAAAGAGAGAGAAAGACACACACACATAGTGAGAGAGTGACAAAGACAGCATCCTGATTCACCTCTTTCTGTGGTTAGTTGACCTATGAGGTTTCTCTGTGGGCGGGGCTTTACAGTCTACCTCTCCTCTCTTTCACCATCCATCGGTTTCATTTAGTCGCTTAAGGGGTGGTGGGTACATGGGTTGGTCCCTAAGGGGGTGGCGGGGTTGGGGGAGAAGGTCAGGGGTCAGGGTCTTAATGCTAGCTCCCTGAAATGAGTTTTTGCAGGGTGGGATGTCCGGTATGGGAGGCAGAGGTGTTACCCACTACGCAATGCCAACTACAACTGTTCCAGTCACCACATTTCCCTGATTTGACTGATTTTGATTAATGTAAAGAAGGCTTCCAGGATTTTTTTTTTCTTATCTCTGTTTAATAAAAACAATAAGCCATTATTGTTACGGTGGAGTGTTACAGCATGTTACAACTCAAAAATTTCCAGACCTACTGAGAGCGAGCCTGGGCACAGGGTGTGTTTTAGCCTTGTCAAACTGGACCCATGCTTTTGATGCTGTTGATGTAATACTCTCTTACTGCCCACTAACATCGCCACAAAAACCATTCCATTTGAAACTTGATCTCAACTGAATTGAAGCCACTGAATCCGGTCAATATGAATACTTCAGTGTTTAGGCTAATCACTGATGGGTCATTTGTAGGTAGTGGAGTGAGCAGGAGGGCCCTACAGAAGGTTTCTGTGAGGCTTTTGTTATCTAATGTGGCACTGAAAGGCAAGCCAGCCATGAATTATGGAGCAGAAGACTAAGCTTCAGGCCAAGCAGGGAGGTTTGGGAGCTTGTTAGTGGCTCTCTGCATGAGGCTTTAGTTAAAATTTGGCTTTATGTGAGCTCCTGTTAACGAACAGCTGCCCGCGTAGAACGCAGCAGTGACTTCGTGAAGCTCATCATGCCCTGCGGCCTTTCTGCTCTCAAGGGACGGCAAATCTCTCCAGCAAGCTCTCTCGCCCCAGCATATTTTTTACGCTCTACTGTAGTGTAGTGTAGTGCAGTTTAGGGCATTGTGACCATTTTCACTATTCAAATATCCACATTTTTAGATGAGTATTATTTGAGGATTAAGATGTGGTTTCATCAAACAGGGGTAGAATTATTTTTGAAAATACAGGGAACACAATATACGTGTGAATACGCCAAGTTTGCCTACAGGTTTAAAGCTACACTATGTCAGATTTGGGGATTTGGAGACCTCTCTGGTGGAACTACGTAATTGCAAGCAAGGCCTGGAAGAGCTTTTTGCACTGGTTGTGCATCAGACTCAGATGGAGATTGAAACTCTTCTTAAAGCTGCACTATATGTGATGTTTTGTTAATATTAAAAGAAGAAGAACAAGCATTACCGACTGAGGACAGGAAATATGCATCCCTGTAAACCTGAAATCATTTAGAAGTCAGATGTGTTGGCTCAGATTTTTCTAGGAGGTTTTCAGACCACATCATAAGTCTTTACAAATTAATGTCATATCCACTCGAAAAGAATATCCAGTTTTCTATGCCACATTTCTGTGCCCACTGGATAATCAACATTATACTGATGAAGATATGATAATAATAGTAGATAGTATAGTGTTGTGTGTCAACCCTGGTCCTGAAAGTCCACTGTCCTACACATTTTAGTGCTTTCCCAGCTTTAACGTGACTTGAAGTCAATAAGGGCCTGATAATGATCTGATTAGTTGGGTCAGGTGTGTTGTGAGCAGGGGGACTTCAGCCTTCAGTATCAGGGTTGAGAAACACTGGTGTAGTCAGTAGTTCACTCATATCCTCAAAAGACACATCCTTCTCCAGGTTTTGACTGTGTTCTCTTTGAATTCTCTTTTAATACACTATCATCAGAGTCATCCGCTCTGGGAGGGGATCCGAAACATAACCCACATATTATATACAAAATGTTCTACTGCATATGACGTGTAGTTACACATGTTCACCAGAGGGGTCTTCAAATAACCAAAACTTACATAGTGCAGCCTTGAACCCTATAGAACCCTATAGAGTCTGTTTGAAAGCATTGAAAAAGTACATCATTATAGCATTCAATGCTAGTTGGAACATTTGCAGTCTAAATACCTTTTTCCTTTCACTTCTTTCAGATGAGGGAAATGATGGAGAGAAAAGTCAAGGCTCCTCAGACTCCGATCCCAAACCAGAGGAGAGTAAAGAGGAGGGAACGTAACAGACCCCTGTGAAAGGAGGAGGAAATATCCCATCAGCTCCCTCTAGTGGCTGACCTGAGGACTAAGCATGGAAGAGCTGGAGTTCAGACAGCGGAGACGGGGCCCTCTGCTGGACTGTTCTCGAATTAGCAGTGGCTTGGCCTTAAAGGCGCAGCTCTTACAACCTGCTGTAAGGGGCTGGGCCTGCAGCTTCAGTAACGGATGAGGTGTCATCCCGTGGCATCGCTGCCACCGCAAGCAGCGACCTGATCAGTCACCTCTATACCATAGCTGATGTAGGTATCACCTTCCCCTAGCTGATCACCGTAGCTGTTACAGCTGCTATTCATCTGGAGCTAAACCTGTGCGACCTCCAGCCAGGGCTGCTGATGCATAGATACAGACAGCTGGAGGTATAGGATTGTTATGGCTACTGTGCTTTTTGCAGCTGCAGTGGAAAAACATTGACTTTCCAAAGAAAACACAGGAAGGACATCATCATCGTTTTTGAGTCTGGACAATGGCTCAGAATTTCAGACTGACTGCTGAAGTAGCTGCGCTGACATACTTATCCCTGAGTGGTTTTTATATGTATGTGGTGGTGGTGTTGTAATACATATGAGTAATTTAATAATTGAGTTACAATTATATACAAAAGTATAATTTGAGTTTATTGGGGTTTTTTTCCCTTCAAATATTGCAGCTGGTGTTTCTTTTTTTCCTTCTTTTCTTCTTACTGAACACGCGCAAGAAATGAACCTTCACATAACACAGATGCTGCACATCGGACAAGTGTCCTCAGAACCGAAAAGAAGTTTAATCTACAAAAGATCATGCATGACACAATATGTTCATAATATACCGAGAGAAAATATGTGTAAAGGTGTTCACATCATGCAGCTGTGTACAAGTGAGCTAAACGTTTGTGATTTCTTGGTTGTGTGATTCTTTTTTCTATTAAGAACAAAAAACAAACAAACATTGAAATAGAGAAAATACATATCTCCTGATCAGCACTGCCTTGTCTCCTGAGATTGTGCTCCAAATGGCCAGTTTGTTAAAGAGCTCTACACTTTTCATATTTATGTCTTCCGTATTTGTTAAACCGCTTTATGTCCCAGATTTGGTAATAAACAATAATGGATGATCACTGTCATCATTAATGGTGTTTTTTACCCCCAGTTGTAAACAATTAAAGAAGTGTTGGAAAAATTCTACATATGTTCTGTTTATGCTTTTTAAACATGTGTAATAAGTGTATATGCAGTGGTGGTGGTGTAGGTGTGTGTTGTGCAGCACCTGTGTCACTGCTGTACTGAGAATCGTCCACCAACCAGAACTATCCAGTCAGCAGCGTCCTGTGGGCATCGTCCTGTGACCACTGATGGAGGACTAGAGGATGACCAACACAGCAGATGAGCTATTGTCTCTGATTGTACATCTACAAGGTGGACCAGCAAGGTAGGAGTGTCTAATAGAGTGGACAGTGAGTGGACACTGTGTTTAAACACTCCAGCAGCACTGCTGAGTCTAATTCACTCACATCAGCACAACACATACTAACACACCACCACCATGTCAGTGTCACTGCAGTGCTGAGAATGATCCATCACCTACGTAATACCTGCTCTGTGGTGGTCCTGTGGGGGTCCTGACCATTGAAGAACAGGGTAATAAAGTATACAGAGAAACAGATGGACTACAGGCTGTAACTGTAGAACTACAAAGTGCTCCTATATAGTAAATTAGAGGTTATTAAAGGAAAAATGACCACAGACAGAATGAAGTGACTAGTAGTGCAACCAGCTGACATTACCTATACCTGGTAAACTGTTGGTACTGGTTGTACCTTATAAAGGAATGTCAGGTAATTAACAATTAGCAGTTTGAATGAGCACTTGAATGAATTTCCATAGTCTCAAATTTTTGGGTGGCCATTTTTAGGCCAATTTTAATTACAATATTTCTGTGAAAACATGAAACACATTAGCCTCTAAGGTCATGATATATACTGTGTAAGAGGTCTTGCTCTTTAATTGGCCATGTTGGCTTTTTACATTAGTACATAAAAAGTAGCCTTTTCAACTTTCAGACACGAAGTGCTGCAGAGAAAATAAACTCCATCTATCATGCTATGCTATTTTGATACAGGTGTAGAAGCACTGACCTGCCTCATGTTATTTACATCAAACAAATTGGAACACAAAATCAAAATAATAAATTGGCCATATGGAGCAAAAAATGGCCAAATTCAAACTTGACCAATTCGACAACTGTAGAAATGAGTTTTAAGTTTTAGAATAGAGGAAAAATAATAATAACAATCAAACTTGTTTAAAGGGGTTGACTGTGGTACATCAGTGTGATCACACCGCATCTGAGCACATACGGGTTATGTACAAATTCCTCTGCCTGTAAAATCACATATTCTTACTGTATCAGGTAAAAGAACCGACAATAAATCCCTCCCTGACCTAACAAACACCAGCAAACAACAAACACAAACAATATGTTGATTGTAGAATGTTCTCCTAAGATTAACACTGTTCTGGACAGTTCCTACCAATTACCATTGTTCTTGATACAGTCATAGTGTTCTAAGTTCTCCCTCATTTAGTTGATGACCTGTTTCGCTTATGCACGCTGTTTTAGAATGTTCTCCCTGAGTGACAGTTCTTGAAAGTTTTCCCTACAGTTTACACTGTTCTAAAATGTTCTCCCTGAATAACACTGTTCTTGGAAGGTCCTCCCTCCCCATTAACATTGTTCTAGAGCCCCCCTCCCCCCAGGTAACATTGTTCTAGAACATACTCTTATGAACACTATTCTAGGATGCTCTCCCATTAGCAATGTTCTTGAAAGTTCTCCCCCAATTCACACTGTTCTAGAAGGTTCTTCCACTACACATAGTTTAGAAAGTTCTCTTTAGCTTGTTCTAAAAATTTCTAACAAGTCAAGCTGTTTTAGTATGTACTCCCCAATAAACATCGTTAATTGTTCTCTCTCCCAAATAAAACTGTTCTAGAATGTTCTCCCCTCAACTAACATTGTTCTAGAATGCTCTCCCCTTTCACATTGTTCTAGAAAGCTCTTCCCACAATTCACACCATCCTAGAATGTTCTCCTCTTACTTAACATTGGTCCTTAATTAACACTGGAGTTCTAGAAGCTTCTCCCCATAAATCACACTGTTCTAGATTGTTCTTCTCATTACCACTGTTTTAGAAAATTCCTTTACATTGTTCTAGAATGTTCTCGAAGGTTCTTCTGCCCACTTCACTTGTTTAAACGTTCCTCTCAGTCCAAACTGGGTTATTTGGCTTATCTGTTCTTATCCTAAAGTGCAAACCTGCTTTAGGGTAGGGACTTAGAACTTTAGTATGGATAATGCAGATATTGGGGAAAAGGTTCATCATTATCTGATAAACTGAACTCAACATTCACCGGATCACTCATGCAGATGGCTCCCTCTTGTGGTCAGTCCAAGTAAATGCACACATTCTATATTTTAGAGTTCCAGTTTTACAGTATAAAGAGCTTTTTCCATTGAAACCGAGTACCTATTTCCTACTTTATACATATGAATAAAACATTAGAACAATAAGCTGTCACAATTAATTGGCTGGTATTGACACATAATAAATAAAGTGGTTAGTGACTGTAATTAATACCAGGTTATTTGGGCAGCTTTCTTAAACAGACATTCCAAAGTTCCAGCATAATTCAGTCCCTGAGAAAAGTCACTCAGATTGTTTAAATGTACAACAGTCTAGACAACTCACAGTGAGAACTGTGCACTAATGCTTTTTTCTGTTACTCATTCTTACAAAATCTATCTTAATTTTTTATTGTTATTTTAATAAACACTCATTTTTATATTTATTACTGTGTTGCTTTTATTCTTATGTTGTTGTAATAATTGTGTACAACATTTGGCACGAGAATTTCCTTCAGGATAAATAAACATCTGTCAGGTAATACTTTACAATAAAGGTATCTATTAGCAATACGTAAGAGAGTTATAAGCATTAATAAATAGTTGCAATTATTAAATAATGTATATATTAATCCGTCATCTAATCTGCTCCTGGAGTATTCTTACCCTGCGTGTTTCAATGTTCCAACTAATCATAGCCCAGTTTCTCAAAAGCATCTTAAATAATAATAATAATAATAATAATAATAATAATAATATCATCCATTATCATGATTCTTTAATGATTAAAGAAGCATGTAGTAAGGATTAGAAACTATGTAATAACATTTTTCTATGTGTGGCTTTATGTAACAAAACCAGCCACAACTCATTTCTACATGACCATTTCCAAACCTCTCCTCATCTCTTAGGCTTAAACAGGCTGTTTTGCTACTGTGCGTTTAGTACTGATATACTATCACTGTCTCTTAAAGGCCCAGGAAAAATAAATCTGAGTTTCTCTCTAACAGAGTGAATCTTGGTATATATGTACAGTATATCTTATGAATATCTTCCCAAAGTCAAATAATCCATATTCCTCTCCTCTCCATGTAAACTGGGTGGTCCTAATCTTGGGGAAAGCTTCTGTAAGCATTTCCCAACCAACCACAAAGCTGACATCTCTTGCCCCGCCCACACAAAACAGTTTCAGAGAAACGTAGCGAGCTAAAGCTAACCAGCATAACCAAATGCTAGCAATCTATGTTCCTTCATCTGTTCATTCACATATGTTTATTCAACTGTCAAGCTCGTTTGTTCGTCCTTTTGTTTGCGTGTAGTGTTGTCTGTCTGTTTGTTCGTTCCTTCATGTGTTGGTTCGTCCATCTGTTTGTCTGTCTGCCCATCTGTCTGAACATCTGTTTGTTTCGACCTGTTAGCATCACATAAAAGCTGGATAATGATGTTAGTTCTGTATGAGGGGGTGGAGCAGGCTACGAGTGTTGGACAGAAAGCTGTCAATGAAGGTTTTCTTAGCTACACCCACATAATTCTTTGCTGGATGTGTTAATATAACACTCAAGTTTAGCATCAGCCTCGACTTTCTATTGAAAGACATGTTCTTCTACTGTAGAATTACCAATTTGGAGGTGCTAGGTTTTGTTCCCGCAGCAACAAATTCTGATTGGCTACTCCATATAACTTCAGCATGAATGGGCAGGGCTGAACTGTAGGCTGATCGACAAGTCAGGAACACACCCTCTGATCGGTCAACAAGGCAGGAACACAGTCACTGATTGGTTGACAAGTCAACACAGACAACACAGTCTCTGATCAGTCAACAAGTCAGGAACAGTCTCTGATTGGTTGACAAGACAGGACCATAGTCTCTAATCAGTCTGTCGAACACAGTCTGATTGGTCAACAAATCCGGAACCCAGTGTCTGATTGGTTGACAAGTCATGAACACAGTCTTTGATTGGTTGACAAGTCAGGAACACAGTCTCTGATCAGTCGACAAGTCAGGAACACAGTCTCTGATCAGTCATCAAGCCAGGAACACAGTCTCTGATCAGTCATCAAGTCAGGAACACAGTCTCTGATCAGTCATCAAGTCAGGAACACAGTCTTTGATCAGTCATCAAGTCAGGAACACAGTCTCTGATCAGTCATCAAGTCAGGAACACAGTCTCTGATTGGTTGACAAGTCAGGAACACAGTCTCTGATCAGTCGACAAGTCAGGAACACAGTCTCTGATTAGTCATCAAGCCAGGAACACAGTCTCTGATCAGTCATCAAGTCAGGAACACAGTCTCTGATCAGTCATCAAGTCAGGAACACAGTCTTTGATCAGTCATCAAGTCAGGAACACAGTCTCTGATCAGTCATCAAGTCAGGAACACAGTCTCTGATTGGTTGACAAGTCAGGAACACAGTCTCTGATCAGTCGACAAGTCAGGAACACAGTCTCTGATCAGTTCACAACACAGGAACACAGTCTCCGATTGGTTGACAATTCAAGAAGACAGTCTTTGACTGGTTGATAAGTCAAGAACAGAGTCTCTGATTGATCTACAGGATTGGTCCACAAGTCTTTATGACATCAGAAAGAACTATTCAAAAGCTGCTTTAGCAGCATAGCTTCCATATATGGACCACATGGTCCATATGAGTGGATGATACATACTGAGCTTTTATTTGAAATTAGCAAGGGTAAATTTAAATTGGTTATCCAGGATACGAGCACTTCAGTTTACTTGATAACTGCACACGTCCACCCAGTTCACAGCAATACAATGCCCTGGCAACATGCTATACAGCACAGAATACATCACTAACCCTACATGCTAACCCGTCGTGATTTGGGCTATAAGTGCATGTTATTTCATTGTCACTGTTAGGCTGCTATCAAAACTGGTAGGCTGGGAGTGGCTCATGTTGGATAAACTTATGAAGTCATCGCAAGCTTTCCTCTGGGTGACATTTGCCGTTGTGTTTTACTGTAACTATTCTGAGATCAGTGGAGAGCAGAAGCGTCCTTTAGAACCGCTGACCTTTCCAGCCTTTTAGGCCGCCTGAGCAGCGCATTAATCATTCATCGGCATACAGCGCACAGTGCAGTTCTCACTCCTCTGATGATTATTTCAGGCAGTGAATAAAAGCGCTTCTCTTTCAAAGATCATTCATCCGGGTGCTTTTGACCCCCCGCTGTATGAGCAATATCAAAATGAGACGCATGTACTGTATAAGTGGGCTGACAGTTTAATAACTACGGCCACACTGTTGGATTATATTTATACTTACCAACTTAAGAGGCTTTTTTCCAGGATCTCTGCTATACCTGAAAGCCCCTTAACAGCTATGCCCATCTGTTTCTTAGGGTATGAAACCAGGGGGAAACGGCGCATCAGCATATTTGGTTTAATGAGTTTTTAACATGATTTTGAGATATTTTAATGATGATGTCATTACATGAACTTGCCACAGCCATGTATTTCTGCACTTCATTTATTAGAATTAGGGACCTTCATCTACCACTGCTATGTTAATGCTAATTTCTGCTAGCATCTTTAAAGGATTTTCAGGGTTATGCCAAGGTAATGGTGCTACTCACTTGACATATTGGGTGTAATACTGCTAATGGCATTTAAATCAGCATTATGCAACTGATATTTTTTGCTCTTGGGTTCCCCCTTAGGATATGCCATTGGCTCATGTCCATGTCAAAAGACATGTCTTGCATTTCATTGGTTTACCAAGGTCATGTGACATTGCAACTCACCTACCAGCTAACCGCAGGTCAGCCCTCTAAATGCTAGTCAGTTAGTAAGCTCCTGTCTGACTGACCGCCCCCTTTATGATGTCCTCCTTTTTGGGGTTATGAAAGTGGCCACCCTACTCCCCCTACAGTTGTGGAGTGAAATTCACTTTTATACCACCGTCATACATAAAGTTATTTCATACCACTGATCGCCATTTTGAAATTTCCTGCATGAAAACAAGGCTGGGGTGGGAGGAATTACGGCAGTATTGCAAGAACTGTGTCGAGCTGTGCTTAAACGAAGCAGAAACCAAGTTGAGGTGATGATGTTGTTGTGTACCAGGCTGTACATCTTATCAAAGACCAGAATGTGATCCTGGCTCGTCTCTCTATCGATTTCCGCCAGACACCTGTCGCCAGAGGATTGCCAAGATAAACAGAGCCAATGTAATGTTAGCTTACCCTGGAAAAACCTCGAAAAGCTTTGGGTTTATTCTACTGGCTGATAAGCAAGTGGTTTGGCTAATGTCAGGTGACTATCACCTCTGGATGTGTCGTATTGTATTGTCCTTCTGGTCTTTGGCTTACAGCATGTAAACAAAGGCTGCACAACCCCGTTTTAGTTTGTTCTAACTGCCCTGCTAAAAAAATGAGCTTAGACCAGCATGGAATTCATGCTGGTCCATGCCGGGGTATGCTGGCTAGTGCTGGTTGACCAGCAAAAACTTGCTCAAAACACAACAAAGGACCAGCATTATGCAGGGAAGTGAGCAATCTGACTTACCATCTGATCTGGAAGATTTGCTATCGTGAGTGTTGATGTGTAGATTAACCATAAGAAGTTTATGGTTATTATCAGGGTAAACTAACGTTAGCTTGTGACACATTATCCTTAAATAAGGTCCTACATCTCTGTTTGTCTTGGCACTCCACTGATGACAGGTGACAGTCAGAAGACATTGGAGATCATCGCTTGCCATCAGGAAAGGCAGACAATAAAGACAAGCTGTATAGCGCTATAGCACTATAGCAGGTCTTCCAAGCCTGGAGTGGCAATGACAGAGACGCCATTCTCCCTGTTGTAAGTCAGTGTACCATCAAAATGATTTTAAACCTGGTATTTTAAGGTCAAATGTTTACATAATGTTGCTTTAAAGCATGGTACAGGCAGTTTATTTACATTGGAAATAAAGGTGTTTTATAATGAATCCTTCAGCTAATAATTTTCATCTTACGGCCTGTGTATGATTATCACAGTGGCCTGTTTGCCTTCTAGCTGAATGCTCTGTGGTGTGCTGAGCAGGTCATCCGACCCTTTGGTTTAAGAAGGCAAGAACAAAGATAATTCAACAGACTCATGTTTTAGTAGGACTAGACCTTAACTAGAAACACGTCAGCATTTAGATCCACGCGAAAAACATCTGTGTATATGGTTGGAAACTGTAGTCAAAAGTGCACATTTCATGACTGTGATGCTCATGCATTATTGTAATATATAAGGAAAATCAGAACTGTCCTTCAGGCACTTAGGGAATTCCTGGAGGATCAGTGGCACTTCGGGCCTATTACTAATGTATGAGCTCATGCAAAAAACCAAAAACCAAAAACCAAAAAAACCCCAAACAAACAAACAACCCCCCCCCCCAAAGATTACTTCCACTTATCTATTGCGATTTTGCGATTGAGCTAGTGCCCACTTGCCTCAAGTTCATACAGCCTCTCATTACTGATTCTAACTAATTCTCATATAGTTATATATTTCCAGTTCCACCTTTAATGATGAACCTGTTACGTTCAGATGTCTGTATGGGCGCTAACGTGCAACTGTGCCACTATTTAAGGTGGAATGGAAATGCGAATCAGCTATCAGCCTTGAGAGATGAGTGCATCAGATTGACAGGGTGGTGTGAATCTGGTACTGGCTGACAACAGGCACTGGTCTGCAAAGCTCATGATTGTTGAAGAAATGGTATGGTCTGACAAGTTATCCACCATATTCTCCACAAGTGGGAGAGTGAATGTGTACCCAGTAGCACCTTCGTGACATGATTTGGGTCTCCTTGTCCCCCATTAGAGGTAAGGGTCTTTACAAATCTGCACACCATTACTCTGACGTCCTTTTATCCTATGATGAAACATTTCTACCCTGATCCACAGGGCACAGGGGGATCACAGAATGGCTTCAAGAGTATGAAAACGATGTGCATCATATGCCAAACCCTTCACAGTGACCATATTTGAAGCCATTTGAGTATGTATGGGAGATTTAGGACTGTGTTAGATCACAGGCTCCACCACCAGCATCATCATCAAAACACCTGGAATGTTTGAAGGATTTGGTATCTGCATGGTGGAATTAAGGGTTGTCTCAAGGACCTCCGAGAACTCGAGGTACTCGCCATAACAGGATACAAGCAAAACAAAATGTTCCTTGTTAGCTCCTGGCCCTTACTGCTAGTAATCACTGTGAAATCTGCTACAGCAACACACAGCATAAACTAGCACTGCCCTTCAAAATAAAAGTCCTTGAAAAAGAACACCAGTGAATAAAAGGCTAGAAGAACCAAATAACCTAAATTTAAACTAATCAGGACACGGGTGTGCTCTGATACCATAGCATGTTTATACCCCCTCCTTCTCCTCTTAACTACGAGATTTCTACTATACTTAAAACCTGGTAGCAACAATTGTGAAGGGATGAGATACGTACACAGGACTTTTAACACATATTCTAAAGAAAATAACACACATAGCACTTCACATAACACATAGTCCTTCAATAGCCCTTCAAGAAGTCAGCTCCTAACACGAGGCAAGGAACAGACGACCCCAATTTAGAGGGCACATCACCACCACTGTAAAAACCCTACTGCTAAATAGTTCTGTGCCAGAGGCAGTGATGGGAATGACCTGATGGAAGCCATTCAAAGGATGAATGCAAGACATGAGAAGATTTTTTTCCCAGAATAGCTTCTGCTTTGTTAACAGTCTGATCAGTTTGACTGAATCAGGGAACTGAACTATGCTGCACATACTTTCACTCTGTGATGGAGACGCTTCTTGTCCCTTAGGCCGGCTCCACACTAACACAGACTTGAAAATGCATTCATTTTTCTATGATTTTAGGCCTTAAAAGTGCATCTTTCTGGAATTTCTCAGACGCTGTCGTGTGAAAGGGTGAAACCAGAACCTTTTGAAAATGCCAGTTTTTATAATCATGTAATGGGCCTTTGACTGGAGCTACCTGAGCATACATTGTGTAGAATATACACACACTAGTCAAAGCACTGGAGAGAACTACAAATCATTTACAGTGCTGCATTTGGTCATTTAATCTAATCATGCGCACAACAAGAGTTCAAGGCCACCACCCAACTAGACGAACTGTGCCAAAAATTCGAAATCATTGTTTTTCATGGAGGTACGAAGACTGGAGCCGACTTGTGCAATGTCAATGTGCACTGGCGGTCAACGACTCCAAGCACTGTTCAATTTCTCAGCGTGCCAGCGTGTATTTTACGATTACCATATTACAATAAAGCCATACTGAGACCACAGAAAGCAACCATAGATCACATGAGGCAGTAAAGAGGCAAATGCTAAACATCTGTTACCTCAGCTATTTTTTTCTGTATATTTCTTTTAGCTCCAATTAATTTAATTAATAAATATGAATTCATTTTTGTATTTTTCTTTCAGCTCCAAAACAGCCACTTGGTGAAGAGATGTATACAAGTAGAGTGCATCCGGTGTGTGGTGGCCTTCAAAAAATTCCTGACCTCCAACTGGAAAAATTAACAATTTCCCTTCAACTGGGATGGCTACTCCGGGCTCAGGGCATGACATCATGAATGTCAAAGTTATCACTCATATTAGCTTACTAACATTAGCTGGCTAGCATGTTGTTAGCAATACTTTCTTTCATTAAGATGTCCATGCTTTTTTCCTCATTTTGCCGCTTAAAAAATGATGTAATACCGCACTCTGAATTCCTACTTCCAAAGCTAATATGTTTAAGGTTACTTTCTTGTTCATCCAGTGTTAGGCTGCCAATAAAATATGATTTTTTGAGGAGATGTTCTATACATTTAAGGCATTTGACAGGCACTCTTCTTCCGGTTCAGTGGGGGAGTAAGCAAATCAACATTTGCTGTCTTTACTGTATATAAACGCTGTTTATCTGGAGAAAGCTGCCACATCCCTTTTATGTCAGCACAACTGTCCCAGCCAGTAGGAAACACTCCTAGAACTTTGCCTAACGTTACCTACAAGTTCTAAAGTAAATGTTTTAGTCTGATGTTCAAAGAACATGTTAAATGTTCACTAAGACAGTTTTAACTGCAATGCAACATTCAGCGGATGTTTGGAGGATGTTCTCCGGGCCACAGATTATGTTACATGATAACAAAGAAGAACATTCTCAGAGCAACATTCAGGAAATTATTATTTTTTTGGATGTCACATGAGATGACAGAATGTTCCTAAGGAATGTTCTCCAACCTTTAGAAATAACACCAAAACACCAAAAGAAAACTTCCTGCTAAAAACATTATTGGAACATTATGTTATGTAGTATGTTCTAAAATAATTTCTATCTGGAGTCTTTTGTGGAGAAGTGTTGTATTCACAGCGGGAGATATCCCCTTTCAACCCCATTAGAATTTAGGATTAGAATTAAGAACCATTTGCCGCAATCTGAAAGTGAATACACACTCCAGGTGGGTAGTGAGCAGCCCTATCCAAGGCACCTGGGAAGCAGTTGGGGATTAGGTGCCTTTACTTTACTCAATCGTGATCTGTCACTTCATGGAATCCAACCAGCAACCCTCCAGTCACAAGGCTGGTTCCCTAACCTCCAGCCCACGACTGCCCCTAACTCATTGCTTGCTAGCAGCTCAACACAGAGACACATAATTTCACACACAGCGAGATAGCAGTGTTCTAGTTCATCTCATAACAGAGTTATGGGGGAAACTAGTTTATTTGATTATATTAAAAATATTTAAGTCGATTTCTATTCTATTGGTGAAATGGCCACTAGGGGACCTGTAGAAAGAGGCTACACTCTTGTTTATATACAGAATGCTCCTCCATGGCCGGAGTGGACAGTGGTCACACTCTGGAGGGTGCAGCAAAAGCTGGGCTGTTATTCAGGGGGAAGGTGTCTCTCTCTCTCTGTGTAGGTTGTGGAGGAAGTGAGGTGAGTGTAATGGAGTGAAATGGAGCTCCACTAAGACTCCACTCCACCTCCTGTCTGACACTGATGGATTCTGCTCTGATGGGACAGTGTCGTGCCATCATTTCTAATCTCCCTCATGCTCGCTCTCTCTCCTCCCTTCCATATGCAGGCACACACCTGCACACCATATGATCATATCTAATTTTTCTTTCCCTCAGTCTCTTTCTCTGTCTCCATTAACTACATTTTTCCAAGAATATCCTTTATTATAACTCTATTATAAGTCACATCCAAAGCTTATTCTCGCACTAAGGTCTATATGCAGTCGGTTAGGGTCCCCTGAGCTGCAAGGGGCTTCAAATATGTTGGGTTTTTCATTTCTGCAGGGAAAATGGTCAGATGCAGATTTCCACACCCATTTACACCTTATGACTTGGTCCTAGAATGAAACGAGCTGTTTTTCCTTTTTATGGTAAGCTCATGAATAATCTGATGAGCTCTGCTCTGATTGGCTGGTTTACTGCGAGACGCCACAATAATCACACAGAAGCAACATGTGGAAATAGATACAGACAGGAAAATAAAATGACCCCTGTGCAAATAAACTCAAAGTCATTAAACGATTTAGCTAACTATGCTAATGCTCGTTGCTTGAGGCTTGCTAGTAGCTAATGTTACCTATACTAGCTACTCCCTTTCCATATGGATGTCAACACACAGTAGATTAAAGCTGTTCCTCACTATGAAACTCTCAGTTTAAGATGATCTGCTTCTACGAGTAAACACGGTCAGTCACACAGCATGGCTGCTACTTACAGGCTGCTGGTGGGGTGGTGATGCTAATAAAGGTGGATCTGCTCCTCTCTTCAGTCTCTTCAGGGTCAAACGTGAGTGAAGCTGCTCCATATTGTCTAAGGTTGTCCGTAGTGAAATGTGCAACAAAGAAGCCAACTTCAGCCTCGTTCAAAGCTGAACATCACACATATCCAGTGACAGGTTGGTCCCTTGGAAGGAAACAGTAGATTTCTCCACATAGCCCACCACTTTTGTTGTTGTTGCTTTGTTGTCACATAAAAATTTTTGGTGCGTAAATATTAATGAGTTTGTTATGTAACAGTTTAGGATTTTGGAATCAGGCCAGTTTATCAACCTCTTTTGTGAATGCGGGACTTGTATTTGAAGTAGGAACAACAGTGCTTAAAGGTCACGGTATGTTAATTCTATGGACTGAACTCTTCTTATTCTACTAATGCAGTTCTCCAATCTATGCCACTTTCAAACATTAATTTTCCTCTACAGTAAATTGCGTTTAAATGCTTGAATTTGCTTTCTAAACCATTTGTACATACAAAATAACATCACTGGGTTGGGCTGGTTGAGGAACCACAAAAGGCCCTGCTCACATCCCACTGAGTACATGGTTTGGTTTGATGTTATTTTACTGTACTTTGTCATTTTCCTATGTTAGGTTTAATAAGCCCTGGTAAAGTTATTACAGTATGCATATTAATATTATTCTTTTGCAGTATGTGGGTTGCCATATTATACAGCTAGATAAGCTCAGACACTCTTGCGTCAAATAATTGTGCAGTTGGGCCAGATTTGGTGGATGCTGTCCCTGGAACAATTCTGAGGAGAATTTACTGTAGACTGGGATTTTAGCCACTGTTGGTCGACCTGTATGACCGTACACTTCCATACACCTGCAGATTCAGCTACTTCCTTCACATTATGGACTTTGGCACACCCAAATGCAGTCACTCATTTTAGCCAATCATTAACATCTGCCTTGGAGCTATTTTCCAGACATGGAACGAGACATCATCCTTGTGCAGCTCCATCAGCAGGAGCCTGAAGTTCCTCCCACCTGAAACACGCAAGGTGACTGATTTCTTGTCTCGTGAGCTTATATATACAACATAAATCTGAATGATTTCCACTGTTCTATTAAAAACACTTAATAAACATACAGAATATGTTGATTAGTCATTGCCAATTTCCCAACCACAGGCAACAAAACCCCCTCGCACACAGCACCCCAAGCCTGGGGGCAGGAATGAGGGGCGCCTCTTCCTCACTGGAAAGATAATTCCCACATTTCCGTATCAGTCACTGTGACTACTATCGTTATCAAAGTTAAGATTCTGTTACTGTGCCAGCTGTGTTTGCGAATGAACACCACCTACAGCTCTTCTTCCTGTGCAGTCGTCACCTCCACCTGTCCATCAGTCAGATAGGAATTGGTATTGGCTCTCCTGTCGCTGCTCGTTAACAGCTGGCTAAATAATGATCAGGTGGCTGGACAGCAGAGCCGAAGCTGGAGGTGTGAGTGTTCTCATCGGCCTGCAGGAATAAACCCTCAGCTCCTGCACAGACGGACTCCGCGTGGATTAGACAGAGACACTAGGTGACGATGAGTAATGTAATGAAGGTCTGCAGGAGGTCCTGCTCAGAGACAGGGAATGAGCAGATATCATACAGCTCAGCTGGACTACACTCAAAGATCAGATACATGCTCAACAGGACTGAGGAGAAGAACTACAGCACAGAGAGAGAGAGAGAGAGAGAGAGAGAGGAGAGAGTGTTAGAAGTGAAAGTGAGAGAGAAGGAGAAGGACAAAACAGAAGGGAGAGAGAAAGAGAAAAAGAGAGAAAGAAAGAAAGAAAGAAAGAAAGAAAGAAATTGGATTGACATATAAACTCATGGACAAATACCACAAACTCTAATTTTTGCTTGTCTTGCAATGTCATTCAAACTCAGCATAGATTCAGACACAATCCATAAAGCACACTGTCACTGCCCACTGAAAAACATGTATCTCCATTTTGTCCATTTTTATATTTATTTGAACACAGCAGCTGCAGTTTACACTGTCTGTGAAATTTCATGATGAATGGACCAACACAAATGGCCCGAAAATGCTTGGTTCCATTGGCTTACATTAAAGTTACATGAGGCTTTTGCTCTCTCCTGTAAAGATGGCATTTTGGAGACACTTGTTTTTCTCTGGACAGCAGCGATATACAACAGGCATATATGTAAATTGGTACAATCACTTTGATCTCATATTCGGGATAATGCAATAGTCTTGATGTTTAAGGATGATATAGGAGAAACATCTGGGGATTCATTTATACTCCTAAAAACAACATATTTGCTCCAATTCAAGCAAATATCCAAATTCTGCTCTTATTTATGGGATAATACCCAAAAGACAATGGAGGAAATCATGCTTTTGTCTCTGCAGTGGCCTACTAAAACCAGAACGTATTTACTACGACTCCAGCAGTCTAATACGGCACTGTTGTCTCTCAAGAAGCATCTGAAATAAATAAATAAATAAATAAATAAAGGCATGTTAAGCAGGAGTGGCTGAGAGCAGGTGCACCGCTGGGCTGAAACGGCCAGGCTTTGATCAACAGCTCCTTCAAAATGCTCCATGCTCTACTATCCTTCCTGAAATACAGCCATTGGTTCAGTCCGCCACCTTGCAGATTACAATATTATTCCCCGGCATATTGCAAAATAACTCATATTTATTACTGCTTAATATTGCGGTTTTTCTTATTTATCTGTCAGCCCAAGCAAAAATATATAAATCAAAAATATGTGGATGCAGACTGTAACTATATGTAATTACCATAGTGTCTGGCCCCGCTCACAATAAATGCAATTACCATGAAGCATACTGTTCATATTAGGTCACAGTTTACAGGAGCAGAAGGGCTTCACCGTTTTCACAGCCACAGTGTGTCCAGGTAAAAGCCAAACACCTTCTGCTGTGCTTCGCCGCTTAGCCTTTTAGCATAGTAGCCACTGGGCATAGGCTTTCAAATGAGTGGTGCTCGACAGCATGGGTGCTGCAGCATGGTTGCAGCATGGTTACTTCTTGGGATTAGTCGGCTATTTTCCCAATCAAGCAGCTAGTGTATCAATTACGGAGCGGATAGCATTGACAAATGTTACATCATTAGTTTCCCTATACAGCACACATAACAGGGCTGTGGATTCAGAAAATTCATATTGTAGCATCAACATGAAGAAGATGATGCTAGAAACATAGCACTTTAGACAAAGGGTCTTTTATTGAACACGGCAACAGTGAGAACCACCACCAGCGCTGGCTGAAACAGCCATCAGCCATACAACTCCTACACACAGTGAGCACTAACACTGCCCCAAGGACACAGCACAGGAGGACTCTACAAACCTTGCTGCGCACATAACGTCCACCCAGTCATAACTATTTTAACATAACTAAGTTTCTCTTCCTGCAAGTCAATAGCCAGACATTACAACACAAGTCTATACAATACGGCAGCGTCTCGATTCAATACATCGTTCAATACAGCGAACTACACCAAAGCTGTGCTTTATGGTGGCCCAATCCTACATGCTAATCACAAGCTAATATGTGTGCTCCGAGCTAAAGCACTCGCCATAAGATAACATCCTGGCTACATTACAATAAGACAATGATATAAAGCAAGATGTTATTATGCAATAAGCTACAATCACAAACCCTTAAATTGTTATACAATTAATAAATGCACAAAAATGCTATCTAGGCAAGTGAAATAATCTTACACTAATGAAGTTAATATATATTAAAGTTCTCACTTTTAGATTGTTGTAAGGTCATTTTCAGATTATTTATTTTATTTTCAGATTATTTATTGTTTTAAGTCAAGCAAGTTAAGTAAGACAAATCTTCTCACTTTGTCTGAAACAGGCCAAATTATCTGCAAATATAGTGAGAAAATTTGGCTTACAAAAATCTATTAAAAAAGAAAACATGTCTGGAAATAAGTTAAACAATCTTAAAATGAGCTTACAAGAGAAGAGAATTGTAAGATATATCAACCAGACACAAGATAATTGTACTTGCCAGGATATCATTTTTTGTAGCGAGGGGTCTTCTAGGGTTTCAGAGAAGGCCTAATGATCTCTGTGTGATAATATAAACAATCTGTAAAATTTAGTATCATTTAACAAAATCAGTAGAAACTGTCCAGTCAGGACAATTTAGATACAGCCGAGCAAGCTCTGCCACTGGTTAGGATTTCAGGAGCCTGACTGAAGGCCTAATGCTGCATTCGAGTGGTGTCTGGAATGGGGAAACACTGATTGTCCCGCTTGTGTCCTGTGAACTCAGGATTTTAGATGATGAACGAGTTTACGAGTTGTGGTGTACAATCCTACCTTTAACCTCTTTTGCATAAGTGAAAAACGCAAAATTTGCAGATAATGTGGAAAAATATAAACCACACATGCTTCTATTAGATCCAAGTGCTTTTTAACACAAGAAAGCAGAGTATGTATCCTCCGGATCTTAACTTCTCCATGTGGTGGGCGTATCTACGAATGAGTACCCGTATGGAGAAGTTGTATTTACTTGTTCACCATCTGCTCTGTGTAAAGAAAAACATGTATCTCCATTTTTGTTGATTTTTACTTTTATGCGTCATTTGAACACAACAGCTGCTGTTTACACTGTGTGAAAATTTTACGATGAATGGGCCAACGGAAATGGCCCAAAGTCGGTTGGAAAAAAGCCCATTGACTTACAGTACATTAAAATGTAATTAGGTTTTTGCTCTCTCCTGTATGGTTCCATCAGATTAACCACAAATGTAAGAAGAGACCTTCTATGATTGGTAGGGACAATTTTTGTTAGGAAAAAATGTCACACTAATCTTTCAGGAAGTCCAAGATACACCCCGACTGCCATACGAACGGTAGTCTGACCAGGTTCAGCCAGCTGTTAGAAAAGGGAAGCAGTGGCAGCTCTATGCCAGAACTTTGACAAAGAGCCACTGTAAAACTGCAACATGTAAAACTTTTTTTGACATTTGTTTTTGAGCCAAATCGAAAGCCTAGTTCTAACAGTCATGGTTCATAACTGCTGTTTAACATGCTCATCTAACTTGCTAGATGTGAGCTATTATGTTACTCCAATGCTAACCCATCACCATAGCAGACTGTTGGCGACAGTGGATAGAAGACGGCACACACCAGCGACATGAAGGATCTGAGAGACCTACACAAACCACAGAGAGAGAGAGAGAGAGAGAGAGAACCGACAAATTGTCCGACATGACAGCCACAACTGCGGACATTCAGTGAGCAGTAATGCCCTCCAAGAGCCCTGCCCTTAACACCACATCAACGTCACCAGAGACTGCAATGGTGTCGTGCCACACTGTCATGGAGTGACTCAGAATGGCAGCAGATCATCTTTAGTGACTAGTCCTGCTTTTGTCTTGGTGGAGATGACCAACGAATCTTTGTGTGGGCGCATTCTGGTCAGCGGTCACTCCACCTCCACCCCTACCACAAACTGCATGAGGATACTGAAGTTGCATGGGATGGATTATCACAGGACACCATTAGGAACCTCAACTCCATGCCAAGACGTCTGGCATGTTGAGTTAGCAAACATGGCAGCCTGACGCCATACTCAGAGACACTACTTCTGGATGTGTAGCTCAATAAATATTGCCAATATCAGAGTAGCACTGCACTCACACCTCCTTCTGGGTGTAGCTATTCTTTTGATGATGAGTGTATCGAGTTGGACTGTAAATGTATGATTATGTGCATTTTAAGTATAATATTTAGACCAAACAGATGAACTAGTATGTCAGAGCAGTAGTAATTCAGCCTGAGACAATCATGAAGTGGCTTTAATAATAATTCTGGTAATTCCTCGTGTAGCTTTTAGCATAACTAGCTGTGTTTCCTTAAATGGTAGCTTTTGTGTAATGGTTAGCTTGTTTAGTAGCTGACCGAACACTGCAAATGCTACTGTGTTTTCATTAGAGCCTGTTTTTATCACGATCAGCATCTTTACTCCTCGCTGTTGTTTGTCTTTATGGCACCGTTTAATCTCTGAGGCTACGCCGTGTTTGGACTAGCGCAATAAACCTTACAGCAGATTTCAGAGACTTATCAGTGCAAACATGTCACGCTCCACCTCATTATCCTTATGCACTGTGACTAATAACACGTCCACTCATAAACAAGGGCTGCACCCAGAAAGATGAGGACAAAAAGATGTCCATCTCTGCTCTGGGCCCAACAGAAAAAATATACAGAGGCATAGCGAGGTCCACCGTAGCATTATAACCAATATGTTCGCCTACTGAATTATGAGCAGCCTGCTTGGATAATATAAGGCAGCTGCTGACTTATGAAACAGATATATTGCCATAGTGGCGGCTCTCTCTTTCAGGAGTCTGAAGGGCATTTCATGCTATTAACCTCTGCTCTGGGAGAAAATTCAGCTTGGAGCGTGATTGAAATGCTTCTCATGGCGGAAGGCCTCGTAGCAAGGTCCCCGCTTGTTTGCCTTGATCATTTCTGTAATTCTCTTCATCGCGGGGCTTATAGGGAATATATTAAAAGCACATGGCTATACGTTTAAAGGTTAAGCTCGCTTTTTCCAGCTCAGCCAATCAAGCCAGATGAATAACAGCACACAGATTAACTTCTCAGCGATGCTTTACTCCCTCAAGATTTTCGTGTGTTGTTTCAAGCCATGGGAAAACTGCACTGTACAGAGGCCGCAGTACGAGGCTCAAGGTATGTTCTCATAGCTCTGACTATTTTGGCCAATGTTTACGTTTTCACACGGTCAGGTTTTTTTTTTTTTTGGAGCTAATCCTTCACATGGTAAGCATTTATGTGAACTAAGGTATTGATATGAAACAGAGGTGCCATCAGGATCCTATAGTTGATGAATGCATTACAATAGTGGAGAAACTGGAGTACATGATCTGTCCACTAGGGAGCACTGTTGTACAACAAAACCTCATGGATAGGCTACGATGAGGCCTGGTTGGGCCCACAGTCAAGAACAGTCTTCTAGTCCACCACACAGTTTTAACCCACTATCTATTGATCAAGTGATCTGACTGACATCCAGTAAAGCAGGCTGCTATTTTGTGTATTGCTCCATAACAAAAAGCCAAAACGATGATGATGATGATGATGATGATGATGATGATGATGAGGTGTTATGATAAAATCATAACAATAAGCCAGAATGATTGTGATTTACATACAGGTTTCTAATTTAAAGTATATTTACTGTAGATGTATTAACCATGTATCTGTCTATTAGGTGTTTACATTTATAACATGCAATACAGTTATGATTCTAAAGCATCATGAAGTCTTTTGTTCACCATAACAATTATTTTGGGTGCAGTTTTCAGCAGTATAACACTGACCATAACTACTAATTATTAATACTACTACAACTGATATCTAATAGCAACTATTAGCACTACATTACTACTACTGTGGGCTTTATGAATAAAGTTCTTGTGATTTATATTATAACTTATTTAAAAAATATTGATCACAAACAAACAGATTGAATAAACTAATGTGATTGGAGGAACTACGTGCAATAAAACAAATATGGCTAATTATTTTTTTATGTTTTAGCTATTTTTTAGCTTAACAACGACTACATTCTGTGTTCAATTATGATCTATTACAATGTATTTTAACAGCCAGTGCAGTTGAATCACCACCTTGATTGGTACATCATAATAAATCAATGCATCTTCACACCCCTAATAACTAATCATGCACATTCTTCACAATAAAGATAGTCATGTGGTTCTTGGCTTGGGCATACAGTTAAACCTTTATTTGGCATAGAACATTGGCATAGTGAGGAGGTTCCTTACTCTCTGACATCATCTCATTCACTAGAACGGTTCCTTTAGGGGACTAAAAGTGGTTCTACTATAGATAGAACCCTTTGCAGTTCCACTAACCATGACCATGTCTAAAGACTGGACTCCAGCTACTGCTCTGTTCAAACAGGGTCAATTAGAATTCAGTGAAGAGTGTCAGACAATGCTTTCTTTATTTCACTCTTTCTATCTTTTAAATGCTTTTAAATGGGATTTAGGGGCCATTTGTGCTCAAGAGCATTTCAGTGCTGTGGGAAAAGTCAAAGATCACTGTTCATTTATTTATTTAATTCATTCATTTCCAGTCAAAATGGCCACAAATCCAAAGTAGAGTATCCCACCCAAGCCTCAACTAAATATGATGCCACAATGCCCATCATTACAGCTTCCATTCTTTTCAGGATACTCGCTTTTTGTTTTTCCAAGAGATCTGTAGACACGTCTCCAAAGTTCAGTCTTAGAAGTTGATTTTCTGCTTCTAATCATCCAAATAACCCCAAACACATTCAGTCATGATGAGGTCTGGACTCTGCGGTGGTCAGTCTATTGTTCAACAGCTTCTTTGTTGGATGTGTCTATCTCCCCTTTTAGTGAGGAGCTTCTTGAACAGCTACACATTCTTTCAGACCTCTGTAGCATTGAGATGTCTCCTCACAGTGGAAGGATGGACAGAAACACCCGTGGATGTTCTCAGATCTGAAGCAAGAGTGGAGCTTGAGGTTCTCCCCTCTCTCAATGATGAACTCTTTAAGTGCTGTTTATCTGATGGGGACAGTTTTGGTGGTCTACCAGTGTCTTGCAGGTGGTTGTTAGGACTCCCACTGTCTTTGTATCTCCTCCTTCTTTCATTTATTTTTCTTTTAATCATCAGAAATATCTCTTGACAAGTAAATACTGGTAATTAATGACTGTTTTGACTGGAAATGAATAAAGGCTGAGACTCTCAGACTTTTGCACGGTACTGATGTAATACATAAACATTTACAAGGTGGTGAAATTGGGACTACATCTACCTGGATTATCAGTGCAGAGAAATCTCATTTTTTGAGGATGCAGTGACCTTAATCTCATAGCAAAAAGTTAAAATGTTGTCCAAATCTAAGCAGCTGTCCAGCGCTGCTGACAGCGATATGATCCTGATATCATCATGCATTACCGCTTTTTTTTCCTTCACTCTCTTAATGTTCATTTCTGAGCAGTCTGTGGTCACTGGCTCAGCACTGCAGGTTTAATTAATGACAGAATAACCTCCGCATGGCGTGTCTCCCTGCATGATATGAGTTATAGCTAAATAATACGTGGTCAAGCATTCGACTGTCGTATCTTCAAGGCATTTGGGTAAAAACAGCAGTAAAAGTTTTATAGTGGCTAATTTTGAACATTTATACATACATATATTACATTACTCGATTAAACCCTGACATGTCTGTAATTCTAATATTTTTACATGGCCGAAGCTGACTAGGCTTTCCAATAATACACTGGCGCGGGTCTGGATGGCCGCTGGTTAAAGTGTTTGTGTTTATAAGGAAAATCCATCTCTTCTGGGGATTTTGTTTTCAACCACACGCATTATGATAATTGGTTGCTTTTTAAAGCGAAACTCGATCCAGTGCGTGTAGATAATTACACAGAGTTTGGTTTCCAAGGAGAATTTCCTCTTTCTTTTTTCCCATTTTCATTTTCTCCTGTCCTCTTCTCTCAACATCTCCCCTTTTTCATATATGTCTATACATACACAGAGAAAGAAGGAAAGACAGAAAGAAAGAAAAAGAAAGTACATTACAAATAAGAAGATATATTAAGACAGCAAAAGAAAGAAAGATCAGCACAAAAAGAGTGGGAAAAGAAGGAAGACAAAGAGATAAAGACAAGGGGAAGAGAGAAAGAGGTAAAAACAAGGAAAAGAAAACAAGAAAAAATAGAGTGAGGTGAAAGGGGGAAAAGAGGGAGAAATACAAAGAATTATAAATGCAGAGAGAAAGAAAAAAGAAAGAAAGAAAGAAAGAAAGAAAGAGAGGAACAAAAACAGGAGACAAAAAAGAAAGAAAGAAATAAACAGTAGTGAGATATAAAAAGGGAGACAAGAGAGAGAAAGAAAGACAGAAAAACAGAAATAAATAAATAAACAGTAGTAAGATATAAAAAGTGAGATGAAAAAGAAAGAAAGAAAGAAAGAAAGAAAGAAAGAAAGAAAGAAAGATAAAGAAAGAAACAGTAGTGAGATATACAAAGGGAGACAAGAGAAAGAAAGAAAGAAAGAAAGAAAGAAAGAAAGAAAGAAAAGAGAGGTGAGAGGGAGAAAACAGAAAGTAAGCTGGGCTGAGGGAGAAAGAGAGGGATGTAAAGAGAGAGATTGAAACAAACAGAGGAAGAAAGAGGGAGATGGAGAGAAAGTGCAAAACAGAAAGAGAGAAAAGATAGAAACAATAGATATAAATAGAGAAACAGATAGAGAGAGAGAGAGAGAGAGAGATAAAAAGAGGCAGAGAAAAAATGAGAAAAGAGAGAGAAAGAGACAGAGAGACAGACAGAGAGAGACAGAGAGAGGGAGAGAGGGAGGGAGGGGGAGTGGGAGAGAGAGAGAGAGAAGTGGGGGGGAGAAGGCCTGACTGCTGTATGTATATAAAACACTATGAGCTGACAGACAGACAGACAGACAGCTGAGATGACCTCAGTAAATTGATTGGTTAGAGACTCACATTAGGAACCAGACTTCAACACATTTGAGCATGTTTTATTGGCCAACAGTGTCGAGCTTGTTTGGATAGCTAGCAGTCTCGGCTAACCACCACTAATTAGTCCCCATAAAGCCGTGTAGCTGCAAACAGCCCACAGAAGCCGAGCCTTAAATTAACACTCGCAGCGTGTTGAGGAGAACATGAATTACATTTTAATTGCTCCCTCTAATTCCAGGAGATGCATGTTTGCTGAGATCAAAACTATCATAATTAAAAATGTTCCATTTCATTTCACCTCCCTCTCTCTCTCTCTTTCTCTCTGTGTGTCTCTCTCTCTCCTCATGTGGAGAAAATGAGAAAAGCTGAAATATCCCCCTTCATTTATCCCTCTGCTCTTTTACACACCTTGATTAAGCTGAAGCTTCGATTACACTGCTCTCTAGAAACTGCTCAATAGAGTTGACCTGAGTTTACCCCAGAAAGAAAACCCTGGTCCAGCCAGGGACATCTGGTATGGGGTCAGTATGTGGGGCAGAACATCTGTAAAAGTGATGCAGGAGGAGTTTTTTTAACAAAGCAGTCATACATTCATTAAAAGTTGTATAAATTAATTTGCATTAAATTAATCCACCTCAACAGGTAAACAGAAAGTTATATCACTTATTTAATCAAATCAACTTTACTAAAATATGCTTATAATACAGAAGAACTGATTTTTTTTGTAGCTAATACATCCTAATATAATTATGAACAACAGTATAATTACAGCAGTTGATACGATCAGTGAAACTAAAATACAAGCTAGCAGTTATTAGGAACTGAACTGTTACAGTTCATAGTCCATCTGTTTCTCTGTATGCTTTAGTATATCCCCATTGTATCATGTTCTTCAACCATCAGGACCCCCACAGAGCAGGTATTATGTGGGTGGTGGATCATTCTCAGCTCTGCAGTGACACTGACATAGTGGTGGTGGTGTGTTAGTGTGTGTTGCGCTGGTGTATGTGGATCAGACAGCATTGCTCCAATTTGGTACATGGAGCTGATGAAATAAACAAACAAATAAATAAATAAATAAAGCTGAGTGTAGACACAAGGCGGTGTACACACACTCATCATCAAAAGAATAGTTGCACCCAGAAGGAAGTGTGGGATTGGAGTGCTATTGGGAAGGAAGATAAAGGTTACCAGGATCAATAAATGATGATAAATTTAGACTGATATGGGCAATATTTATTGAGCTACACATACAGAAGTAGTGTCTCTAAGTATGGTGTCGGGTCATCTTGCTAACATAACCAGATGTCTTGAGGTTCCTAATGGTGTCCTGTGATAATCCATCCCATGCAACTTGAATATTCTCACGCAGTTCCTGCAGATTGTGTGGTAGGAATGGAGGTGGAGTGACACCAGGCCTTCATCAGCAAGACAAAAGTGGGACTTGTCACTGAAGATGACCCACTGCCATTCTGAGTCACTCCATTCCAGTCTGGCTGGACACAATTGCAGTCTTTGGTGACGTGGTGTTAAGACCAGTCTGCATTGTGCAGCCATCTGGTAATGGTGCTGGCACTAACAGGATGACTCATGGAGGGCATCACTGCTCACTGAATGTCCGCATTGGTGGCTGTTGGGTCAGTCAGGTACAGCGATAAGGTCTGTCCTTGCTTATGTCACATGCACATCAGAGCGTGAAACCTGAATCATTCGCAAGTCTCAATGTCAAACCTACCCACTAAGTTTCATTCCTGCTGGTTGGTTCCCTCTAGGTGCAACTATTTGTGCATCTATTCTTCTGACAATAAACGTATATACATATACAAAAATTTGCTGAAATGTTTAATTGGTATTTTGCCTTATTTTCACTTGGAAAATCAAAACCTATAATTTGGCCTGAGGCGTACAAACTTTTGCATATCACTGCATGTCCCAAAGAGTGCAATTGTTTTCATTAATAATTACTTACTTAATTACTTATCCTTTATTTATTACCCAGTAAACTGCTATAAATACTACTATAAAACTTTTATAATTGATGGATTAAGGTCAGGTATCAGATATGCGCTTTAAAGAGCGCAGCGTGAGGACTATATACCCACATGCGGTTTCTTTATAGTTCAAGTGGTTAAAATGTGAAAACGAATGTCCTGAAAAATCCGAGTGCCGAACGGGAAAGTCCACAAAAGCACTCGGGACTAACATGGCGGGCTTTGTTTCGTAGGTAAAAGGCATGCTCGGAGGACAGAAGCTTGGGGTTGGAAACTCAAACAGATGAGGCATTCCAGAAACGCTGAATATCTGAGCTGAGAGAGGCAATTACAGAGCTGAGCCTCAAACCACAGGCAACCGCGAGGAGCAGGCTGGAGCCAGTTCAGTCTGAACTCCCAGAGCCAAGCCTAGCGTCCATGAGCCACCCATCCACTGATCGGCCTTCAGCTGTTGCACGTACACGCCTAGCAGAGGACTCGCTATGCACCCATGCCTCTCATGCACTTTCCCCCATAAATAATTAATGGCACTGAGTCATTGCTAAATAATACGAGGTCAAGTGTTCAACCGTTGCCTCTTTCAGAGCTTTGGGTTTTTTATATGGTCCTGTTTTGAATAATTAAACATGTATATTACTCACCCATAATATCAGCGCTGTAATAACAAAAACCTGGAATACAAGTGGTCAGAATATCCATGGTTCCTCCAAGACACCAAGGTTTGACATTGTGAGACATGCAAATGATTCAAGTTTCACGCTCGACCACACATGTGACGAAAGCAAGGACGGGCATTATCGCTGTACCTGACTGACCCAACAGCCAAGATTGTGGACATTCAGCGAGCAGTGATGCCCTCCATGAGTCATCCTGTTAGTGCCACCATCATTGGCAGACAGCTGCACGATGCAGGACGACATGCACACAGACTGTTATGATGACTGCCCTTAGCACCACGTCAATGTTGCCACAGACTGCAATGGTGCCGTGCCAGACTGTCATGGAGAGACTCAGAACGGCAGCGGGTCATCTTCAGTGACGAGTCCCACTTTTGTCTTGGTGGAGATGACCAACAAATCCGTGTGTGGAGGCACCGTGGTCAGCACCAAGAAGAATGGTTTGTTGTCACGCGTCACACTTCCAGAAGGCCTGGTGTCACTCCACCTCTAATCTGCAGGAACTGTGTGAGAATATTCAAGCTGCATGTTAGCAAACATGGCAGCCCGATATGCCATACTGAGAGACGCTACTTCTGTATGTGTAGCTCAATAAATATTGCCCATATCAGTCTAAATTTATCATCATTTATTGGTTCTGGTAACTTTCATCTTCCTTCCCAGTCCCACACCTCCTTCTGTCTGCAGCTATTCTTTTGATAACAAGGATAACAATACCATAACAGATCTTGATACTGAAAGCTTGAGTATTGTCTAATATGAGTGAGTGAGCGCTGTTTCAGGATAAATTTGTTACAGGGTTGAATCACGCTCACTCTGTTTTCCCCTCTCGTATCTGATCCAGCATTTTCTGCAGATATCAGCCCAAAACTGGTACCCACTGATACCAATATGCCATCTCTGTAATGAAACATACAGCACAATATAACTTCATTACATTTACACTATATGGCCAAAAGTATGTGGTCACCCCTTCATATTAATGAGTTCAGGTATTTCAGGTGCACTCATTGCTAACAGGTGTATGAAATCAAGCACACAGCTGTGCAACATCCACAGTCACACACTGCCAGTAGAACGGCTCGTACTAAAAGGCTCCATGTCTGACTTTGAACCTGCCACTTTCATAGTATACCACCTTTGCCACAAGTCAGTGCCCTGCTGCAGCTGCCCCAGACAACTGTAAGTTCTATTCTTATGAAATGGAAGCATCTTGGAGCTTCAGCTCAGCCACAAAGCAATGGATCACACAGGGTCGCCTAGTGCAGATCTGCATGGCACCTATCCCCTGTTGTGTTGCTCATTGCAGAACTCCAAACTCTCTCTGGAAGCAACATCAGCACAAGAACCGTGCATCAGGAGCTTCATGAAATAGGTTTCCATGGCTGAGCAGCTGCACACAAGCCTAAGCCCAAATTTCTGCTGGACAGGTGTAAAGCATGCCACTGCTGGACTCTGAAGGAGTGGAAACATGCTCTCTGGAGTGATGAATCAGGCTTCACTGTCTGGCAGTCTGATGGACAGATCTAGGTTTGGCGAATGCCAGGATAACGCTACTGGAATTCACAGTGCCGTACAGTAAAATTTGCTGAAGGAGGGATAATGGTCTGGGGCTGTGTGTCAGCCCCTTTAGTTCCAGTGAAGGGTGATGTTAATGTCACAGCTAACAAAGACTTTTGAGACAATTATATGCTTTCAACTTTGTGGCCGCAGTTTGGGGAAGGCCCCGTCCTGTTCCAGCATGACTGTGCCTTACTGCACAAAGCGAGCTCCATAAAGACATAAACATCCCTAAGCACTTTTGGGATGAACTGGAACGTCGATGGCGAGCCAGGCATTCTCGTCCAACATCAGTGCCTGACCTCACAAATGCTCTTTTTGACTAAATGGCCAGCAATCCCAGAGACGCACTCCAAAATCTTGTGGAAAGCCTTCCCTGAAAAGTGGAGGCTGTTATAGCCACAAAGCAGGGTCAACTCCATGTTAATGCCCATGGTTTTGGAAGGGGATGTCCATATTCTTTTGGCCATATAGTGTTCTTCACAGTGTCTGTCATATCTGTAACCATTTGTGAGAGATGTATAGGAGTATTGGTATTTAGAATGTGACACAGAAGTGCATGAGGAAAGCCAGAGTCAGGAGGTATAATAAAGAAGAGAGAGAGAGCGAGAGAGAGAGAGAGAGAGATGAAGAGAGGGGCTCAGCTGTGAGAGCTCTGCAGAGATGATGTTAAATTGAAGATAGCAGAATAGCAGAATTTAAACAGGCTTCAAGGCTCTTGAGTGACATGGCTACGTGAGCTGGCTCAGAAGCCACCATGCTTCTATATTTCCCCTGACCATCAGGGTATAATGACGGACGGCAGCATTTATGAAATCTGTTCTTTCAAAGTTTCCAAGCTTTGAGGTTTCATTTTGAGTCTTGGGTCCTCTCAGTGTGCAAATAACACTTAAATGGTTTGAATGGTCTTATCAGTCTGTAACAATGAACTTCAGCATGAGGAGCCCAGACTTCAGAGACTGAGTGCCTTAAACTGCTAATTCTAATTAGCAGAGTAATTAGGCTCAAAATAACGCTAAACAAAATATACTCATCAGCTGCACCCAGAATGCAAATGTTTTCATGCTTGGCTGCCCATGTGACGCAAGAAAGGATGGGCTTTATCGCTGTACTTACTGGCCCTACAGCCACGGTTACAGACCACTACGATGATCGCCCTTAACACCTCATCAACATCACCATAGACTGTAATAGTGTTGTGCCAGACTGTCATGGAGTGACTCAGAATGGCAGCGGGTCATCTTCAGAGTCCCCCTTTTGTCTTGGTGGAGATTAATCCATGTGTGGAGGCACCGTGGTCAGCACCAAGGTCAGCACCAAGATGAACGGTTTGTTGTCACACGTCACATGTCCAGAAGGCCTGGTGTCACTCCACCTCCACACCTACCGCACAATCTGCAGGAACTGTGTGAGGATATTCAAGCTGCATGGGACGGATTATCACAGGACACCATTAGGAACCTCTACAACTCTATCCAATGCGATGTGCGCATGTTCAGTTAGCAAACATGGTGGCCCAACGCCATTCTGAGAGACACTACTTCTGTATGTGTAGCTCAATAAATATTGCCCATATCAGTCTAAATTTATCATTATTTATTGTTCCTGGTAACCTTTATCTTCCTTCCCAATAGCACTGCAATCTAACACTTCCTTCTGGGTGCAACTATTCTTTTTGACAATAAGCATATATATATAATTTTTTTATTTATTGCTTGTTTTGGTTTCTGAAAGCAATGTGAAAGCATCAGTTGCTCTTCACATTTTGTGTAAATATCAAGATGAATGGACCAAAAGAAATGGCCCTAGATGACTTGCAAAAGCATTAAAGCTAATGCCCCCCCCCCCACCATATCTTGTAAAGTTATCATTTTGGAGATATGAGGATATGTTCTGACAACAGCAACATGAAGACACAAGGCTTTGTTCTGACATGCAGCTGGTGTTATCATTTTCACACCTTTCAATGAATCTGGCATTTGTGCAGGTCGTTGTTCCAGAAATATCTAGTTTAGATGTTTATGGTATACGCCTGGTCTTGCAGTATCTACAGACAGTACATCAGTACCATAAAGCAACCTGTGAAAAGTCTCAAAGCTGGACTTTCCATTTGGGTCAAACAGCTGACGAGAGACGAGCCTTTACACACAGTTAATTAAAGCAGAATGCAGATGCCATTAATAGGCCGTATTGGAAATGAGGAAAAAAGTTCAAGTTTGGGGCTTGTGTTTTGCTAATTCCCTCTTGACAGCGCTGCCACGCTCATGCCTAGAAACTTGGAGAAGATTACGGGTTTGCTCTTAATTATGGCAGCTTGTTTGCATATCTTTATAAATCATAATATATGGTAATGTGCATTTCCATAGCATTGTGCAAGCCAGGCAGCTAACGTGGCCTAAAAATGTCGGCAAATATTAGTTTTCCCGTCACGTCGTAGGAGGACTCCCCCTTAAAACGCTTCTAAATAGCACTGCTCTTCATGATTTATTTACATTCAATGCATTCTCAATGCACTCCAATTACGAGAAGTGCTAATTAAGTGTCTTTTTACAGGCGAGATCATAATTCAAAGTAATGCTAATGCTCTCCATATGGTTTAAGCCTAAAATGAAACATTATTAGAATAGAACTTCAGGGTTTTGAGTCAACAATCATCTCCAGGTACAATTGCCCACAGTACGTTAATGACGATTGGCTGTCCTATTGGCCATGAACGTGGTCTGTGTTGGAGGGGAGTCGGACACATCAGTTGCTTCCCCTTTTATGCATGAGAAACGTCTTCCCAACGTGGTCGCTGAAAGTCTCTGTCACTTTCAAAGCGCAGCGCTGAGACGAACAAAAAAAAGCTCTTAAGCTAAACAGCCGCCTTGAGTCTATCTGAAAATATGGCTCGGATATTGACATTACTTTAGCCTTCCCATTGACAGAACCGAGTTAGCCAGCCGCTCTTCTCAGGCCTTTGATCCTTTCCACTCTCGCTGCATTATAGAACATATTCATGTCCTCATAAATGATTTCGGTCTGTAAAGGGTCTCGGAGTGGAAAAAGCTTCAGATGAAAACGCGTTAAAAGAAGCTCGCGGCCCTCCGGATGGCTCTCCTCATTATGCATATCAAGTGTATCAGTCTCAGAAAGGTGCTCTTCAGAGGGGAGACGTTGGAGAGGCCGCTCTGATGGCGAGGCCTGCGCACTGGGCTGACTCCCAAACAAAAGCAGCCATCAGGCCAGGGCACTCTCACCGGGATACCAGAGGATTCTTGAGTAGGACTGGGGGGGGGGTTGGAGGAGAGAGAGAGAGAGAGAGAGAGAGAGAGAGAGAGAGAGAGAGAGAGAGAGAGAAACACTAAGGGAGAGAGGGACACCGACAGGCATGGAGAGATAAGGGAGAGAAAGAAAAACGACAAGAGAGACAGTGTGAGAGAAAGGAGAGAAAAGAGAGAAAGAAGGAAAGATATAATGAAGACAGAGGGAAGATGGGTACTGAAAGATAAAAAAACAACAGAGAAAGGGTGACCGAAATGAGGAAGATAGATGAAGGAGAGAGACAGAAAGAAAGAGAGAGCAAGATGTGGAGGGAAGGGAATGAGGGAGAGCTAAAAGGAGGGAGAGAGTGGGAAGATAAGGGGGCAGAGAAAGAGAGAGAGTTGGTGACGAAAAGGCATGAGAGTATGAGACAGAGGAGAGTGAGATTTAAGACAGATATGAGAGAGAGAGAACTGAGGGAGAGAAGGAAAGATTAGGTATGGAGAGATAAATAAGAGAAAAAAAGACTGAAAGTGTGAGAGAAAGAAGGAGAGAAAAGTGAGAAAGAAGGAAAGATATAATGAAGATAGAGGGAAGGTGGGTAAGGAAAGAGAAAAAAACAACAGAGAAAGAGAGAGTGAAATGAAGAAGACAGATGAAAGAGAAAGAGAACAGAAGAAAGAGCAAAATGTGTAAGGGAGGAAGGGAGAACTGAAAGGAGGGAGAGAATAGGAAAGAGAATGAGGGCAGAACAACAGAGTTGGTGACAGGGCATGAGAGAAAGAGAAAGAGACAGAGGAAAGAGAGAGAGAGACAGAACGTAAGACAGGTAGAGAGAGAGGACTGAGGGAGAGAGGGAAAAGATTAGGTATGGAGAGATAAGTAAGAGAGATAAAAAAAGATGAGAGACTGTGTGAGAGAAAGAAGGAGAGGAAAGAGCGGGAGAATTAAAAAATAAGGTATTGTGAGAGAAAGAAACAAAGCAGAAAGTGAGAGCAGAAGGAAGAAGAAAGACAAAGAGAGTGACAAAAAGAAAGCAAGAGCAGAATGTGGAAGAAGAGCTGAAAAGAGGGAGAGAGTGGGAAAAGAAAGGGGGAGAGAAAGAGAAAGTTGGTGAAGAATAAGCATGAGAGAAAGAGACAGGAAAGAGAGGGAGATGAGGGAGATGAGGAAGGAAGAGAATGGAGGAAAGAGGAGAAAGTGAGAGAGAGAGAAAGAAAAGAGAAAGAGCTGGAAATGGAGGGACAGAAAGAGTCAGATGAGAGCGAGAGACAGCATGAAGTGAAGAGTGAAGAGAGAGAGTAAGAGTTGGAAAAGTAGGAGAGAGAATAAAAGAGATGCATGACAGAAAGATGAGGGAGAGAGAAAGACAGTGAGTGAGTGAAAAAAGATTAGGGAAAGAGAGATAGATAGTGAGAGATAGAAAAAGAGAGATAGACAGAAAGAGAGATAGAGAGAGAGAGAGAGAGAGAGAGAGAGAGAGAGATGAAGAAGCAGAGTTTGAATTTTCTGGGAGGATGGGTGAAGTGGGGGCACATGGCAGAAAGTGATTTCGCGCTCAAGTACATACACCGCTATGGTTTTTCCAGACCCTCTTGTTGTTTCCAGTGTGGTCCGCCTCACCCATCTGCTCCACTGTTGTAAGTAAATGTGCGGCAGGATCTGGAGTGGCCTGGTTTATTTTCTCCATTGTCAGCAAAGGCCATGCTTAAAAACAATACCACTAATAGAGGTGGGCCGCATACTGCCAAGGACCCCCTCGAGTGCGGGATAAGTGGCCTTCCATATAGATCTACACAGACAGAAAGGATGTGTTCTTTGCTTATCATTCCTTTTCATCTGCAAGGCACAAAGCACCTTGGGCTTAATGACCATGTTGCTTTGATTCTGCTTTTGGACCTTCTGCAAGTGCTCCATAATTGACTGCTAATTTTGGTTGCTACTTTAAGACAATTTCCAAAGCCAGCACTGTACGGCTAAACACACACCCGACAGCCCTTTGTTGAAAAAGTACAGAAATGTTGACTGTGTTATTAAACTCAATTTGAACTAGTACAAATATCGTGAATCATCTCACCAGCGGCTCCTGTACACAAAACCGGAAAACCGGAATCACTTGTCACATCAATTGCTATTCAAATAATAAACCGACACAGTGAAACATATTGTAGTGTTCCGCTACTGGCTGTTTTCTGTGTCTTCTTTTATGCTGATACTCCATTGGTGTCAGAAGTGGGATAGTGCCCCTCAAGGGACTGGAGAAGGATGGCACTACCATAGCATCAAAGGCGACATGATGGAGAGGACCAAGCCTGGTCTGTGAGGAGACATAGACTGCTGAGGAGGCAGCACAACAAGTCTCATCAGGAGAACCCAGTTAGAGGAGGGCAAAAGAGATTGCTGGTGAAGGCACCTGGATGGCAGGCAAGAACCTGCTGATGGTGCAGTATGGTGGCCTAGCAATGTTGACCATTGCTCTTCAGCAATGATTCCAGCAGGAGTTACATTGCGCACTGAGGCAGAGCAGGCAGCGCTCAGTTTTTCTGCTCCACGCAGAGGATCCAGCCCTGTGGGACCCGGGTGACGTGGGACTGGGGGATACTCTAGATTGTGAATAAGTTGTTACTGTTAGCTGGAGGGTGTGTGCATGTGTTGCATATGCTATTCTGTACTTTGGCTGTGGTGTGCAGTGTTAGTGCTGACTGTCATGTAGAGCTGGGTGATGGTTTTCTTTTACACTGGTGCCTCAATAAAGGTGTTTCTTCGTGTTTTGTTTGGTTTATATGGAGATATTAAAATGATAATTCATTAATTAATTCATTCATCTTCTAAGCCGCCTAGGGCTAAAGAACATCATATCACAGTCAGTTTTGACCTTGCAATGTGATTGAGATTCATCCTATGAGCACCACTATCCCCAGATGATGGCACTCCAGCCAAATCCGCCTTATGTTATCTGTAATGTAGCAAGTATAGCAAATATACTATACACACTACTCAACCAAAAATGCTGTTTACACCAGCAGAGATCCAGTTTTGGATGCCCGGTTTCTATTTTTGACATATCACATCACATTAATGTTCCACCTTAAATACAAACACAGTTAAACTGGCTAACCATGAACTATATGATGCTTTTATTTAACTACTTTAATGAGGTGGTTAAGAAGCTAGCTACACTCACACTACTGCATTAGCTGATAAGCTCATAGTTTCCAGTGTAGACATCCTGAATACCGAAGACACTTCATTTAGAAGTCTTGCAGCAGCGCTGGAGCTGAGCTTCTCAGTCTGCAGCAGGACTCTGAGCTTCTCATGGCAGACAGTGCAGGCTAGTCAGGGCTTGCATGGCCATGTGAGCAGTTAAGGTAAAGGACAGAGAGAGAGAGAGAGATAGAAGGAGGGCCACAGTGGCCTGCTGCCTCCATCAGCTCTCTGGGGGCCAGCAGTCCAGTCCTGGACCTAGCGTAGCCATCGATCGCACTGTCAGGACAAAGCACACATTTCCAGCAGCCCCCGCAATGATAAAGCCAGCGGAGACAGCAGTGTTATCTGTGGCACGGACAGTGGCCTGGACACTGCCAGAGAGGTCCCTGAAACATCTTCTGCATGCTGAGCACAGACCTAGCGGAGTTAGCAGCTAGCACACAGCCAAAATGCCATGGTAGGGCTGTATCAATGCATGAAGGTGGTGATTCAACTGCTTTTAGAATGTTAATCAGGGTGGTCAATCGTCTTCAAGCTCAAAACAAGGCTCCTGCAGTGAGAAGCACAGTTCAGACTGACCACTGGGAGGGTTTTACTGCTTATAGTCCATTCCTGAACCTGAAAAGGCTTTGGTTTTGCCTCATGAGGGGCATCACACTTACAGCTCAGTATGAAAACTGACTTGTGAAGTTGTGCATCATCCTGGAACAGGCATCACATCCATATTAGCAAATCGAGGTCGAAGCTAGATTCTCTTAGCTTTGCAATCCCACACTTCCTTCTGGGTCTGGAGTCTATTTACACCTCTAGTACATTAATACTCGAACATCTCCACTTCACCTCCACCATGTACAAACTCTGTCTGATTTATGATACTTCCGTATGACATGGAAACAAGATTTGAGCACAAATAGTGAATCAGTTTCAGTGCGTGAAATCAAGCGATAGTTTAGCAGTACCTCATTTGCTTATCACTTACATGAAGCGCACCCTAATTCATGCAAATATTTCTGTGAGCTAATTATTGGGGGAGTTTGAGTGCACTGCTCCCCCAACTGGCCAAACTGTGTAGTGCTAAACTCACAACTGGAAAGAAATATGAAATATGAAAGCAAAAGTGACAGTTTTGAGAGGCTTCTGCAACGGGACTGTAGTATAAAAACACAATGGTATTATAACCAGATTCAACCGTCCACAACTTTGATGAATAAATGGTTTTCCATAACTTTGAGGAAGAGGAGGGGAAGCAGAGAGGGAAAGAGTGAGAGAGTGCATGTGTACTTTATGTGTTTTGGAATGTGTGTGAATGTGAATAGTGGGTTTATGAGAAGGAGAGAGATGCAGAAGGGAAGGGGGAGAAAGAGAGGGAGTCGTGGCCAGGCTCATTAGTGGGCTGCAGCGGTGTGTGTTCTGAGCGGTAAGTCACAGTTCGGCCGCGGTGGCAGTGCTGATTATCCCCACACAGGGCCGCGGGGTGGACAGCGCTGTTTTAAAGCGGCTCTCTTAATAAGCCGAGCGCCTCATCAGCCCAGCCAAGGGTCTAATGGCGTCCCACCGCCGCCGCGCTTTCATACCGGCTTTTCATCACGTACGCTTTTCTTCATCTTCCTCTCGTCCTCCCCCTCCCACTCCTCCTTTTTCCATTCCAAACGGCCTGATAAACAAATCGTGAGACCTTTCTCGCTGACGCTCTGCTTCGCTACCGGCATCATTATAAAGCTTCTAAAACCTCGCTTCTGCTTCTTACCTCGGCCTCCGGCTGAACAACAGCCAAATTCTTAACTGACCACGGGGGTTAATTGCATGTCCGCCTAAAACGCCTTTCACACACAGACAAAATGGAATATTTTTCCTTAACCGAATACAAATTCAAGTCTTTACTCGGGACAGATGAAAAGAATGTCTGGAGGAACACCTGAATGGGCTGGAGAGCATGAGGCCCAAGATGGCTTTCTCTCAATTTTTGGGGTCAAACTTGCACTAGTACACAAGCACAATCATCATCCCACCCTAAATATACCTCTACACCCCACCCCTGAAGGGCCACCAGCAGTGCCACCCAAACCCAATGCGAGCGATGCATGGACCCAACCTTGCCGTAATTGCCACAGTTATTCAAAAAAAACCAAAGCCTTAACTCAAAACCAAACAAGCCACCAAAAACGTGGTCATGTGCGCAAAAGCCTTCCAAAGGCTAAAGAGATTACCCCGCCACCTTCAATTAAGGTGACAAAGCAGAAATGCTGCCACGTGTCAGACACAGAGAGCACAGTAGAATCGTCCTTGCCCCCAAACGGCAGAGCAAAACACAAAGCAATTAGGTGGTATGGGACGGCGTTCCCTGACTTTTTAGATCTGCGGCAAAATTAATGATAAAAAAGCATGGACGGAGCTCTGCAGCAGCCACAGGCAATACAGAAAACTGAAACAACAAGTTCCCCTCTGCACTGCGATGGACTGGCGGCCTGGCCAGGGTGTTTCCTGCCTTCTGCCTTATGAGGACTGGGGTAGGCTCCAATAACCCCCAGGACCCAGAAGAATTAGAAGATGAATGAATAAGTTCCTCTCAGTCGACTAGTATACTGGATAACATCAGACATACACACTCACATCTAGGGGGGCAATTTAGCGTCTCTATTTCACTTGACTGTATGTCTTTGGACTGTGGAAGGAAACCAGAGCACCCTGAGGAAACCCATGCAGACACGGGAAGAACATGCATACTCCACACAGAAAGGACCCTGGACGCCCCAACCGGGAATCGAACCTTCAGGCCCTTCTTGCTGTGAGGGACAGTGATACCCATTGCACCACCGTGACTGAATAACTGTCACTTGTTCTGGAGTAATAGCTGACCAGGATCTACACTTTTACCTCTGCAGACAAGCATAGGCTCAATTCCCTGTCTAAGCAGGAACGCAAATAAGCATTCCTGATGCATAAAATCTGAGCCCGAAAGAAAATGTGAGCCCGACATGGGCACAAACCTGTACATGAAAAATCCCCCCAAACTCAACCTTTGGTTGGGCTCTGATGGGCTTGAGTTGGGAAGCAGACTGATAAAGAATTCCCAAAGTAGTTATGATGGCATATACATACCACTGACAATAAGGAATAGTCTGCAGTCATAGACAACATACATTACAGATTAAAACCCCTAAGTAAAGTGACTGCACAGACACATACCAAAGGCACAGCAACAATATGGCAGTCATTTCTGAACATTATGAATCTCATTACCAAAGCTACTGAGGGCTCATATTTGCAGTCTTGCAGTTCATAGCATTCCGGATAGAAGAGACAGACCAAAAAAGGGCAGCAAAAGCCATAAAGTAGCAAAGAGCAAAATCCTCTATGGAACATTATCCTGACCTACGATTGCAAACAGCAATAAACAACTTGGGCTACACATAAAGACAGGCCATAATTAAGGCGTAATTTGAACCTCCTCCAGTTTGCTGAATGTTTTGAGTGGGATTGTAAAGAGTGATGATAATGTGTACTCTGGACAAGTCTTCTCCGCTTCCTACACACCGCGCCGCATAAATCAATGCTGCATTTTTATTTATTTGCAATTATGTATGCAATTATGGCCTGTCATCACTGCGCCCTTATCGAGTCCAACTCCACTGCCGCTCTGCTAAATGGCAGTGAAACGCTAACGTGAGATGACTGTTTCCTTATTAAATTCATCTTTGCCGTTTTAGAGAGCGCCTTTTGATGATTCGCCACAATGAGAGGAGTGGGCAAAGGAGTCAAATTCGTGTCCGCTAGTAATTAGCCTGTGTGATTAAGTCTAATTCATACTTTCCATTAAAAAGGCAATGAAGTTGTTCTAGCTAATTAACATGTGTCTGCGTATGTGTTCATCTGTACCGCAGCCATTTAATCCTTCTTAGAAACAGATCTACTGGCAATAACATCATACGCTCTCTTGTTGCAGCCTGTCTGGGCAGCCATGTTGAGCCAAATGGCACATGACAACAGCATCCAAGAGCAGAGGAGTGTGCTATCTCATGTCACTCGGACGCATAAGCATGCAGTCCAGTTGTCTCAGCCCCAGCATTAATTATTCTGACACAGTGCTACTGTGTGTAATAACAGAGCCGGTGGGCCAGAAGGCTTCTAGGCCCCTTATCACTCTCCATATCGACTTAATCATTTAAAAACGCCATATAAGTGCAACAATTAAACTGATGTGGGCTCGGAATCAGCCGGCCGGGCCTGGCAGACATAATGAAAGCCTTGCTGCGCTCAGGGGAGGAGTGGGGGGGGGGTCCTAGAATGGATTGCCAAGCACTATTCCAGGAGACAAGAGAATCCTCTAATGAAAAAGTGAATTGCTAAAGCTCATTAATTGTGCTTCAGTATTCTATTTAATTGAGAACAAGGCAGGCTCCGGCACAAATGGCATGATGAAGATTTTATGAAATGGGAGAATTATTGAAACCTACAACATTGCTTTGACACTTCATTTCGAAAGTCTGTGTGGTCAAAACAAAAGACAAGGAGTCTTCTTTTTTTGGAGTAATTAATGTTGCTGTGAATTAATATTGCAGGACGGTGAACTACACTGGTACTTTGCTATGCAGGAGCGACAGCTCTGTGCTATCAAAGATAAAAATTGAGTTCACATAGATTAACTCGAGGCTTAACTAGCGAAATGTCTTTGGTCGGCACAGCTTTTCACGTACCCCAGATGTAGACAACCAGTCAACCACAGGCCTACCCCGATTGATCACAGGCCTACCCTCATGTACCCCAGATGTAGTCAACCGGCCAAGACATGTTTGACCTATAAGTAGGCCCAGGCCTACTCAGATTGATCACAGGCCTAACCAATCAAGCAGGGAAAGAATAGTAATTGCCGCCCCACTAGAGTACATCGTTTTCAACCCATTTCCAAATCCAAATGTCTACATCAATGCGTTCTGTCAAAGGTAATGCATGCATGTCTCAAACATTCTATCATTCCTGCTGTGGCAGAATGCATTAGCCAACTACGATCAGGCTGAAGTTTAAGTTTCTGGTGTTGTTCTTCCTTAATATCTCTACTTCCCCCTTCTGTTACACTACATCGTTAAGTCTATTCGACCTTAAAGGAGACATGGCACCATATTGCAGACATAACTGTCTGAAATCTTATCCTAATTGCTTTATCATAATTGCAGCTTCAATTAAGACTGAGTTCAGTACAAGCGCTGTTACAGAACAACAGTTCTGAAGTTCATTATCTTCTTCGTTAACTCCAGATAAAAAACAGTACTTCACAAACATCCTAGGCTAGACTACAGCCCCCGCTGTGCCCTAACTTCAGCTTAACCATCTGTTTTTAGCGTTTTATGCAGTGACAGGCAGCATATTTCACTATAACTAACATAAGGACATTATATTTATCTACACTGCAAAATGTCAATGTAAAAAAGTGGGGTTTTTTTTCTAGCTTTGAGTTTTAAAAAGTTCCAGAAACTGCAGACATGATCTCCAGTGTCCCCTCTTATTACCTTCCGTTGTTAATGTTAATAAAAAAATAAACTCATCAGATTAACATAACATTAGCATGTTTGGCTACAGCGTTTGGGAAACTGAAACTGTGAGGCGATGACACTGATAAACAGTGCTCTCGCAATATTCATAACTGTAATTTATCACACTTTAGTTTTGCTTTCATCTGTTGTATATCAGTAACGGTAGCTGAATGGATTATTAGGTTATATTTTTACATTATTTTGATTACATGTTTATCCTCCTGAAAACATTAGCTGAGACCAGCATGGAATTCATGCTGGTTTATGCAGGTTTATGTTGGTTAGTGGATGCTGTTAGCATGATGCCGGTCGTATGTCGTGTTTTGAACAAGTTTTTCTGCAGGGTATGTTTCAACTGTGCATGCATGGTTGGCTGTGTGGCATGACAGTTGATTGTCGACGTACTGTAATCATGTGTAAGTTGATTGAGTAATGTAAGACTTGCAAACATAAGATAAGATGCTGTAAGATAACATTCTAAGTAACATACATTTGCTTCTGTAATACAAATGTAGGAGCTAAGTTCATTTAATTGTTTTATGTATTTTTGTTTAAGCATTTATTCTGTTATTTTCTGGGATGAGAGGACAGCTGTGTGGAAAAAAAAGAATGATACTTCAATGTCCATTTTAGTTACACAGCAGTATTTCAGTTCCTATGTATGGGTTTCCTGAGGGATGAGTTTTAGGGGAACCTAGAGAGAGAGAGAGAGAGAGAGAGAGAGAGAGAGAGAGAGAGAGAGAGAGAGAGAGAGAGAGAAGAGAGAAGAGTACGGAGAAGCTCCACTTGTGTTGTACTGCCAGAGCCATTTGGTTGAAATAAACGCTAACGAACTCATTGTAACCCGGCTCCCTTCCTATGCCTCCGAAGACGACAACAAGGTTCTGTTCGCAATACTCCACAACAAAAATTCATTAATTAATTAAAACAAATTTGTGTAAATCCTATCTTGACCTAACAGATCTTAAACAAAAGGACACATTTTCTATAATACAGCCCTAGATGCAGGTTGAGTGTGTTTTTGTTAGCAAAGTTAGCTCTGTAGCTCCAGTGCTAAACTAAAGAAGAACAATATAGACACCAAATCTGGAAAATTTAAAAACTGTGTATATTTTTCTTGAAGTAGTAGATGCTATGGACACCAGTTGGATATGATAAAGTCAAAATGTGTTTGTATTTGTAAGACAGATAGTTCCACTTGTAAAATCTGATTGGTAGTCTTTTTCAATCAACACATATTCAACACACATATCATCACTGTCCAAAGAAAAACAAGTCTCTCCAAAATGACAACTTTACAGGACAGTTCAAAAATCTAATATAATTTTAATGTAAGCCAATTGAACCAGACTTTTTCTGCACACAACTTTAGTCCATTTCTGTCGATCTACTAATCACGCAGATGCTGTGTTCAAATGATGCATAAAAGTAAAAACAGACAAAATTGGAGATACATGTTTTTCTTCGGACAGCGAGGACAGCTTGGTGGCTACAGCCTACTGTTGACAAGCTACACTGCTTATCAGAAGAACTGATTGTTATTAAAAGCAAATTAAATTATTTCTAGAATATCGGTGCATTTTATCTGATCTGCTGTCATTTTATAATAGCAATAATCTACACAAGGCTGTGTGCTACCATGTCTGAGAGGGTTTAATGCCCAATGCAAAACAGCAACACTTAACTGTGGTAATCACTGTCTCTAATAAAATCCATATGAGAGTACAAAGAGAAATAACAACCAAACTGGATTTCACGTAAGAGAAGCCCACCAAACCCTTCCTTAGGCACATTTTAACGGCTAATAACACCTAGCGCAAATTAGCTTGTTCAAATTTTTGCATGTTTAAATTGCTCTATTGCCTGTTCACTGCTCTTAGAATGACATTAAGGAAAAAAGATGTTTCCTCCTAAACGAGCACAGCTGCAGGACTCTCCTCTGTCTTCTGCCTGGCATGACGTTACTCGCCAGTCACCATTTTGCGACAGATTAATGCACTTAGCTTACCGATTAGCAAGAAGCTGTGCTACACCCCCCCCAAAAAATTGCTGAAGCTTTGCGTTCTATTTCAGATGGAGGAGAGGGATTTAAAACTGTCTCACTTGAAGAAAATCAAGATCAAGGACTTTATAGTGAAGGAGCTTAGCGAAAAACCCCTGAGTGCTTTATAAGCCACAGACAACTTCTGCCTGTACAGAGGGCTCTGTTAAGCCCAAATTTAAGAGCAATATTAAGAGGCAAAAGCAGATTTCTTCTTGTTAGAGGGCACCTGTCTAGTCTAAGCATATTGAAAGCTCACTATATCAGAATTTTGTTAGGCCAAGAAAAATAAAATTCTAAGATGGTGGAGTTTGTTTATCATCATGATTTTGAGACAAAAACAAAAACAACAATTTTACACTCATCACCGAAAAAACTATTGCACAAATCGCTGCTCCCAGAAAAAATCAACCGACAGGAATGAAACTTGGTGGGTAGGTTTGACATTGTAAGACACGTGAATGATTCAAGTTTCATGCTCGGCCGCGCATGTGACGTGAGCAAGAACTGACCCTGCAACCACGACTGTGAACATTCAGCAAGCAGTGATGCCCTCTAGGTGTCATCCTGATAGTGCCAGCAACATTGGCAGATGGCTGCACGACGCAGGATGACATGCAGTGACAAGACCTGCTTTTTTCTTGGTGGAGACGACCAACGAACCATGGTCAGCACCAAGATGAACAGTTTGTTGTCACGTGTCACGTGTCCAGAAGGCCTGGTGTCACTCCACCTCCACCCCAACCTGCAGCAACTACGTGAGAATATTCAAACTGCATGGGATGGATTATCGCAGGACACCATTAGGAACCTCTACAACTCCGTGCGGAGACGTCTGGCATGTTAGAAACTATGGCGGACCGATGCCATACTGAGAGACACTACTTTTGTTTGTGTAGCTCAATAAATATATCATAATTTATTGTTCCTGGTAACCTTAATCTTCCTTCCCAATAGCACTGCACTCCAATGCTTCCTTCAGGGGGCAAATATTCTTTTGGCAATGAGTCTAATTGCTCTTAAGCTATCGCAGTGATCATAAGCAGCGATTTATTCGATCAAGCCCCACTGATAAGCACAAGTCATGAGCTGTTTGTATTTCCACCATGCTAGCGAAATGGCCAACCTGACTAGCCTTGACTAGCTCTTTATACTGCGCTGACCTTAAGTTTGAAGTGAGTCCACTAAACAAGCAATCAAATTTGCATGAACCAGCTTATTCAAAGCTTCTTGGCACAAAGACAAATGAGAAATTTTCAAGGCATTTTTCCTGCGATGTGCATGTGAATCCATCTGTGCAAGCTAATCTGTTCATTAGCCTGGTATGCAAGGCCCAAAAGAGAATGGATTTGTTATTGAGCTAATAGGCGTAGATGGAGCATGAGGTCAGTGTGAGTTTAAGTGTGTCGTGCTCTCCAGAGCGCTATGCTAGCCTCTGAGAGACGTGAGTAAGCCCGGCATCGACTGAGGAAGCTCCCTGGGGGGGAACAGGGTCAGCCGTAAGCACCGGCACACGGCTACCTGCTCTAAGCCAATAACAGCCACAGTTAAGAAGCTCTGAGAACTGGTTTCATTACAGCTTGACTTGGCCCTGTGTTTAAACGCCTCCTGCTCTTTGTCAGGTATTATTGGAGAAGGCAGGCCACACTGCGCAGGAGACACTCAATGAATAGATCATTATTGATTTCACCTAAAAGGCGCGTTGAGTGAAATCGTCCTGTCTCCAGACCCCCCCCTCAGCCCCCAGCCTAGGGCCCGGGAGCAGCCGGTCTCTTCTCACGCTGGCCTGTGAACATGCCAAATACCCTCATATTGATCAACTCCAAAGGTCAACTATTGAACGCGGGCCATGAAAGCTCCCACAATCCAGTTAGCCGTGCACTCCCTCTGTTGTTCAGCCTGGCCATTGAGAGGGGCCATTTTGTTCAAGTGGTCACACACATGGACTGTGGAATGTGTTTTTGATACACTTTTAAAATAAAAGGTTCTTTGGAGCCATAGGCCTTAGAAGAACCACTTCTGGTTCCCCACAGAAACGTTTAATCTATGGTTTTTTAAAGCAGTGGTTCTAAAATCAGCCTTCTGGGATCTCCCAATGGACCCTTTTTTTTTGCTCAATCCCACATACCAACACATAGACTGTCTGGGGGTCCCAGAGGCGCTGCTTGAGAACCACTCCTTTAAAGAACCATTTTTGTACACAAGTGCAACCTGTTTAAAGTCTACATAAAGTAAAGGTTCTATACAGTGAAAGTCCAGGTTAAGCCATTTAAATATGTGTGCTGTGTTTGTCACACCAGAGAAAAATGTGACCGCCCAGCCAAATCTGAATTAATACAAAAATGGGTGAGTTTATAAAATTTGGTGTCAAAAATAAAAATAAAAAATAAAATATAATAAGCAGCATTCTCTGCTCTGAAATGATGGGGGCTTATCTGCTGAAACCACACCCAATCATGGGGAACGACACCGCCTCTCTCATGTCTTAAACACCACTACACCCATCACATGGATGCTCCCTCTAGCAGCTTTATTGGACTTGCACAGCCTTATATGTTTGAGCCACCAGAGCCAGTTTTATGTACAGAGGTACCCATGTTGTTAAATCTGCACTACAGTAGGGCATTTAGATAAGGTAACATTAACGCAATTATGGTTAGCGCATTGCCCACACTCCACAATTTAGTACTACAGTACATAGCTCACAGATAATTATTTTCTATCATGTATGATGTGTTTAAAAACAAATCTTTACACAGACTGTAAAGGTTGTTAAAGCAAAAGAAGCATTTAGAAGCTTTTTAAGGGGAATATGTGGGGCATGCCCCCTGATTTGATCAGAAGAATTTGGTGTAATTGTTTTTTGTCTATATAACAGCTCATTATTTTAATGTCATACTGAGAGACACTACTTATGTACGTGTAGCTCAATAAATATTGCCCATATCAGTGCAAATGTATCATCATTTATTGTTCCTGGTAACCTTTATCTTCCTTCCCAATAGCAATCCCACACCTCTTTCTCTCTGGCAGGACATTTCCATTAGAAGTCCTGAAAATGTATGAAAACAAACATGCACATACACAGACCAGCAAACACATATGCACTCAGTAAATGGTGGCACGTGTAAGGTCGGAAGTCTCTCTCATTTCCCCTGCCACTCTTTTTCAGCGGGTCCATCTTTGTCCTCTCTCCGAGGAGCCTGCTTTTGCCATATTTCGTATTGCTGTGCACTTTTTCCGGACTACAAAGAGTGAATTTTGATGGGGGTGGCACAGCTGGAGAATAGCAATCTAAAAATCACAGTCGGATCACAGCGGGGTACCGCCCATCCCTGTGTCCCTCACATATTTACAGTACGCTAGCGGCTAAAAGGGACCGGAGACTTGGCCTAGCACTCGGAGGAACACAAGCCAGGCTACATTTGAAGGCAAAACCCAGTAATGAGGTTCCACCGTGCAAATGTAAACAAACGCACCGAGCACACGCTCGCAGAGGAGGTGGTGGACAAAAATGTAGTTTTCATGTGGCCATTTTTTTTCTGTCTATTTGTATGGACATGACTGAAATCATCAAAGCAATAAAGGTGACCATATGTCTTCAGTATTGCACTGCAGAGAGAGTGACAAGGAAGCGAAAAGGAAGTGGCACTCCAATGGAAAAAAAACGCAAAGAAAATGTCAGATTCTCTGTTCTCTCATCACACTGCCGGTCTGTCTGGTTGCTTGTTAAGATTTGTGTCCACCAAAGCTATCCCGCTGCTTTTGCTTACTAGCGAGCGGCTAGGCGGGCCTAGCATTTCTCTTTGTAGCGCTAGCCCGCACTCTTTAAATAAACCGGCCGTGTTATTTGTCGCCGTTTTCCCAGCCCAGCCTCTCTCTCTGGATCATGCTGTGGTTTGGAGGTAAAAAAAAAAAAATGAGAAAACAAGCAGTCTAATTTATGCTAATACGCTGCCTATATAAGCGGTAGCGGCTGGCAGCCAGAGCACTCAAGGGAAAGAGCGCTTTGACTGCAGTTTAGCCTGATCAAAGCGTGGATGGGGCCAGCCGCAGCCCAGCCACAACCACATGGAGCGCTGTGCTGTTTGTGCCACTGTTGATGCAGCACTGCTGTGTGGTCCTGCTTGTGTAACAGGCCTGGAACTCCGCCGAGTTCAAGCTGCTGTCTACAGTAGAGAACAAACCGAGTAATGGCTAGTTCCACACAATACAGCATACCCTGACATAACCTTATAAGCAGTGTTCTAGATGTGCGGTTCCCAACCCTGGTCCCGAAATAACCTCGCCCTGCAATCGCTCTAAAAAGCAAGGTTGCTCAATATTCTTGGGTTCTGGTGAACGGGTCTAGGAGAAACCTTCAAGTGGTGCAGAAGCTTTAGATTAGGTGGATGTTCTTTAAACGTTATAAAGGTTCTGCACACTCATTCGTCTGACTTTTACCCCACTGAGCATCTGTGGTCTTTGTGTCTATGGATCTTCCCCAATGCACCCTCCAGCAGTTGGATGCACTACAGTCAGCATGGCTCCAGATACCTGTGACAACCTACCAGGACCTTACTGAGTCACTCCCAGCCCATCTAGCTGCTGTCCGTGCTGCACACGGTGAGTACTCTGGATGTTAGCTGGTGGTCATAATAATGTGACTCAAGTGTACATTATCCTACCTTATTGTGCTAGAGCACGGAAAAGGCTAGAACCAATGCTACAGAATACCAATATACCTCACCCTTGCTTTTTTACACAGTTTATTCTGATCTAGTCCCAACCACAAGATAAGTCTCCTGCCGTCACACGAAAGCTACAAGGGTGGGAGGGTGAAGGCAAGCACAGTGCTGTGAAACAGTATATAATTTCCTCTATTTTCGCAAGTTTGTCACACTAAGTTGTTTCAGAAATGTAATACAAGACAAGAACATGATGAAACAGTTAGTAAATAGCCATTTCATTTGGGGGGAAGAAAGTTTTGCAAAACCTATATAACCTATGTGCACAAGTAATCGACGTCCCCCCCAAACTTAATAACTGCCATTGCCAACTTTAGCAGCAACTGCTGCATTCAAACGCTTCATGTAAATGGAGACCAGTCATTCACATCGCTGTGGTGGAATTTTGGCCCATTATTATTTGCAGAATTGCTTTAATTCAGCCACACTGGAAGGCTTTCAAGCATGATTCATTTTGTTCCCTTTGAGCCATTCAGAGATGTGCTTCGGAAACTCGTTTTGCTGCAAAACCCAATTATGCTTGAGTTTCAGACTTTTCCTGCTGGATTTTCTGGTAGAGAGGAGAAATCATAGTTTCAATTACGGCAAGTCACCCAGGCCTTGAAGCAGCAATGCTTCTCCACAACTTCATACTACCACCGCCATGTTTCACTGTTGGTATGAAGTTGTTATTGCAGTGTTTGCTTCAATAACAGGTCCCCTGTTTTCCAAATAGTTACACTGTCAACTTCGTCAGTCCAAAAAACATTAACACATTATTCCAAAAGGCTTGAGGGTCATTATAGTGATTTTTGGTGTTGCACTGGATTTCACTTTACCTGACTGACTATCCCCTGGTTACCGTTTATTTCCCAGTTTTTTTTTCCCAGGAATTTCTTTTGATAGCAGCATGGTGTCTGACTTGTCGAGATCTTTTAGCCTTCATATTTCTGAAAAGGTTCTAGTATATCATCGCTGTCCAAGAAAACATATATCTCTGTTTTGGTTGATTTTCACCTTTATGCATTCTTTCAACATGATATGGGCAATATTTACTGAGCTACACATGCAGAAGTAGTGTTACTCAGCATGGCGTCAGGCCACCATGTTTGCTAACTCAACATGCCAGACATCTCGGTATGGAGTTGTAGAGGTTCCTAATGGTGTCCTGTGATAATCCATCCCACACAGCTTGAATATTCTCACACAGTTCCTGCAGATTTTTTGGGAGGGGTGGAGGTGGAGTGACACCAGGCCTTCTGGACATTCATCTTGGCGCAAACCACTGATCTTGGCACTGACTATGGTGCCTCCACACACGGATTCGTTGGTTGTCTCCACCAAGACATAAGCGGGACTTATCACTGAAGATGACCAGCTATTCTGAGTCAGTCCATAACAATTTGGCATGACACCACTGCAGTCTTTGGCGTCGTTAATGTGGTGTTAAGGGCAGTCGTTGGAACAGTCTGTGGGCATGTAGTCCTGCATCGTGCAGCCGTCTGCCAATGGTGCTGGCACTAACAGTATGACTCATGGAGGGCATCACTACTCGCTGAATGTCTGCAATCATGTCTGTAGGGTCAATCAGCTACAGCGATAAGGCCTGTCCTTGTTTAAGTCGCATGTGCAGCAGAGTGTGAAATTTGATTCACATGTCTCACAATGTCAAACCTACCCACCAAGTTTCATTCCTGTTGGTTGATTCCTATTCCTACTATTTGTGTTACTATTCTTTGGATGATGAGTGTAAGAAAATTTCCAGCCAGTTTCATGATTGACACAGCTATATACACATGGGTCCCCTTGTGTCAAAGGAGTCTTTAGAGAGCGTTTATTCAACTAATAGCAAGAAACGACTTTCATACCTACTTGTACAATATATGTATGTACAGTTCAACGCAAAGTGACACCATCAGCAAAGCCATTAAGTAAAGCACAGCCAAAAGTTAGGTGACACCTGTAGCACCGAGGTCACAACACTTTTGATCAAAACATTTAATATCTGCAGAAGTGACATTCCAGAGGTTCACCTCACATTTATCTGGAGTCTGGTCAATCTCTCAAAGCCCGACTCTACATATGAGAATGGCAGGCAATCAGGCCGATATTTGTTTAAAGCCTTGAGCTGAGCCGTTCGGAATCGCTGGCTCTAAATATGGAGGTAATATAAGGCGGAAGGCATATGCACCCCCTCCTGACATTTCTCATAGAGATCACATCGGGGTGGAATCTTTATAGGCGTCTACATGGTCTGAATGGCACAGCACCCACTTGCTGAAGGCCCGCTGACATTTTCATGCACCCTCTGCCATTTTAAAACTGGATGCCGTTTGGCCTTATTTCATTCTGCTGCTCTGAAAAACAGGAAAAAAATAAAACACAAATGTATGGCGCTTTTCTTCAGCTATCCGTGGACCAGAAAACAAAGACCTGCAGCCCTAAATGACCCTCCTCACACCACACACAGGAAGTGAAATGCAGGCGGGGGAATTTATAGAGTCAGCAAAAATCCATCCCATCACCTCGGCTGTGCTTGGACGGTGGGGATTTTCCAGCGGACGGTGCCGGTTAGCGCTGTAAAACCACATCTTAGGCATTGTATTAGTGAGCTTCACAGCGAAAGGGCAAATTCTCGCAAGGCTTTACATTCAAGACGGTTAGAGCGAGTCCATTAAATAAGGAGCCGCTTCTCCAATCCGCTTTGGCGTTGAGTCACTTCGCTGCATGCTTTTAAGCCTTGTACACACACATTCGGCGGCAGGTCAGGTCAGAGCCCAGCCTGTAAGCGAGAGTGTATTGATTCTCCATTCTTCCAGCGGTGCGCGAATAGCATTAGTCTGGTTCTGCTTGACTGTGTCTGGGAGAGGGGGCCAGGCACTCATGCACTCCTTCCCAGCCAGAGGCTAGCTGAGGTGGGCTCCAGACGGGGAGGTGCTAATGAGGCCAGGCTGTAATACTAGAGGATGGCCTACATCTTAGCCGGTCTTTGTCACACCGTCTTTAAAGCAATACTTCAATGTTTTTCAGGCCAATCGCTGTTTGTCATATCTGCGTTGTACTGTTGACTATCATGGACAATCATTTCGACTCGCTTTCCTGTGCTTAGAAAAGAACCCATCAACTTTACGGTTGACGCTGCATTCTGTGAATAAACACTGAAGACTCCGTGACTATGTAACTATAGCTAGAAGGGGAACGTTGGTGAACAAACGTAAAGTTGGCTTCACAAAGCCATTCCTATGAAATCTTGGGTGCTTGCTAAGGTGTTGCTATGGTATCCTAGGTCCATGAAGTAAAAAACCCTCTCCAGGTTTTTGTTTTACCTGCCTGGACACATCAGCTGCTGATTTGAGCTAATTTCAGAAGGCAAAGTTAAACAAAATCCTGGAAAAGACTGTTACCTTCTGGAACTGAATTGGCCACTTCTAAAGGTCATGGCATAGTGGATGTGCAGCGCAGTGCCACATCATGGCATGTAGTAGAGTGGCACTGTAGGGAAACCTGATAAATGTGCAATGGGTAGCGCTGTCTGTTGCTTCACAGCAAGAAGAGTCTGGGTTTGACTCCCTGGCTGGGTGACAAAGGTCCTGTCTGTGTCTGCACAGCTTTCCGCCGGTGCTCCAGTTTCCGCCCACAGTCCACAGATGTTCAGTCCATGCAGAGATGTCTGGCATGTTGCATTAGTAAACGTGGCAGCCTGACTCCATACTGAGAGAAACTACTTCTGTATGTGTAGCTCAAAAAATATTTGAGTCTAAATATCAGCATAATATCAGTCTAAATGTAGCATTTTTTTTGCTCCTGGTAACCTTTATCTTCCTTCCAAATAGCATTGCAATCCAACACTTCCTGGGATGTACTGGATCTCAGGCCTGATTACATCTCTACCCACACCAATATGAAGGTAATGAATTACAACAAATTCTTCCTCCAGAAAAACCTAGTCCCATCCCTAAAACACTTGAGTATATAGCTTAAACTACAACCCTATTTCCAAAAACGTTGGGAGTCTGTGTAAAAGGTAAATAAATGCAAATAAAAACAGAATGCAAAAATTTGCAAATCTCATAGACCCATATTTTATTCACAGTAGAGGG